>JAWNPG010000031.1:11230000-11830000 GCA_035045145.1 Drosophila meridionalis
CTTTTTATAATTTAAAACATTACTGCTTCTACAAATTCAAATACGTAATGTCTGTTTTTTTTTTTTGAGTTGTTATATACGTTATATAATTTACGTTATATAAATTTACGTTATATAAATTTATGAATCTTCAATTTCAATCCAAAATCTCACGGTTGTACACATGTACACATAATTATATAAACATACAGATAGAGATGGATTTCAATAAAAAAAATCAAATAGAATATATAAAATAAATATAGACTTAAAATATATGAAAATATGAACCACAGATATAAGGAATATAAGTACATATATGGAACTTAGATATTTAAAACATAGATTATATCTAGAACATAGATCATATATATTCAACATATATGCGTATATCATAAATATGTGAACATGGTAGATACAACGATGATATATATATATAGATATATATATAGTAGATATACAGAGAACGGAAAAATAGGTTACTGATATATACAATTTAGGAACAAAGATCGTTAAGTTTTAAATCAAATTCGGTTTCAGAACAATAGAAATCTTAAAATAAATAGGCCACGTTCCCAAATTTTTATCATATTTCCAATTCCATATTATAACAAGCGAGAGTCCCCGATGTTCCTTTACCTTAGCTCTTGTAATCATTCATCTCCCAATCAACATCCAACATCTCCACACAACCAGCGCAAGCCCTTGAGCCGAGTCGTGCTAGCGCTATCCCCACTCGATCTTCAATCTGCTAGTTGCCTCTAATTGGCACCTACGAGTGCTCTGACAAGCTCGCGCTGCGACATCCCGCTCCAGTTGTCGCTCTGCCTGCGAGCTAACAGCGCCCTCCTCTACCTCCTCTGACGCTTCTACCTCCTCTGACGCCTCTACCTCCGCTGCCTCCTCTGCCAAACGCCACATTAGCTGCCCTTGTCTGTCTGTGGCTGAGCGTGCTCCGGCCACGTTGTTCGCCCCCTGACCATTGTGTGTGTGTTTTTATGCGATTTGCTATTTTTTCCGGATTTTTGTTTGCCATTGTTGCCGCGTCGCACCGTCCTCCGCTCTCCATCCTCCATTCTCCGTCTCGCTTCACCTCTGCCATAGCAACTGTTTCTCTTTTTCTCTTCTTTTTTTTTTTTGTGGCGCTCGCTCGTTGCGTATAAAACTGACGCCAAATTTCCTTGGCGTCAGCCAATGCACACGCACACCAACCCACCCACTCACACCCGCACACACACACACACATAGACAAACTCCCACACAAACACAATGATGCATTCTCTCTGCTCTGTTGTTGTTCTTTGACTCTTCGCTCGGGCTGTGTGTCATGTCTCTGATTTTTTTTTCTTACTTCGATTTTTCGGTTACGCCGAAAAATTAAAAAAAAAAAATAGTTCAGAAATGTGTGTGGTTGTGTGTCGGTGTGTGCCGCGTGTATCCGTGCAGTTTGTCAGTTTCGCACAGCAGCCGCCCATTTGACTCCACCTGAGTTTTATGCAACAAAAGTTTTGCCTTCGTGCATATTGGTAATTTATTGGCATGAAATGCCAGGCAACACGTAAATAATGCACACAAATTTGTTGCTTCCATGCTTGGCTATACAAACATATATATATATATACATAAATATATATATATATATATATATATATATATATATATATATATATATATATATATATATATATATTAACATATATATATTCGTAAAAATATATGTAATTGCTGATGCAAGTTAATAAAGTTAGCAAACATACTATTTTCTGTCCTATTCCTAACTTAAGTGAACGTTCGTAATTGTGCTAATAGCAAAGCTCTTGATATATGCATATTGTGTATATATAAAATCAAGTTTGATGTTTTGCATTAATGCCTAAGTGTAAACGTTTAAACATTCTTTAAAATTCTGTTTATATAATTTAATTTGATTATTGATTCGCCATGTTTCTTAATGCAGCTTAATTTTTCTGTTCCTTCCAGAAAAGCCAGACACTTTCGTCCGTCTACTTATCATGTGTTCTCCCCTGAACTCTCTCTCCCCTTAATAAAATCCTTGCTTACAGGTCATATTAGGGGTATCACTCATAGTGCCCATGAGTGGGCCGGTAGTCCTCCTACACTGTGAAGTGATTGCCCAATCCTTGCATTTTTACTTATATCTAAAAATCTAAATTATTTATTTTGTATGTTTCCCGTACTACTCTCTATCTTTTATAGTTTCAATAATATCACTGACCACAAATACCTCCAAATTGGGGCATAGCTCTCCGGACTGGCAAATAAAGTATCTCCACCGATTTGGTGGTATTATTGATAAAAGTTGTTCTTGTTAGGCTATATATTGTGTTTTCATTGTTCACTTTTGAAGTTGACTCCAGTTATGCCAATATCTTTAATAACAAATAAATATCTGTACTTCAAGTGAAATGAGTATATGGGCTTGATGCAACGTCTGCCGTGCTCTCCGAACATACATACGTTCATGCATTCATCTGTCCATCCAACCATCTGTTTATCCATTTGTCTATCCATACGTTAGAACGCAAACCATTTCGCCGATATTAACGCTAGAGACTAAAACATTATGTAAATTACCCGAGGTCATCCTTGTCCTACATAGTGTTAACATTTTCCCGTCCATTATGGTCAAACACTTTATCTCGCTTAACAGAATCTCTAGTTTTCAAAATGCTGCAGATTGAGATTAAAAATATATAATATATAAGTTATGAGACTTAACAAACATAATTTTATACTAAATATACGAACGACCATTGTGAGCGTTTGATAAAAATTTCGTCTAATACTTCAGGTACAAATACATTTTGTTTACCTTCTCTATTGATTGGCCAAAAATAATAGATTTATGTTAGAGAAATCCAATAGTAATACGATAGCAGTACGATATCAGTCGTATATCAGTCTAATAATTGTAGTTCAATATTATTCTGATAATAATACGAAAGTACTCTGACAGTAGTCTTATAGTGTTCTGATAATAGTATAATAGTAATCCGCTAGTAATGTGACGGTATAGTAGTTTGATAGCAGTTCGCTAACAGGCTTATTGCAGTCCAATAATAGATCAATAGGAATCTTATATCAATACGAGAACAGTGTATAAGCAGTCCCGTAACAGTCCGAATCCTATAATAATACGATAATAGTGTAAAAGTGGTCCGATAATAGTCCTTAATAGTCTTATATAATTCCAAAGGTAATCTGATAGAAGTCCAATAGTAATTCCATAGCAGTCTGATAGGAATCAGACAGCAAGACACCTTCACTGTCATCGCCTGGGGCGTAGAACTTTTAAAAATAAAATCCTCAACTAATTATAGCAAGGTTAGCAGAGTAACGAGGAACTAATAATCGATGTTAAAGTCAACTGATGATGTTTCAAATAGATACAAAACTAACTTTAATTTTATTTGTTAACCTAGTTTTATTACTATACACACACTTACATATTCATATATACTTTTTATATATTTCTAAAGTTAAAAGTATATTTGTATTATTCTAGCTGGCACCTCAGCATAAAATTCATTTCCGCCATATTTGTGCGTCGTTCAAGTGTCAGAGGATATGGGTTGGTGGAGGTTGTGGGACGTGGGACGTGAAAGTGCTTTTTACTTGTCGCCACAACGAATCGACATGCCCTATCCGTCTGCGTTCAGCCAAGCAGCCATCCTGTTCATCCTGTTCGACCCATCGAACTCCATTGCAGGCAGCCACAGACTTTTCACATCCATTTCCACATGTGGAAGCTCAATATTTCCGTTAAATGCGCGACATGTTGTTCGTCCGACGATTTCCTCCGCTGTTGACATTCGAACCGATGCTATTTTCATATTCTGTTTACAAAACGAAAAAAGTATATTGGGTCTCTCTCTTTCTCTCTCTCTCTCTCTTTGGTTTGTTGTTGATGCAAACTTTTATTGGTCAAGTCCTTCTGAAGTTCAGTTAAAAGATTAATTGAAAATTTCCATATTTCCGATGATTTAAGTGTTAGGATCAAATTCTATACTGTGTGAACAAAGTATTGTGCAGTCGCTTCAGTCTTCAGACCTCTGCCTAGCTATTATTCTCTAGTTTTAGTTAATTCGTTGGTTTGTATTTATTCGGTACGATTGTATTACTTGATTATAAAGCATTTCTCATTATTTCAATTAAGATTTTATATATAAATTAAATAAATTGTAATATTATTAAGTACTCGTTTGCCCAGTCACTAGAGTTCATTAGTTTTCTACAATAAATAATGACGGTCGTTTTTCTGCGTCCATGAAATGACTTGACAATCAGTAATTACTATATATTTTAAAGCAAAATTGCTACATTTTTTACGCTATTGAAACAAAGCACTTTAGTCAAGCACCGAGGTTTTCCTGAACTACAGCTCGGACAAGTGCCAAACGAGTCACTATTCTTTGGCTCATCGTCTCTAAAGATTGATAGAAAATAATATATTATAGACTTGAACTGATCAGACATGCATCTAAATATAATATATATCTTTCTATCTAATATGGTTTTTGAATGTGAACGAGTATTATGCAGTCTGTTGTGCTCGACTGCAATGTTATAGTACTCGTTATTGTTGTGAACTGTCGTTATCTTACTAAGTATCTACACCATTTTCTTAACACATAGCTATGATTAAGAACAAGGCATGCCTGCTCAAATTCGGAATAACTGGGCCAGAAGAAGGCGGTCCTTGAAGCAGTTGGTAGGAAAGAAAAACTAATGCTGCTACACTATGTCTGCCAATTTCAAGGAATACATACTTTGAATGGCATATAAATTTACATTTATGTATACATTCTGATTTAGTGACCCAAAAACGAGTCCCATGATTTTTTTAATCGGACAAATGGCTGAAGATGTCTGAAAGATTGCTGAACGACAGAAATTGATGCATGAATGTGGCCTCGATTCATGGAAATTCAGCCAACAGAAGATTCATAAATGCTTACTAACCTATATAATCTATCTTAATTGGACAAAAAACATTAATTCCTTATCTTGAAATTTTCAGATCTTGAATACGAGATTATTGCAGACATAAAAATGCTGCTGGTTGCCTTTATACAACGAAGATAGCGCATTTAGATTATGTCTGCCAATATTATAACAGGTAATTAAGAGAATGGTTTATCTTATCTTAGCTAACAGTAATGAAAGTCTTCTTGACTATTTCATTCTATACAGCACACAGCATATGATTATTGATATTATATTATGAGAATCAGGAGTATACCATAGAAGTGAAATTTGTGCGACTGGGAACAGTCGTCAGAGAAGGAATAAGGTAGCTTCTATCTATCTATCAGCTTTATAAAGATCTTTAAAACTAAATTACTTATATGAAAAATTAACTGAATATATATATAAATCCTTGATTTATGATTTGGATTTTATAATTTTAATTCCCCAACAATAAGAGAATTTTAATTTGAATAAAACAGATACCCCAAATTTGTTGTTCAAAACTAGGAGGAAAATTCGGAATTGAAAAAAAAAGAAGAAAATGTTTGTGCCCCAAGGAATAACTTTCTTACTTTCACTAGTTTCAAAAAAATTTGGCTTATGTCTAAGGAAAACTCAGCGTATTTATTTTAAAATAGAAATTGTATACAAACTATACATCAAATATAACAAAAAATATTTTTATAAATAATCAGTTTTCACAGATCTGGAAAAAACAGAGAAAAAATATGTAAAGTAAAGTTTAAAGTGGTTTTTTATTTGACTGAATTATTATTAAATGACTTATAAATTTACTTATAAATATATTGATATATTTTAAAAATATATTTCTTATATTCCACAGACATTTTATATTTTATATATATTATTAGCTTCGAAAAAAGATCCTTAGATCAAGCGATCGCTAAACAGTCTGTCGTTTAGCAAAATCATGCAATGTGTGTCATTCGCTTGGGCTACACAAATACATGTCCCTGTATGTGTATCCCATTCTCTGTGTGTGTTTGTTAGTGCATGGGTATCTATGACTAAACCTATAAATAATTAGCCAGCTGCTGGCACAATCAACAGAGCAGCCCATTTGCATGCGCTAAAAAGCAGGACACACACAAGAGCATTGCCTAGTTAATGGCGCTCGAACGGGCAGCGCGTGGACTGGCGGCGAGGCGGTGCCGAGGGGCGGGGCTATCAGAATCGAAATTGTTTTAATTGAAATGGAAAACGCGTAAATTTAAGTAGTGTGCGTGAGCATGTGTATGCGCTCTAAGTGTGTGTGAGTGTGCGTGTGTGAGTTTTTCTATTTGCATTCAATTTCACTGTGCAACAAACCCCAAATTGCAATGGACACTAAAACGGACACAGCCAAAGGGTTTTGTGCCACTGCGTGTGCAAGAACAACAAGTGAGAGTGTTCGAGTCGGGTGTGCCTGACTAGGAGATACTGTGGAAGCCAGCTGAATGGCTGTTTGAATGATTTCTCGTTTTGGTCTATGGCTGAATGGCTATTGTAAAGCATTCAGAATTACTTAAAGATGTTCCTTTATGTAATGTTTCAACTCACTAAATAGCCGAGTATACCGCAGCCATATAGACATACATATACACGCTCAGACGGACTTATTGCGGAAAAATCAGGCATCGAACGTCTCTAACATTGAAAATCGGACAGCGGACTCTATCCTAAAACAAACTAATATCAGTTTCAGGAATTAGACTGACGGTAAACAAGGTTAAATGGATTTAAGGCTTTTAAGAGCATATATTGGAGACATAATTGATATATATATACATATATACCAAAGAATAAATATTTTATCTAACCTCAAAATTTAATTCACTTCAGGTTCAAGAGTAAATATTTCAGGTATGGTAAAAAGTAAACAACTAAATATAAAATCTACTCCCTCTATTTTCTCAATTAAACAACTAATTAATTTATCATGAAAATGATAAAATAATATAAGCTAATCGAATTTATAGCAATTCCCATATGTATGATTTAAATTCTCCACTTCATAGTCGATGTCGTTGAATGAATGAGACACAAAAAGATATGACCCTACAGCGGACATGAGACAGAAGACATCAAACATCAAATATCCGATAGTGGATATCTGACATCAGATATCAAACAAAAAACATCGAACACCGCACTCGGCATTGCACAACGGTCATCAGACATCGGACTTCATACTACAATGATGACACATAAAATATATTAGGTATCAAACATACATAATACAATGAACATCCAATATCGAACATCCAACATCGGATATCAGACATCACTCATCAGGTAAGATAATAAATAAGAAATTATATATCGGACATCGAACATTGAAAAGCGGACTCGGACATCGTACTCGGAAATAGGACTCGGACATCGGACATCGGACATCGTACATCGCTCATCAGACATCGCTCATCAGTCATCGGACTTCAGACATCAATGATCAGAGATCAAATATCAGATATCAGACATCTAATATGGAACATCAAACATGGAACATCGGCGATTTCCAGATAAGATAAAGATAAGACATCATATATCGGACATTGAATATTGGACTCAGAGATCGGACTCGGTCATCGGATTCGGGAATAGGTTATCAGACACCCGCTATTAGATACCAGATATAAAACATCAGATACCCGACATCGAATATCGAACATTGGACTCAGCCTTGGAGTTCAGACATCAGACATCCAATCTCGGATATTAAACATCAGACATTGGATATCAGTCATCAGATATTACATATTTTAAATCGAACATCGAACGGATTTTGAGCATCTAACATCGAATATCAGATATCAGATAGCAAACTTAATATATCGGACATAGAATATTAGATTTCGAACATTGGATATTGCACATTAAACATCGAACATCGAGTATCGGACATCAGGCAACGGATATCAAACATCATAAACCGGACATCGAACATTGGATATTGCTCATTAAACATCGAACATGGGTTATCAGACATAAAAAATCAGACATCAGACAGACATCAAACCTACAGACAGACAAGGGTAAAACAACTCTAGTGCTAGCGCCTTGCCTCTGTCTGTTACATACACTTAAATAAGAACATAATACCCTAAGCTCGCAGATTCAACGGGTTTAGGGTATCAACAGAGGAAGGAAGAAGAAGATGAAGTAGGGGCACAAGTAGGGGTTACGGGCAGCAGGGACAACGAGCAAAGTGTTTATTAACTTTGGCTGTTTGATCCACTTTGCATGCCAGGTCCTTGCTATTGTTGTTGCCTCTGTCTGTTAAAGGATGTTTGCCATCTGCTCTGTGGCCAGGCAGCATCAGCAAAAATGGCAGAGAAGCCAAGAGAGAGAGATGGGAGATGGAAGAGAGTGAGCAGGCAGAGAGTACGTGCGAGTCAGCATGGAAAAGATAATTCAAATGTAATTTACAAAAGCACTCGTTTGATTTGTTACTTGTGCAGACGGTTTTGGCTCCGCAGCTGCATCAATGCATCTGGGCATGTTGGCCGCTGGCCGGGATTAGGGGCTCGGCACCCTTAAATTAGTTGCACCAGCAAGTGAATAGCCAGCCGAAAAAAAAATTAAATAAAAAATAGCTTAAATTGAAAGTAAGCTCGAAGATAGACAAAAACTAAAAAGGAATAATATGAACCGCTCTGTTTTCGACTCTTTTATTTCCGAACATAATTATTCCCTAATTAGATTTACATGGCGAGCTAATTAGGGCTGCAAAAAGTAAATATATATTTATGCCAAATGCAAGGGACCTCGCTCTAATCGCCGGCAGATTCAACAAATACATTGAGGCATAACAAAATTCAGAAGACGTCCAACTTGTCTAAGCCCTTTGCCGACATGCGACACGTACAATAAATTAGCTTAATTAGTCGCATTAGAATCGTGCAACAAAACAAAAAAAAAAAAAAATAAATAAAACACTGTTAAAGTAAAGACAGATTTGGTGACCATTAGTCGGTTTTCGTTTCGGTGAGATAGCCAAGTTATGGGCATGGAAAGCTTGATTTATTTATCATTTATTTAGTTTGATACACTTGCTTAAATGGTGAAAAGAGTATATTAGATTTACACCTTCAATAATTCAAAAGGAGTTTTTCATAATTTTCTGTAATTCAGATATAAAATATGGGTATATTTCAAATCAAGTTTATACGAACAGATAAACTGAGCGGTTTTTTTCCGAAGAACTCTTACGCAGTTGGATTCATTTGATTAATTTTTGGTTGTTTTACGCAATCCATATAAAAATATATGTTCCTGATCAGTTGCAGCAGCTAAGTCGATCTATTGTAGATATGAATCTCTGCATTCAGGCATAAATACAATAATTACGATATTATTTACAAAAGTGAAATCAAATCCACTATCATATTTCTTATAGTTACCATCATAAGTATTAAGGTTAATTATATTATTACATAATATTGCAATTTCAGTTAAGGATTTCAACTTCGTATTGCATATATATACATAATAATAATTAAGTAGATCATTTTACAACTATTTTAATCTTAATTGTTTCATTAACTTAGTGATAATGCTCATGATCATAATCATAATGATCACTACCACAATGATTGATCAACTTAATGCTGATCAATACAATCAATAACATTGATAAAAGTTAATTGCTTAAAAATATTATATATTATATATACTGATACAATTCTGATTTGCTTAAATAATATTATTTATGATTATTAATAATAGTAATTTATTTAATATTATTAAAATATTTACCTTGCACAAGAGACGAGGAGCTCTGCGTTACACCAGGGTCCAGCACGAGGTCGGGTATGCGACTGAAGAACCGCTGCCATGGGCTTCCCTTTATATATGTGAAGCTTACACACAAAATTGAGCTCGACTCTTGAGCCTTTCTCAGAGTTAGTTTTGGATCTTGTTTATGAGGTGACACTGAGAGCGATCTCTGATGATGCTTGCAGTTCATTGGAGCTGCTGCACACTCATAGACAGCTAGGGAGTGCTCTTTTGCTCTCTTTTCTCATTAAGTATTGTTCTTAGTACTGATCACTATTCTTTTGAGCCTGAGTTTATATACTCATAATTTTAAGCTTTGAATCTAGTGTATCTATTGCTAAGCTTATAAGACTCAGTATTGGCCTATGACCTATTGTTATCATCTCGCTGACGTAATTCTTATTGTATGTCTATTGTTTTATTCTTATCCTATAACTGAGGTTGTAAGCGTTCTGATGCCTATTTTTAGGGTACACACTTTTGGCCATTATTTATCTATCGCACTGCATACTAGTCCTTTCTATGCCCATGTCTGAACAGAGCTAGTTAGACTGTATAATCATCTCCTTGCACTAATTAATAAATATTTTTATTGTATTATATAGCAATAAGTAAACAAAATTTTTTAAAATTAAATAAAAGGAATAAAGTGAAGAGAACATTCCTCAGTCGAGTAACTAGCTTTAAAAGGGCTAAGAATAAATCTCCTTTTGCAATTCCTTGATCCAATTCCCAATAATACATAAAAGAGCAAAGGCTTCCACTTAGAATAATTGCCAATGAGTTGAGATCATTGCAAGACTTAACTTAATGATCTACTTTTACAAAGATAAACAACTTAAATTGTTGATCTACAATAATATATAAATTTCATATATTATTCATGGCTAATACCACTTCAGCCAAATGCTTACTTAACGGCTTTGCCCGAACGCATGAATGATTTGTTCAAAGCCGAAGCCAGCCAGAGAAGACAAAATCAGACAAATGAGACAACACCTGGCCACGTGAAACAGTGGGGCAACGAGCACGGATTGGGTGAGAGAGGGGAGATGCGCGATGGGAGAGGGGCTTAGACATGCAGTTGCCAATCTGAAGTGGTGTAAGCCTGGCAAGAACTTTGCCTTACATTGGCGTGCCGTTTGACTAAGTGACTTGACTGACTGCCAGACTGCCAGGCTGACGGACTGACTGACATTTGAATTACCAGAAGAGCTTGAAATGCCAAGCAGGAGAGCTGGGGCGCGGTGGGGAATTGTGGGGAGCGGTAAGTCGGCAGCCCAACCAAACGAACTCTCAACACAAACTCAACAAAATGACACGACTTGAATTGGCTGCCAAGCGTGAACGCATACAAGTTGGAGTTGGTCGAGCCAGGACTTGGCCAACAGACAGAGAGCGAGGAAAAATAAAAAACTAAAAAAAAAAAAAAAAAAAAAATTACCATCTGCAACAAGCCGAAAGGGGACAGAGGGGGCCGTCAAAAGTTGAAGTTCTTTTGCAGTTGCCTATTTACTTGGTCGAAACTAAGTGAAAAGTCTCGCAGCGAACTTTGAGAAGCCTCCAATCAAATTGCATCAAACAAGGCATAATTTATGTGCCACATTGGCCCCAAAAGCACGCTTTAAACTGCAACAGATTGAATCCAGAATCAGAATCAACGTAACATTCAAAACAAAAAAACTAAAAAAAAAAACAAGCATTAAAAACATTGCTCCAACTCCAGTTTGTGGACTCGCCTCGACAATTCGGCGACAATGTCCTGGACCAAGGACCGTAACAACTGCTGTTGGGAATCCCCCATCGCCGGCAGAGTTGGTAATTGCAGATTTATGACCAAAAACATGTGGATAACTGTAGTTCGCCTGAAAAAAAGGTGGCGAAATTCAGCAAGTGGAGCAGCTTCAGCTCTGCAGCTCGAAATATGCTTTAAAAGCTTATGCTAAAATGGAAAGACATGGCTTAGAATGCTAAACTTAGTAGAGATGTAGAGTCAGTGTTTATATGCAACAAATCTGTATTATATCATCAGAAATCATAGAAAAGTTTCATAAATTATAGTCTATCGTACCTAAATATCATTATTTACAAATTCAGCTCTTGGACTTTGCAAATCGGTTTTATACAAATAAGATAGCAAGTCATGGAACAATACTTTAAGACAGAACGAAAAAATGTATTTAAATAGGAAATTTGTTGAGCTACATATGTTTTATTTTATATATATCTATAAAATTCTATCACGTGATGAAAGAATACTGACACATATAAGCATATACTTCAGCATAATCTAGATTTACTTGGTCAGTGCTGAAGTTCAAAGAACTTTCTAACATAAAATGGGTATTAAATTGAGATTTTTGCAGCTATCTAGGTTCCATGTTTTCTTTATGTAACAATTTCTACTATCACAAATATCATATATAATGAACAGTTTGAATCTAAATAAATCAAAGCCATTAAACAATAAGAAGTTCGCACGAAAAAAATGTATAGTTGACCTTATTACTGGGTATATTTCAACAAGAACTAAGAAAACTTAGTGCAACAGAAATCCATATATAAACCATGATTATCTTAAGTAACAATTTATTTTGTAATCACCTGATAGGATTACAAATAATTTTATTGCGACATTTGTTAATGAATTAATAATATTTTTCATAATATAATAATATATTTAAATGTTATATCTAAATACTTTATAATTCAAAGAGTTCTATTATTCAACTGTAACTGTTCTTAATTGTCTTATAAAAGTCAATAATTTAAATAAAAGTTATGTAGTTCAACTTTTATTTAAATTATTGATAAGTATTTACCTGTGATTTTATTGTTATAAATTAATCTAAATTCCTTAGCGTCAAATATATTATTTTTTAAGGTTTCTATGACTATTTTAGGGAATATACACAACATGGCCTGGAAGTTGCTTGAACCCTGCTCTATGAAGCATTTTAGCTTATTACTTTTATATTTTAAATCAGGGCCGAATAAAATGATCAAAATTATACATGAATTATTCTTAATTAATTATGAATTATTATTATTATACAGGAAGAAAAGTGTAAAAACAGTAGGAAACACGAAAATAAATGATATGATATAATATGAACAAATTATTAATTTAATTATTTATTTATTTTTTTGAAAATCAGAACAATTGGTATATATTTATTTATATGTCGAATATGATACATTTCTACATCTTCTATATCTATATATCATAATATAAAATGTCAATTAATAACTTCTAGATTAACGACTACTAATTTTCTCTCCATAGAATTTTCAATTCTTACTATCTGAACTGCAGGACACGAAAAGTTTTTGGCCTATGACATGCATTACCAAATTTCCTTTCTAAAGAATTTTCTGTTCATATTTGAGTCTTTTAGCAAACGATTTTGGCTCCGCTGGAATCTCCTTGACTGGAGTCGCAAGCTGTTTAAGAGAATATCATTTTATTTCATAACTTTTGCTGGCCCACTTTGGAGCTAAGTTAGCACCTCGTTTCCACTTGTGGACTCGACGCATAACTCTCTGCCCAGCCGAATGGGCCCACAATTTGCCCAGCACAATGCCCGCTGCCATGGGTCACGACCCCGAGGCAGCCCACAAGCTGCCAACGAGGTCGGACTGCAATTGCAATTACGTGCCGTTTAGTTACCATAGAGCATTATGGTCGCAACATGTTGATCGGGCCGCATGGCTCGCACCTAACGCCGGCTATAAATTAAGCTCGAGCGTTAGATGAATGGTTTGCCAGTTGGCCTAGGCTGGGGCTAGGTTATCTATAGCTCTGCTGGGACATTGGGCTGTTTTTAATTAAGAATTCCGCAGAAAAGTTACGTCGCGCCGAGTCGTTGCTTTTGGACTGGCATTCAAATGCGAACTCAAATACAAATACAAATACAAATACAAATACAAATCAATCTGCATATTGAAGAAGGCGAAGCTATCAGAAATATGCACATAACTTGCTCCTGGGGCTAGTGGAAAAAGCAGCCTCCAGTGCGAGACGTCGAGTCCTTGAGTCGCCGCACAAAGCACAAACTTCGCCCAGGCCCAGGGCCAGGATACTGGACTATTTTTTTTTTTGTATTTATTTATTTGCTGCCTGCTTGCATGTGATGGGAAATTGAAAAACTAATTTTCGAGCAACACAAAAAGAAAAATTTGGTTTGCATAAAATTTCCATAATACAATTTCGATAATTTCACAAGTCACAAAAACTGCAGTTGCCTCGATGCAGCTGACAGAGCGGGAAAAACTCTCAGCTCCAATCCATCCCTGACAACCCATCAAATTTGGTTTGCGTTGACATTCCCCTTCAGTTGTTTTTTTTGCCACAGGCTGCAACAAGGTGTGAACAGCGACAGGAAGCGACAGCGAGGCAGCGCCAACACAACACGGCTGACGTCATCAATCAAGGCAGCTTGCGAAAGTCTCGCTCAAGATCGAGATTAGTTAAATGTAATGCGCGGCGCTAATAGAAATAAGCTGGAAGGTCAATCTGGGGCAATCCCGGTTAGCTTTGCCCCAGCCGAAACATCGCCGAAGGATTAAGAGAAAAGAATGGAAAAACTAGGAAAAGAAGAGGAAGAAGCTGACGCGAAAACTTGAACTTATGCACGTTCCGATGGCGCTGTCAGCTATTTTTCTTTAAACTTTTTTCCACATGCCAACTTTGCTCTTAGCTTTGTTTTCCTTCCTGACAAATGATAAATGATGTCGGCACATCCTTTTTCCAAGTCGCCAATTCGACAGGATGTGTGAATGTGGGTGAGTGTGTGAAGGCATTTGGGCGTGATGTGTCCTCCTTAAAGTCTCTTCCAAATTATGTTTGCATCTATTCAAAACCTGCGCCCATTTCTTGGATTGATCATGGCAATTGAAAAACGTTTAGTTGATGACCTTAAGTCAAATGTTGTCAGTCGAAGAGAATATTATATATCTAACATACGTATGCTTTAATGAGTTTTACTCCTAATTGTTGACTGGAGACCCTATATGAATAAATGATAATTTTGTATATTAAACTTTCATTATTTTTATCATTAATATTCTACTTTCTTTATTTTTATTATTAATATTTTTTTTTTTTTATTTTTAGTTTAATTTTTTTTTATGGGGTTTTCTATTTCTCTGATTTTCCCTTAGATAATTATGTCATCATATATGCCATATGTCTTGTTAGTAAATAAATATCTAAGAAGAAGAAGAAGGCCTAGTTCTTAGTCTAAACTCTTAAATTGTTGCAAAATACCATTCACAAAAAAAGTCTGTAGTTATAGCAAAGAGTGAAATAAATTGAATTGAATTGAAATTAATATTTTCATAATATTTTTTTTTTTTTTGTATATCTTGTTACTAATATATGTATATTTTATTTCATATACATAGGCAGGATTTCGGATAGAAATTACATATCTTCTACGCTTGTTAGAAGTTATTATATATAAATTGGATTCAGACAACGAGAGAAGTCCGCTTTTGTCAAGAGCTGAATCTCGAATACAAGAAAAGTTTTGTAATTGAGTTTTGTAATTTACGATTATAATATATTATTATCATAATATATTTGTGTATTATTTCTATTATGATCATTATTTGATTTTATTTTTGATTTATATTACAA
Organism: Drosophila meridionalis; assembly: GCA_035045145.1. Lineage (NCBI taxonomy): Eukaryota > Metazoa > Arthropoda > Insecta > Diptera > Drosophilidae > Drosophila > Drosophila meridionalis. The sequence continues at coordinate 11,245,392 of JAWNPG010000031.1, forward strand.
TCATATTCCATTGTTAAGTAAAATATATATATTTGCATACAAAGCTGTCCACAATCAAATATTTTTAACAAGTAAACATTTTTTTTAGTTTTTTCAAATCATTTTTTTTTTTAATTTTTGGTATCTCATTTCATTTATATCGATAAATACATATAGATTTTTTCTTTCTGAGAGCTTAGCTTTTAGAGGTACACAAAATATTGCATGTAAGATTTCGTGAGTATACTAGACATATGTTTACTTTAGCTTTTTAATAGTCCTTTCCTAAAAAATGAATTACCAGCTCTTTTGTGATTTTAAAACAACTACATTTATTATAATCAATTTAAATTTTTGAATTCGCCACTCATCTATAGATAATTCTGATAAAAATTTTCAGCAATTGGCAAGACTTGATCCGCTGTAAATTTAACAACTTTCAGTAGGCAATACTGCTGATAGTTACTTTTTGTTAAGTTAAGTAATTAAATACTGTTATATACATACTCATATATATTTTACTAATGATTGAAAGTTTCAAATTTTTAATGAGTTTAATCAACGATTATAAGTAAAATACTCGATTATATACATATGTCCCTAAATACAAAATCAATAATTAAAGCCTGATTAGCTTATCAAAACCGAATTCGCATTTCAGAAGTAAAAACAAGGCACATAGAGTTTAAATACTTTTAAATACAATTTTATTCTTGTTAATTTTAATTTACATGTATACCAATTGATCAAAGTTTTTATTGAAAAAATCTATTCCAAATTACTGAAAATGGCTGAACTGCAAATGATATAAATATATATATTTATCTATATTTATTTTAGTTTGGAAATTGAACTGAAATACTATTTATTTATGCACGAAAGCTCTTTAGGCAAGTGGACATTTCGCATGGATAATTATATATATAGGTATAAACATATATCTATGTATATTTAACCACTTGAAGAGCTTTTAGCTTATTAGATGACGATTTACCATGTGTTAGAGTAATCTGAAACGGTATTTGAATGCGATTAGCATCGGAGAGTTTATACCGTTGAATCTGAAATGCAATTTGCAAACCAAAATGTCGCTCGGCCTCTGATTCCCAACGAAAGTCATTTTGATTACTGACTTTGTATCTGTGTGTGTCTGCTCTGTGAAATTATTATTAGTTTGTGTGTGTGTGTATGGGTGTGAGACTGTGTTGTGAATGTGTGAGCATACACAAGTCCTCCATAAGTTTTGCTTACATTTCACTTTTAAGATGTTCATTAAACTAGTAATAACATTTCAGTCAAGTGCTACCGACTGTATGATACTCGTTAACGGCTGAAAATCTAAGAAAACTTTAAAGACCATAACTCTATCAGTGAACGATTAACAGGAATCAGCCTGAAAGTTGGCCCTGAGAAAACTAAAAATAAATAAATTAATAATAGTCAAATAATTATTGGATATATATCACTATCATATAATAATTTTAAAATGATTATAAATGATTAAAAAGGTATCTTTAGTAACTCAGACTTCGTCTTTAAAACTGTAGAAATAACAGCATTTTGTTCCTGTCACACTCCCAATGGGCTTAGATACATGATTATGCTATATATCTTTAGTTTTATTCGAAAAAACTTATTTATAGCTTCGAAACTCGTTTAATAATATCGCTTAAACATTAAAAGATATAGTATTTAGTAAATAAAAATATTATTAACAATTTTCCGCGCCCACTATGGACGTACTCAACCTATCAAACTGCATCATAATCTAAGAATAAATATATGTTCCAAATTTGAATAGATTCCCATTTCTCTACAGACATAAGAAGATGGAATAATGGCTGCACATAGCCAATATTTTCTCTTGACATCATGAATGAGTATAATAAGTAAGGAGTATATTTTATATTTTCAAGAATCGAACAGAGCAATAAAATATATAAATATATGAGCAACAGACTCCGCCTAGGAAACCAATGCTGAAATCTTATATACCCCATTTTAATATATTTCATGTCAACAGGGCAAGAGGCTGCACGTGTGTGTCTCAAAGAGAGATATGAAATCAAACACTCGAAGACAACAAACAGAGAGAAATAGCAAGAGTGATAACAACACAGAATGGGAACTAGATGACTTGAGTGATAATAGACTGAAATAGAATAGACATTGAGTGATTCGAAGAATTCATTTGAGCTCAACTTTGAACCGTGCTTGATAAGCGATTGTTAAGCTTAAGTTTTGATTCAATTGTTTGACGGTTGTATTTAGTTTAAAATTGTTTATTGAGAAAGCAATATCAAAATTGCAGTCTGATCATTGGAAATGTTTATAATTCCAAAGCTATTCATAATTGCATTGATATCCCTGCCATGGGTCATGAGTGAGAGCGCTGTAAGTTTGCGCTCGGAGAGGGTGTGTGAATGGGATCAGGTGTAACTGTAATCTCTGTATATTTCAGCACAGCTCTGACGCGAAGGAAATGAATCCTCAGTGCGATGGCTATTGTTACAGCCTAGTGAAGCCCCTGCTGCATGCAGCTGCCTCCGCTGAAGCGAAGGAGAAGCAGTTGACTGCTCAGATTCAGCGTTTGGAGAGTGAACTGGAACTAAGTAAAGCTCAACAGAAATATTGCTTGACCAAAGAGGATTTGCTGGCATCACAACAGCTTTTGGTCGATAAGCTTGAAGATGTAATGAAAGTGAAAGATTTAATCAGCAATGAAACTCAATTGAAAGTGGAGCTTGAAAACCAGGGTTTTGAGATCTCAAAACCCAAAACTGAAGATCATCCAGTGCTTGGAAATAGAGTCTATGTAAAGGAAACAGAAACCAAAGTTACTTTGCCCTCAAGTTGCATTGGAAAAGAGAATGGGATTTACGAAATAAAAGTGAATGGTTCGAGTCCTTTTAAGGTGCCCTGTGATTCGAGTCTGGTTGACTCTGGTTGGACCGTTATTCAGCGTCGACTCGATGGCTCTGTTGACTTCAAGAGGAATATGAACGACTACCGCTCGGGCTTCGGGAAATTGGATGGCGAATTTTTCATTGGGCTTGACAAACTTTACTTATTGACAAAGTCGCAGCCCCACGAGCTATACTTATATATGAAGGATGTGAATAATGATGTAATCCACGGAAGCTATAACAACTTCAGCATAGGCGGAAAGGACGACAACTTTCGACTCAATTCATTGGGAAGCTATGAGGGAAACGTGAAGGATGGACTTTCCCACCAGCTCCATTGGGAGTTCTCCACTTATGACAGTGATCACGATATTTTCCCCAACTACAACTGCGCACAATTGTCTCAATGCGGTTGGTGGTTCAGCTCATGCTTCGACAGGTAACTAAACTTGAATTGAGATTGATTTAAGTGAATTATTTTATTTTGATTATCATTCTATCTTTTATAGCCTCAATGCTAAATATGATACTGCTAAGAAGGGCATTATATGGCGAAATTGGAACTATCCGCTAAATTTTGTCCAAATGATGATCAGGCCAACACAATCAGAAATGGAAAACTAGTTAATACTTTGCTAATTTGCTCGAAACTCAAGTAATTTAAAAAAAATGTTAAATTAATTTAATATTTTTCATTATTCATGTTCAACACTACAATATACTATATACATATGATTATAATCATACTAGGTTTGCCTTTGTGATAACAAATTCTATGTACATTTATTACCAAACTTGTTTTTAAATTCCTACATCTAGCACTGCTATTTCTATGATAGATCAATCTTCTTTCTCTTTAATATCGTTAGTAACAAATGTATTCTGGCGGAAAGTAAAGAGATTCCCTAGTAAAAATTGGGTATATTTTTTATTTTTATGGAAGAACTAACTACCTTTTACTTGATTTATACAATGTTTTTTTATATATTGCGTATTTATGTATATCAAAATAATGTTTCACCTATAAATACAACATTAGCTATGGCCTCGATACCGTACTGAGTCATCTAGTCGTGCACTTTCCACAGTAGTTAAGGTATTTTCAAGTAGTGAATTTGCTACAGTATTTAGTATCTTTCAGTCGAGCATTTGCCAGAGTACTTAGGATATCTTTTAAGAGTGCATTTACCATAGTATTTAGGGTATTTTTAGACGAGCAATTGTCTTAGCTCTAAGTGTATATTTTAGTGGTTTACTTAGTACTTGGGGTATGTTCTAGTAGTACAGTTACCAGAGTAGTTAGCGTATTTCCTAGTCGGGCATTTGCCGTACTACTTAGGATATCTTTTAGTACTTAGGGTACCTTCTATGAATGCCCTTACTACAGTAGTTAATATATCTTCTCATCATGCATTTGTCATAGTCGTTAGGGCATCTTCTAGTCATGCATACCAAGCTAGAGCCTTCCTGCATTTCTAGGGCCTCAGCTAACCAGATGCTTAGAATATATTCAATGTTTTATCTTCCATGTTATATTCTAATCTTCGGGAAGAGTATTTCGACTTGCTTATACAACACTTTGTAAAACGTAGTATTTATATCACGATAATACTACATGCTTTAGCTACAGCCTTCATTATTAATTCGATTTAATTTATAACATTCTGCTCAAAAAGCATAGCTCAACAGAAATATCCATCTAGGCTTATTGTCTAGTGATCTATTTAAGCTTTTATCTGACTTATATAATTCAAAAACTAAGCCCATTTTAAAATTTTGGCTTATAAACATTAAGTTTTTAAATTGAATGATTGTTGAAGCCATTGTCAGAAATATTAAGAAACATAATATTCTTATGCTTTTGTGAGTCGCACAACGGCTTGACCGAAGTGAGCCTCAAAATGCAGTGAAAGTGAATTGGGCAACTGGACGAGAAAACGGAGCCCGGCCCAACCAGGCCGAGCCGTAGTTGAGTTATCATAGAAATGAGTTATTTCTTAGATAAATCATCATAAGTAAGTAGGAGCATATCAAGTCGCATAAAGGCAGACGCGAGCCGAATGAACCGCCACGATGACGATGCATACACATCGTGGCCATCGACTGGCTTTTGGGCGCATTCAGCTCGACCAAAGAAGAAGAAGGCGGCAGTGAGTGGTGGGCTCTCTCCCAAAAATTGCTAGGTCAACATGTAGCTATGATAGACTGATATATACCCTATACACAGCTGTTTTTGAAGTTGAACTTATTTGTTGGAAAATTTTAAGCTCTTAATAAGTAGAAAATATGAGAGCTTAAAAAAATGTCTTTCAATTTTGAGCATGTGCACTAGTTCCAGTTCCAGCTCCAGTTTTCTTGTGTGAGGACTGAAAATAAACGTTCCTTTAGTTTTAAAACTGTGAACTAGTTCTAATTACAGTTTGCGAGAAGATTTAGTAGAATGTTGTTGTTTAAAATTAGTTTTCCTTCCATTTTAAACTTGAAATTTGGTTCCACTTCATCTTTCTAGAACAAATAAATATATGGCGGTTGAAAATTTTCCTTTCCTTTTTCCTTTTATGTTAAGCCTATGCAATAGTTCTGGTCCCAGTTTTCAGGAGTATTTTATAAAATGTTGAAATTGAAAATACATTTTTACTATTTTCAACTTGGGAACTTTTTCCAGTTCCAGCTCCAATTAGTTGCAGTTCAAGTTTTCGAGGACTAATAGAAAATTAGGGAATTGAAAACTACAGTTTTTATATTTTGAACTAGTTCCAATTTCAGTTTACATGAAAAATATAGAAAATATGATGTGTTGAACATTTTCCTTTATTCTAAGTTTTGAAATAGTTCCAGTTACAGTTTTCACAATAATGTTTAAGTCGAAATTTGTCAGTTACAGTTCCAGTTCATTAGTTCCACCCACTTTAAAGTCTGAAGAATGTGTCGTTCATGTACAAATAAGCAACTCAAAAAACTTGAACTTATACGATGAAACAAATCGAAAATGAACGAATCAGATCACAGAGTATAGTTCACAACCATTTGAACTACTTCCATCACAGTTTTTTAGTTCATTTTAATAATTTTTAATATTCTGAGCAACAACCCTTATCTATATTTATCTCAAAAGACAAACACAGCCGGTCAGTTAAGATACCCCCTTTTCAACATATACAGGGTATAGAAATAAACACAATTTTACAGTGGCAGACCACAAAGCAGGAGAAAGTTGCAACAAAAAGCAAACCCAGCTCCATTTTGGACATAGGTTCATTGCCAACAGTTATCAGTGGGGCTGCAAGGCAGAAGAGTGGGGGAGGTGGCAAAGAGGGACAACAGTGCAAGGGATGGGAGCAGACGTTTCAAGGTGCAGTAGCTTAGCTTAAAGGGCGAATTTCATTATCAATTAGAGCCCTCGGCTATAATGGAGCTGGTTCGCCTTAAAGTTCAAAGTCGGCAGCAAAGGCTAATGAGTTTGCTGGCAAATCCATTGGCCAGCGGGGGCGACGAAACGGGAAGGGCAAGGGCAGCGGGAACGGCAACGGGCCACAGTCTGCAGTCAGTAGCCAAGTTTTGGATGACGGGTCTGCCACCGAAATGTCAATTGCTGCATGCCTCGGGGCAAGTAATTATGTTTGATGACTCGCCGGTCGGGCATGCTGCACAGCACTAAAAGCAAAAGCGAATAAGCCAGATGAAGCGACGCAGCTCAAATAGAGATAAGTAACAATGCCGCAGCCCACTTCCAGCTAGGACTTTGCCTCACGGGGCGAGCGTGCATGTATGTATGGTCACATATATGCATAGAATATCAAATAACATTTATAAATATGACACAAAAATAGTTTTAGACCAAACTGCACTCAAATAAGTTTAGATAAACAATTCATTTAAATATTTCAAAATTTTATTTATTTAACATTGAAGTAATTTTGTATCCTTTGGCTGCATTAAACAAATTTTGGTCTACTACAACGCCATCTAGTGTTTGGTAGCAGAAATAATGAACAAAGTAGTTAGATTTATAGTTTATGGTAACTTATGCTGTAAACATAGAACAAGCAGTGCACATAGAAATAAAAACATCGAAATGAAAAACATGGAACATGAAACAAACATAGCAGAAAATGTAACGAATTCGACGTCATTAAACATAGAAAAGAAAATATAGAAATAAAGTAGAATTTCAAAATATAGAAAAAACAACGAAATCGAAATCGAAAAGAACTTCGCGATGAAACATAGAATTACTAAAAATTCATTCGGTAAAATTGAAACACTTGAAATTGGAACAGTTGAACTGCTTGCCGAAAGATATAGCCAAGCAATGTTGCTGGATTTCATTAATATATAAGCATCAATTATATTATGTCGATAATATATCTATATTCAGAAAAAGTCAATTCCAATTAAATTAATAAATTCTGAACAGAAAATCTTGTTTTATGTCAATTGAAAAAATAACAAATAATCCAAGAAGAAACTTTTAATTATAAGATAATCGTCATCTATCAATGTAAAATAACACACAAAGTTAAACATAGCAAATCGACTAAATTAGATATTTGCATTAGCTAAAAGCAACAATAATGGATTGTGTATTGGATAAATAAGAGAACATTTGAGGAGATAAAAACCTACAAGTAAGCAGTGCTCAGTTCGATGAATTCACATATGAAGTTTAATCAAAATACTCTCACAGCTGCATTCTGGACACGAACCTTTAGGGGTTGTGCCCATGCTTTATTAGATTACATTACTATTATTTGCCAAATATAGCAAAGTAATGTCTAGTTCGATTTAGCCAAAAGATTATCCTGTTTTAATTGCTTTTTAAATATTTTTTTAAAAAAGCATTTTTACTGTTCATGGCTTGGTAAAGTTGATCTAATAATTATTAATAATTTTATTTTACTTGATTATTATTATTATTTTTTTTTGTTTTTATCATCATCGTCATTATTATTTTTATCAATAAACTGTTAATTCTGAATTTTTTGAAAATATTAAAAAGTGTCTAAATGAACAGATGGTAAATTGTTCATTTAGACAATTATTAAACTTTTTAATATTTTATGTGTATTATTAATTTAATTAGGTAATAATCAGAAAAAAACTGATTTATCTCTCAGTTTATATCTAAGATTAACTCAACAATTTTTAACAAGAATTTTTAAATATGGTAAAAATGGAATAAATTTAATTTCAATTGCAATAACCCCGTTTCAAATCAGTTTACGAATAAAAGAAATATGAAAAGAGCTAAAACAACCGTAAATCTACAAGATTTTGTCAAGCAACATCGGTAGAAAGCGAAAATATGTCACTTTTTTTAAACGTGCAAAAGTCAGTTTATGTGTGTTATTTTAGTTTTTTCGTTCTAACCCTTTGAATTCAGAAAATTTGTTCACGCAGGTTTTTTCTATTCATTAAGAATACAATAATTAACAATACAAAAAAATTCTTGATTTGCTTGTATAGTTTATTTTTTATGAGCGACAAAAGTCACATTTGTGAACATCCACAATTAGGTAATAAGTAGAAAAAACTGATTCTAACCCTCACTTTATATCGAAGTCTAGCTCTAGCTCCAAGTCCAGTTCCAACTCCAACTTCTTAAATCCAATTAGAATTGTAAAAAACTTTATGTACTCAGAAGTGATATACCCTCAATAGAGTATATTAGTCCTTTCTCCCCGCCATGTGTGAATCCTTCCTTTGATTGTGAGCACTCGGCAACTCTAACAGATTGCCATGGTTACACTTGCGGTGGCCAAAACAAAGTGTTGCCCTATGTCATGCGTTTGCCGCAGTTTTTACACACAATTCATGGAAAATTGAGGAGCATGTTCGACAAGAGCAATCCGAGCAGCCTAAGTGCCGCGGCCAGCATACAGGAGATAGCCGGACGCCTGGCCGAGGAGCAGGAGCGTTTGCGCCAGCTGGAGGCGAGCTCCACGGCGCCCAAGGAGCGTACCCTGTTCGTGCTGGGCAGCAAGTGTGTGGTAAGTCGAGGAAGGGTCGAGCTCCACAGCTGTATAGATTAAAGGAGAAACTCTGTCTCACTCTTTCCCTCTCTCTCTATATCTCTCTCTCAGGGCAAGTCGATGGCTATAAACAAGTTCTTCGACCGGGAGGAGCTGACGACTCGGCCAACCATGGCTCTGGAGTACAGCTATGGCCGCCGCATAGGCAGCGGCAGGTGTGCACAGGTGTTGAACGTGTGGGAGCTGGGCTCCCTGGACAATGCGGAGCAGCTGCTGGAGGTGCCCATGCGCACGCACGGACTGCAGCAGATGGCGGCCTTCATCATGATCGATCTGTCCCAGCCGCAGCGCGTCTGGGCGGATCTGGAGTGCGCGTATCGGGGACTGCGGGACACGGCTCAGCGGATGCTGCAGTTGGTAACGCCGCAGCTGCGCGAGGATATCGAACGACGCGCCCTGGAGCGAGTGAAGCATGCGCAGCAGGACCTCAACACGCTGGAGCTGCTGCCCTTCCCCGTTGTCATCGTGGGTGGCAAGTACGACATCTTCATGGACTTCGAGCCGGCGCTGAAGAAGCACATGTGCCGCTGCCTGCGCTCCATGGCGCACCTGGTCGGTGGCGCCGTCCTCTTCTACTCGCACAAGCTGCCCAAGCTCGCCAAGGTGCTCAGGGACACGATCAGCCACCTGGGCTTCGGCAGTCCCACGAATCCCTTTCGCGGCCATGTCACGGACTACAACGAAGCGCTCTCCATTTGGTTCGGCACGGACAGTTGGGCTCAGATCGGCATTGGGGAGATCGCTGGCCGCTGGAGTGTGGAGCGTATTGGCGCCACGCTCAGTGTTGAGGTACCACAGCTGCAGCTGGAGAAGCAGAAGCAGCAGCTGCCCCAGGATCCGGCCAAGGATGCGGGCTTCAAGGAGTCCCTGATCGACGATATGCGCACCCAGAAGGACGAGGAACTCGCTGCGATCATGCGAGACGTGACCCTGAGGGGAAAATTCGAAAGTGTTATTGGCTGAATATGGATAATACTGGGACCTCACTTAGACTATCACTTAGATTTCGTTCGTATGTAGATTAAAGACTTGCTTAGGGCTTGTGGGCACTCGTTTGGGAACGTCTTGATTGAGTTTGATAGGTCAATTTATAAATGTATTACTAATTATTGTATTTTTGTATTTTTACTTTGAACTGTCATTAATGAAGTATACGAATAAAAGAGAAACCGTTTATTAAGTTATTATACTCCTATATGGCCGAGTGATTCAACTCAAATGTCTATTACCTTTTTCTATTATCCCTCATAAAAAACTCCAATCCACTGAACTCCGCATTATAAGACGTTTCATCGGTTTTCCTTTTGCCAGGAGCGACGATATCATGAAAGACTTATCAATCAAACTCTAAGCACTCTTCACATCCAAAACCACTAGCACAGTCACTAACCTTTGACACTCTTTATCCTTCCATATACAGACTTAAAAGAGCACAACTTGAACACCTACAAAATCGCACACTTCCATTGAGAATTCCATGTACTCATCCATAATTCACGTTCTCATTTCATAATCATTCATTTATCTAGCTCACATCAGTTTACTCTCACATCTTTATAACATTGATCACACAAGTACTTTAAAAAAAAAATTCTATGTCAATGTGTCATACAGTGGTTTTAAAGTTTTGCACTGAAATGAAACCTCAATAAAAATATTATTTAGTCTTGAAAAAAAAAAAAAACAATATTTTTGGGACCTGTTCTTTTCATATCGTATCTGAATATCTTTATATATACATAAATAAATAGATATAGTTGTAGCTTTATTATAGATAGAATTTTTTTCGATATCAATTCCTAAGTGCATATACTCAAAGTTATTCAGAGTTAAGTTAAGAAAAAAAAAATTAATTAATGACAATATGTCTTAAGCATAATATTCGTTTTAAATTGTTGTCAGAATATTGAATTGATTACTAAATTTTGTTACAACATTTTCTACTCAGTCGCACTGCTATTTCAATGAGCGCAAGCTAATGCTGACTCTAAGACTGGCAACACTTGTATAGCGTTAACTTAAGAATCCGCAAAGTCAATGTTTTATATACAATTTTGATTAATTTACAAAATTATTTTCAGAAATTAAAAAAGGAATTACAAACAAGTAAGAGTGCTCTAGTCGAGACTGCTCGACTAGGGGATACCCTGAGCCCTGTGAAAAGTCAAATATCAAATCATTCTACGCATCTTTTATGCATGCATTTAAATAACACATACACACACACGTATGCACACACGCATAAGCGCGCGCTCTGCCAACTGTGCAGTTGACGCAGCGGCTGCAATGTGAGCATTACTATGAGAACTTAATTGTTTAATAACTTTTCTTAGCGATGGACTAATTGCATCAAACTTTCACAACTTATTAGTCATCCATATGTATGTACTTGCCAAAGCACAAGTCTCCTGTATTTGATTTACACATTTTACAAATAGAGGGCTATTGTTGGCGAATGGGGCGTGGCATCCAAAATCTAAAGACTACGTTATCTCCGTATTCATACACGCAACTACACAGCAAATTTGAAGTCTTTAGCTCAAACGATGTACAAACCACGGCTTAAAAACACTTTAAAATTATCGATAAATGCTCATAAAATCGAAATGGAATGAGTTATCGGAAAAATTTTATAAACTTGTGCAGCGTATGGTATTATCGAGTATTCATGTAAAATTTCAAGTCTCTACGTTGCGTACTTAAAAATATCTCAGCGTTCACACGGACGGACGGACGGAAGGACAGACGGACGGACGGACAGACGGACAGGGTTATATCAACTCGTCTTGTCGCGCTGATCAAGAATATATATACTTTATGGGGTGTGGCACGCCTCCTTCTGCCTGTTACATACATTTTCACAAAACCATTATACCCTGATTTCCCATTTTCAATGGGCTCAGGGTATAAAAAAGTAGTAGAAACTCAAATGAATTGTATTATACCCTGAGCCCATTGAAAATGGGAAATTAGGGTATAATGGTTTTGTGAAAATGTATGTAACAGGCAGAAGGAGGCGTGCCACACCCCATAAAGTATATATATTCTTGATCAGCGCGACAAGACGAGTCGATATAGCCCTGTCCGTCTGTCCGTCCGTCCGTCTGTCCGTCCGTCCGTCTGTCCGTCTGTCCGTCTGCCCGTCTGTCCGTCCGTGTGAACGCTGAGATATTTTAAAGTACGCAACGTAGAGACTTCAAATTTTACATGAATACTCGATAATACCATACGCTGCACAAGTTTATAAAATTTTTCCGATAACTCATTCCATTTCAATTTTATGAGCATTTATCGATAATTTGAATGTGTTTTAAATGCGTGGTTTATACATCGTTTGAGCTGGAGTCTCCCAATTTGCTGTGTAGTTGCGTGTAATGAATCCTCCAATCTCATAGCAGAGAGTTTTATTTCTAAATATATGAAAATATACTCCGTAATTGAATTGATGATTATCAAGTCTTCATATTGCTCAGTATATTAAACTGTAAATATACATAAGCATATATGTATATACATACATATATCAGTCATGGAACCGTCCACCTCACCGGCCAGAGTTGTAAAGGTTTTGGGTCGTGTTGGGGCGAGAGGTCTTCTCACGGAGGTTCGTGTGGAGCTGTTATCATTTCCGCGCATGCAATTGCTCACAGCTGTCAAAGGTGAATTGATATTCAGTTCAGTTCGTTGTTTCAATTCGAATAATTTATTCCTTTTCGAAGGTCCCGTTCGTTTGGGTGATATCATCGATATTAAAGACGAGAAAGAGGATGTTTGGCTTCCAAAGTAGTAATCAATCATGTTCAGAGAGTAGTTAACAAAATTTTAAAAAGTTAATAAAATTCAAAATTCGAAAATTGGCGCCTTTACATATCACAAACAGTTGGCAGCATCGCGAACTGAGTTGCACTGGCGCAAAGCTTGGAACTTTTATGTAGTGTACCGTTATCGTTAAATGCTGAGGAAGCTGTTCACGAAAGCTCTTTCAAATCGGCGCTCAACGCAACTGCGCTGCCCACTCTCTCAGACCAAACGCAAGCCACACTCATTGGCGACGCCGTGACTTCGGGTACGTCTTATTTGCTGCTTCTGCTTTCGGCTTTCGGCTTCTGCTCAGTTGTTGGTGCGCGCTCGCGTATCGCAGTTGTTGCGTTGCGTTGTTGTCGAGCGGCGGCCAACGCCAGCGTAGTGCGTTCGCGGTATATCTGTGCAAGTAAGCGTGTGTGCGTTTGTGCACTTGTGTTAGTGCTGTGACCGAGCGATTCACATACACTCGACAACAGTTAAACTCCGCCAACTGATATTTAACCAAAAATATGATTTAATTAAAAGTGTGAACGCGGCCACAAAAGCAGCTAAGCAAAGCACATAAAATATAAGTAAAATCTGCGTATTTATGAAAGCATTCGACGCTTTTTCGGCATCGCCTTTTCGCTCAACTTCGTTTCGGCTCGTGAAGTTTTTCGCTGCTGTTGTGTAATCGCACGAAGCGCGCTGGAGTTGGAATTGGAGTTGGAGTTGTGCATGCATTTGTAGTTGTGTTTTACGATTGCACATACATTCACGCACACACACACACACATACAACTACAGCAGAGTATTTTTATAACTTTAAAGCTTATTTGGCTTAACTTTTTTGAGCGTGAACTTCAACTTCAAACAGCGACCACAAAAAATAGGAAAAAAGAACGAAAAAAACAACAAACTAGCAAAAAGCTCGAGCTGCCACAAAACCTATTAAAACAGGTGAGTTGCCATTTGAGCAGGCAATTATTAATAGCTTTCTATTAACATTCCCCAACAAAAAATGACTGCTCCAGTTTCCATGCTCCCTCGCCGTGACACATTTCGGTGGCGAGCAACAACAGCAGCCAAAAGGCAACAGCCGAAATCGCCGTATTATTGATTTTCCTTTGCAGCTCTGCGTTGGCGCTCTTATTGCTGCCGATTTCGTGTCCATGCAAACTTACATACAAATGTATGTATGTATGTGTGTGTGTGCACAACTGTGTGTGTTTCGTCAACGACGAAAACTTTCCTGCTGCTCCGTTTCCGCTCACCTTTAACAGGCATTTTTCTGCATTTGCTTTCTGTTGTCACATTGCCAAATGCCAAATGTCGACGTGTGTGTGTGTGTCTGTGCGGGTGTGCTTGTGTGTCTGTGTGTGTGCGTGTCAGTTCTTGCCATATGTTTGAGATTACGCCTGAGCTCTTCAACCCCAAAATCTCGTTGGAGATTCCCTGCTGTTGCCGACCTTTCCCACTACATCTATGCAGTGTCCTATGCTCGCCGCCCACTCGCAGCTCACATTTAGATATTGAAATATGTATGTGTGTTTTATTAATACTAAATTGACTAGAACGGAATATATTGATTACAGCACGCTTGGGCTGAGATTACGCTATGCAAAGTGCATAAGTTATTCCGAGTTATGAAATACTTAAACATACAGAAGTATACATATAGTTTACAGGGTATTAAACAAGTTTAGAACTGCCTCAATTAAAACTTTAGCATATCTAATTTATGAACATTTTTTTGACTTAATGAACTCACTAGCTTAGTCATAGCAGCTTTCAAATTCGTTAAATTTATTGTTTACCTTTTTAAGATCGTTTAGCATTTCTTATGTAGAGTGTGCACTGTGTTCAAATTTATAAACAATATATTTATTTTACAATTTTGACTTGTGTTTCAAAACAGCGCCTCCGATACATTGACCTGAGTCTCGATTAAAAATAAATAATATATACGAGTCCATTTACACTTAAATGCTAATTAGGCTGTCAAGCGTCTTAAAATTAAAATAAAAAGAATATACAATGTGATAATTAAAGCAAATTTCATACCTAACATTTTATATTCTCAGTTGAAATTATGCAAAAGACTTTTCATACACTTTTCAAAGCTGCTCTTAGCTGGATTTTGTTTTAAATAATTATGAAATGAAAGTTTGAATTTATTTTGGTATAATAAATTTGCATATTAATATCTAAATGTAAATACATTTGTATATAAATAATATTTGAATAAGTATATAGCATTTGCATAAGAAAAACTTTACCTCACCGACCTTGAGGCATATCCTACTTAGTTTTCAAAGCATATAATTAGTAAGACTTGGCACCAAATTGGTAGGTAGCGTAATTTCAGTTAACTGTCTAGACTCTGCAAGACACTTTCTTGCCATGTCTACTTAATGCCTAAATATACCTAATAACATACATATTACATACATAAATATAGATATATTTTCTGTACTTACCTTTCTGTACCTGTTTTAGTCTTCAATTGAATCAGTGAAAAAATCGAATTTACCTAAGTTAAAGATTCCTGGCACTAGAAGCATCATTGTCAAGACATCTGATATCAATGTTTAATCCACTTGACTAGAAATATAATTAAATTTATATAAATACTATAAAAGTAATAATACATAAAAGTATATTTCCACATAAATAATTAATAATTATATATTATTTATATAAATATTATATATATATATATAATACATGATATATAATAATAAATAAAAAAAATTACACTGATTACTCAATTTTCGTAAATAATAATATTATATATATATATTCTTACAAAAATGAAACGATATCTAAATATATTCGCAACACATTTCTATGCCGAAGCTTCTTTGATAAGCTTAGCGGCCGCTTACTATGCCATTTGTCATGTTTCCACTCGATAAAAATTAAGTACTTTGATAAGTAAAACCACAAAACCATGAACAAATAATCAGCGCATTATATCGAAAATCTTTCGCATTTTAGTTTGCCTTTGATTAATAGTCACAAGAAGAAAGTATTCAAGCTTCACAGCTGGAAGCCAGAGAAATTGCTACATAAGATAAAGTATTTGTAAATTTATCCAATTTATCTTTCTCTCTACCTTTCTAGAGAATGTATCTGTATAAATGCAAACGTATTTGTCGTTGTCAATAATCGTGGGGTTTCAATAAGACAGAGGTATTTGAATCTGTTTTTAGAATGAAAATAGAATCTCTCTTTTTAAATCTCTCTCTCTCTCTCTCTCTCTCTTTCTCTCTTTCTCTCTCTCTCTCTCTCTCTCTCTCTCTCTATCTCTCTCTCTCTCTCTCTTTTGTATCATATATTGAGCGTAGTTAAGCTAAGATTGGGAATAAGCTAAATGTTAAACATGGACCAACATTGTGAGAAGAAGGGGTTCCCCTACCTTGACAATACTAATGTAGATCAATCTTTTTAAAAGTTCTGCTCGCGTCTTTTACTTCAAATTGTAGGTAAAACTAAGCTACCCTCATCTGTATTTGTTCTCCTAACTAGCTGCACATCAAGCATGACTAAAAATGAACCCCAGCTGTTGCACTCGAAATCACAGTCAAAGTTGTTCCGTTTTTATTATTTTTATGGGAAGTAAAGATCTGAAGAGCGGTTCGACAATCACTGAAGCGTCAACAAGAACAAGAACAACAACAACAACAAAATCACCAGCAGTGACTTAAAGCTGTTGTGTTGCTGCACTCTGAGCACTCAACGTGTATCTTTGAGATACATTCACTTACTGCCTCAATGTGCCTTGTGCTCTATGGTCATAAATGAGCAACCAAGCATGACAGCGCGCACTCACAGTGGCATCCGCAAAACCTTCACTTAGCCGGGTTCTGAGCAAGTCAAACCAAGTTCGTTGTTCTCCCAACTTCATCGTGCTCTCGGTCTGACTGACTCTGTCTCTGGCCCCCTTTTACGTGGGGACAGTAGCTGCGGATGTCGTGGATGTGGCTGTGACAGTCGTAACGTGTGCACAACTTGTACTTAGTATCACAATTCTTTAACTGCCTTTCATTCAACATTATGCGACGCTCTCTGCTGTCGGCTATGACGTGTCGTCCATTAGTAGCGTAATTAGCTTCTCCAACGATTCGCACAGTTTCCATGTAATGCTCATATATGCTTCTGAAGGTGCACTTTCGAAAGCCTTTTCCACCTTTAGACTCGCTCTGCAGATGTTGCCCTTTATGACTTGAGACAATTTTGGAATGGGGTTTCTGTTATGAATGCTCTATTCGTTAGTGTCTGATTAAGATATACTCAACTAGGGGATACCGAACTAGGAGATGCCGCAAAGGGACTAGATACTAGGAGATAACAGACTAGAATATATCTGACTAGTAGATACTTGATTATTAAGTATCCGACTAGGTGATACCCGACTAGCTGATACTCGACTATTAAGTATCCGACTAGATGATACCGGACTAGCTGTTACCCGACTTTGAGATGAGATACCCAACTAGGAACTATCCCACTTGGAGTTGCCTTACTAGAAGATACCCGACTAGGAGATACCCGACTTGGAGTTGCCCGACTAGAAGATACCCGACTGAAGTCAATTCCAAATTAATTTCAAGTCTCTAGCTTTTTTGAGATTGGACGAACGAACAAACAGACGTATAAGGCTAGATCTACTCGGGCTTTGATCTTGAGAAAGAATGGTTTCTTTTACATTTCCTTCCATATTTTACTTACATTTTAAAAATAATATTACACCATTATTTGTCATTTCCGATGAGTTCAGAATAAAATAAGCGTAAAAGATTAAAGAGCTCTATTGTTAATTTTCTAATGTCATTTCATTTTCTCATCTTCTAAAAGCTTTTCTTTAAAATTGTATGTCATATGAACTGCACCCAGATAAAATTCCCGGTAGTCTAGTTAATGCTTTAAAACAAATGCGACTTCTTCCCACACAGAATCTAAAATTTATCGAATAATGTGTGTTGGTGGATCCGTCCAATGTGTCATCAGTTGACCAAAAATGGGTTAAGTAAGTCGTAAATCTAACCTAAATATTATTTGAGTTCGTAGTTAATATTTAAATGAAAGTTTTAATGGCGCTATCAAGCTATCATTCAATGGGCGAGCTAACTAATGTATAGGGATAGCAGTAAACAACGCCTACAATGTTTCTACATTCGAAGTCGATTCGAATGATTCTACAGTTGTGAATGATATAGTTACTTTTTCCTTTTCACCATGCCCACTGTGGGTGTAGATATAGCAATTTTAATAAACCTGTACAGTAGTCAACAGTAACCCAAAATAACTTTTGGGATTCCAATAAGTGAGGAATTTAGCTGCTCGAAAGTGTCATTTATATATAGTCATAATATATTTCTTTAATTGAAATATCAATAATTATACTTGATTAATGGATATATTTGACAGATTACTTAACTATGTCCATTTAAGAAAGTCCTTTATGAACGTGGATACAAATTCTTTAATTGGTATCACTCAACCGACAGATTGTTAACTGTCGTCATTCGACTAAAGCAATCAGACCTTGGCCAGGGTTCAACCTAATGAATAAGACGGCAGGCGCTGTGGGGGTGGTTGCCTGTTGTTGGTGGTTGTTGCTGTTTGGCTTGCGAGCTATTAATATGTCAGTTAGCGGTGAGCTGAGCGGAATTAGTCAGAAGCTCAATTTGGGGCAGCAGGGAACGGAAAGCCAGGAACTGTCACAAGCAGGAACGAGAGACCGCCGCTCGAAGGATTGTCTCTGCGCTCAGTTCCTTTAGGACTCGTGCACTCGGCACGTTTTTGCATGATTTCCGTCAATGGCACACCCGCTTAAGCACCACCCACCACCCATCACCCAGCAACTAACAAGCGACAGCCAACGGCCCAGACGGGGCTAACAACCCCAAGACAAAGGAGCGTCCAGTGTTTGCTCGACGTAGTTTTGCCGTGTGTGGCGCATTATCCTTCAGCGGCGCTGCGGCAGGCGTTTGTCTGTTGCAAGTGCAACTTTTTGCGGCCCCAGACCTGAGCTGAGCAAACATAAAAGTTAGCGAACGCGTGTCAGTCGTATTTCCCGTGGGAATATCGAAGATTTAAAGACTTGGGCGTGCGAAAATGTGTTGACTATGTCGAACACGGGTTTGGGGTTGCCAATGCAAACAACCAATTTTATTGCTTGTTATTTAAGCTGCAGTTTATCATATTTAAAAGTAATTTTAGGGTATTATTATTAGAACTATGATATACATTGAATTTGGGTAAAATTGAGAAGGCTGAAAGCTATTTTGATTCTAACATCAGCCAGCTTTGCAGTGAAATTATTGTATGATAGTATTATATATTGAAATACATATATGATAATAATATTATATATTCAGCTAAAATTTAGTCTGCTTAAGAAAGTTTTAATTCTATTATCAGCCAACTTTGCCGTCTGTAGACTCTACGTCTACATCTACATCAATTTTATCCCTACATTCACCAGTTGCGAATGGCAAGAGTTTTAGCTGTGAAAACATTGTATGCTAATATTATATATTTAATTACGGCTAAAATTGAGTCGGCTTAAGAATCTTCCAGTTCTATCATTATCTGTAGAATGATTGTATGAAATTACATATTTACTTATATACCGATAATATCTTATATGCAATTATAGCTTGAATAGAGTCTGTTTTAGAATCTTTTAATTATATCATTAGCTAACTTTAAGATCTGTTGTAATCCAGATCCACTCTACCCCAAAAGTTGCAAATCCCAAGAGTTTTATATGTGTAAAGATTTCCTAGTTAATTTGTAATAGAATATTTTTCAGTCAGTCGTTTGTTCGAACCTTAAGTGAACTTTATCATCAACAGTCATTATTTTGCATTGTGATGAATTAATTTTATGGTTAACTTTATTTATATTATAAAAATAAATATCTTTCCTTCTCTCTTTAATTCATGGTTATGAATATCCTTTCCAAAGAAGGAAAACCACTCTGGTCGAGTGCTCGACTTTAAAATGCCAGTCCCTGTGACCATGAGCAGCTGTAAATGCGTTTATTGTTCTAGTAAGCAATCGTTATACCCTCCAATCAGCCTCTTCATTTGATTTTCAATGCTATTTATAGACTGCCAATTTGGCTAATAAGTAAATTTACTGTCTCCGGTGATTCATTCTTAATGAGCTTTAAATAGATTCGATTCAAATATATCAAACCTCTCACAACGCTGACCGCATTTACCGCCACCCAGTCAGAGTTTCAAGGTCTTTCCCAACAATGATGCGATTTCTCAGCTTTATGGCAGTAATTTTAGAAGCAACACCCCGATAAATATTGCAAATATATATTACTACTATTCAAATTCGAATTCGAATGGGTATTGGGAAGAAGAAGCACCACAAGTGCAATTCAGAACTGCAAAAACAACTTTCAATACAATCTGCGCGCGTTGGCAAAGGTAATTGGCGTGGCCGAAGGTAATTGAACGAAAAGTGTGTGTGCGTGTGTGTGTGTGTGTGTGTGTGTGCAGGTGTGCGGATGTGTGGGTGCTAGTAAACGACATTGTGGGTGTTGTTTGGGGCTAGGGCAATAACTTTAGGCACTTTTATAACCGTCATCAATCTTGGGGCAGGCTCGCCTAAGACCAATCAATGTTGACACGCCCCAAAACCTCTGGAGGCGCCTTCACCATATTGACTCACGTGGGCCATGTATGGGATGTGTGTGTGTGTGTGTGTGTGTCCGCAAATGGACTGTGTAAATTCACTTTACAGTCGCAAGCAGAACTGGCAATAAGCTCATTAATTTTGCAACCAATCAAATGAATTGGAATTAATGCAGGAAGCCACAGGAAGCAATGCGTATGACGAACGAGCAGAGCACTTGAACTGTTCAGCATTTGGCATTGCAAAAATATCACCTTGAACAGTGGGAGCCAGAGTAAGCACGCTTATAGATGGCCCTCATATATATATATATATATATATATACAAATATATATATAAACAGATGCGGAGATGTGGCGAGCAGAGTTGACATTTGGCTGGCACATTGATGGTACTCCGGTTGGGGGAATTGGCGTAGAAGTTGCATTACTGCAATTTTAGCATCAACCCACACAACGCAACAGGCACGTTCCACTTGCGAGTGGCACAGTGGGACTATTTCACGCGATTCTTTTAAAAAAATTATAAAAATCAAACAGATTTGATTTCTTTTAAGGTCTTTTTTTATCATCTTCTTAACTTCATCGATATTTACTTTGATTTTTGTCATTTTTTAATCCGACTTGCCCCACTGTGCCTTGGGCGTGTGCTGCTTCATTCGAGTTTCCCTGCACATGCTTGTGACTTTACATTTACGATGAGTCTCAGCTGCAGACAGAGCTACTGGAAGAAGAGATCCATATCCACAGAAAAATGGATATAGAGCGGGGGGTTCGAGTTGAAGCGGCTGAAGAAATACTTTTAATGGAATTGCTTTACGCATTCTGTTCGCACATGTGACAGTAAATTGAGTCTTTATATACTTGAAATATTAAGCATGCTAAGAATGGCAAATTTAGACATGAGGAGAGATGACTATAAATTTTTAATGATTGCATAATCTAGGTGAATAGCTTTAATTGGTTAAGTGAACATTTCCATTTAAATTTTGAAGACATAATTGTCTACAGGAAGCATATGTTTATAAATAACTTTGAATCGCATATAATTAGATTATGGAAACTCTGCCAAAGTTACGAGATAAAGAATTTATTTTGGTTATTTATTATTGTTCTCTATTCATTCTTTACTGTTTTAATAAAATTTGATTTTAACTTTTTGACAGTCAAAATAAGAGTTTGTAAACACTCAAAAAATGATTATAACAATAATGTTCTGTATTTTGTCTAATCAAATAAATATAATATATTAATCAAAAAATACACTATTATTTTTAAAACTGAATCAGTCTTAAATTTTGTTTTTATATATTTTTAATTATTCTAAAAATGCAAAAAATTCGCATTTTTACTATACAAACTACGAAAGCTTCCTCAAACTTAACTATATCTATATAAGTGATTCTTTCAAGAACTCATCTGTATATGTGTAAAATAATCTGCCTAATGTTTTCAACTATATTCAAATAAATCATTTTTATATCTGTGATAATAGTGAATAATGTTTCAGAACTCATCAGATCACTTAAGATTCTTATAAGAATATATATATTATGCACGGTAATCTTATACGAAATTTCGTAATATTGTTCATACATATTCCACATAATACATAATATTATGTTCTATGTTTATGAAACTATACACACATATTCGATTATTAGGGCGTACTTCAGACGCTTTGAAATTACATCCTCGCAGTGTATTTATTTTTTATATTTGCCTAAAAGTATGCAACTTATTTTTAATCAAATGGAGTTCATTATCAGAATTGCATTCATTTATATTTTATATATTTTTATAATATTGTATACATTTTATTTTCTTTTTCAATATTTTTAATTTCAGTTTTAATACATATTTAGTTTAATTTTTTTTTTTAGTGATAGAAAATAATAAAAATTTCCCTAATTGAAGTACTCTTTGACTGAATTTGTCCCTAATCAATTTTAGCACAGCGTAAATGAATATTATATGGAAGAAGGTATTAAAGTATGTAATAAAGCAAGCTAATATAAAACTAATTTGAAATGAATTAGTTGCTTATTTAGTAATCAAATATGGCTATAATAAATATTGATTCAGGCAAGGCTAAATTTTACACATTCTGTCGCACACATAAGTGGGGTGGCGTAGACACTCGAGTGCCACTTACAGGACGATAATCCATTTAATGCACACCGCCTGTTGGTTCTCACGCCTCAGTGTGTCGCCCTTAATTAAATGACTGATAATGCCGGCGCTACGCGCGCCGCAGAAGGATCTCGGCTCTCAATTTTACTGTTAGTTTTTAGAGCAATCTAACGCTTATTGCATCTAAGCGGCTAAATTGTTTTTAATTGCATTTCAGACTTATGCCAGGCACTTGAGTATTTCACTCGCTTCGACGGATTTTTTATTATTTACTTGCGAATAGTGTCAGGGATGCTGCAACCCTTGGCCAATTGGTTTTTTATTGAGCAATGGGCGTGAAATGGGAAATGTGAAATAGTTAAAGCTACCCTATAAAAACTGAACAAAATCTGTGGGCGGGTAAATTGGCACAATGAATTTAAATATTTGAATTTTAAATAATGAAGGCGGTACTCAAGTTCATTGAACTTTGTTGCCAAGCCGCGTTTAAGCTGAGAATCAACTTTGTCGCATGGGCTGAGAGAGCTTTCAGCTATGCTCAAAGCCACACTTGAGCTTTTAGCGTCTCAAGAAGCACTCAAGCGCCAAGCACTCGCGCCAGCTGCATGTCTGCCTTGTAAGCATTGCTCGCGTAGTGTTTGTGCATTTACTATGCTATATGTACACACACACACACACACACACACACACCTATACACATAACTATGCATGTATGTGCATATACCATAGTATAGAAAACAAATTGTAAACACGAGACCAGCGACGCTTCACGACCCTAATGACTGTGAGAACTTTTTGTAATTGTCGCGCTTTAAGCGCCTACAATGTCGCGCGCATTAACCAGCGCAAGCTCTTAAGCTTGGCCCAAGAGAGCATTGCTCTTAAAGCCAGCTTAAAGGGAACGATTTTAATTAAAATTCGATAATAATTAACTAAAAAACCTTTCTCTCTCTCTCTATTTGCAGAGCTCAACGGTTAAACTTTCAAATTTAGGTAAGTTTTTAATTGATTAAAAATTTCATTTATACATAAAGAGAAACAAGTGCCAACAAAATATTGTTTAATAAGAAAAATAATATTTCAAAAAATATATAAAGTAAAATAACAAATAAAATAATATAAAAAAGAAAATTAAAATTCAATTTAAAAATAAAAATAAAGAAATAAGAATAAAATAAAAATAAATATAATTAAATGATGAGAACGAAATAAAAATATAATAAAATAAAAGTTAATGAAAATAAAATAAAAATAAAAATATAATTAAAAATAAAATAATAATAAAATAAAAATAAAAATAAATAAAAAAGTAAAATTAATAATAATAATAATTTAAATAAAGAAAAATAAAAACAAAACTTAAAATAAAATAAAAATGGATAAAAATATACAAAAAATCATTAAAAATATAAATGTCTTTTAAAAAATATAATTTTAAATTTACAAAAAAATAGGAGACCATGTTAAAAATAAAACATTAAAAATATAAATATATAAATTTAGAAATAATAAAAATAATATATTTATTCCTAATATTTATATATACATATGTACATATACACACATAAAATCAATAAATTAGAAATAACAGATAAAATATGTATATATAAAAATATAATCATTTTTAAAATAGTTATCCCCAAATAGTTATCAACAAAACAAACCACATATTTGGATCTTATAAAGATGGCTTAAAAAGCTGTGAATAGGAAAGTGAATATATGAATAGTTAGTGAAGATGAGGGCCACGCACAAGTTATTTAAGTCTCGCATACAATCGAGAGCATTTATATTGAGTTCATTACAGTTGTTTTGATCGTTTTTAAACGTTTTATTGCATTGTTTCGATTGTAACATATGACGGCTGCATTTGCACATTTTGATTGAATTTCTGATTAGTTCAACATGTGGCTTTTGTCTAGCCATCTCGACATTGATTTCTCAGCTTGTGGCCGTTGCCAATCCCCCAATCCCCAATCTCCAATCCGCATTCGCTTTTCGCTATTCGCTATTCGTGGCATTGTCGCTGGCTTATCTATTGTCCATCCACTGGGCGGCTGAGTGGGAGTGTTTTAGGAGCGCCCAGCTATGTATATACTATATATGTGTGTATATATATAAACTATATCTATTTAGATGGATGGATGGAGCTGACAATGCAATTGTCATTTGCTGTTGACTGGCTTTTGTTGGCTCTCAAGCAAATTGCTCGAATTGACTTTTAACGGGGCTTTTGCCCAGTGGAGGTCGTAAAGAAAGTGCGAGTTGGCTTTGCTTTATTCGTGGAAATAATATTTTATGAATCTTTGTTCTTAATTCACCAATCGATGCTGGCTTAACGATTCGCTGGAAACATTTTTACCTGTGTCTCAGCGCAGCTACCTAACCCATATCCACATTAAGCAAACCTCATACTAACACAAAGAAGTAAATTTATATATATTTATATATATACGCACTCACATATACACATTTAATCTTTAAGCCGCTGCATTGCAATTTTTCGCACGTTCCAATGCTGAGAGCTGCTCTTTGCACTCTCTCTCACTCTCCCCGCTCTCTGGTTTGGCTTCGACCTTTCCATTGCATGCAATGAGCAACAACAAGTTTCATGGAACGACTTCACCTCTCTTCGCATTTATCTATGTTTCTCTTTACGCAACGACCTTGTCTTATTGCTTTGTTCGCGCTGCCAGCTCGATCGATCATTCGTCATTGCAGTCGTGGAAACCAGGTTGGGCACTTAAGCATTACGATTCGATAAGTTCAATTGTTAGTGCGTTGGCTCAGTTAATCAGCTTCTGGTTACTGTCATTGCGCGTTGTATAATTTTATTGATTAACGACGATCTCTAGCTGCTATACAGAGAGTTTGATATATGATATATGAGTCTGGCTCTCTTTTGATTTTCTCTTTCTACACAACCAAAAAGATTCTCTTCGGCTGTGAATGGTTTCCAGGTCGTGTCACATAGCGTAGACCTGGAGGTTTGGCTGTGTGTGTTTGTAAGTAAAACTGGCAGCTGCAGAACCAGCAACTGGTTTGCAATGCCCTACATTGGAAACAGTGGGGTATATGGGTGCTAATGGGAAGAGTTTGTACTATATAAACAATTTTTAAATATATTTGAAATATAGTAAAAAATTAATATTTTTTTAACATAGTTATTTAATAAACATATAAATTGCATGATAATTTTGTTTCATAACATTGTATAACTACAATTTTTTCCTCCAATATCAACTTTGTATATCAACATTGTTTTCTTCGAATTTATCAGCAAAAATTAAAAAAATATGTATATTAAATTTGTATATGAAATCAATTACGCTTTATATATCGAAGTATCATTTAAACCAATGCCTTAAAAATTAATTTTTAGTCACTTAACAAAGTAGTAGTCCGATTAAAATACCAAAGAATGCCTTTAGTGAATTTAGTGAAAATGAAAGTAAATTTTACTTGTTTTTTAAATATTATTTATAATATTATTTATAAATATTATTTATAAACTACTAAATAAATTTTAAGCACTCAATGATATATCAATTAAATTGAAGCTTTCTCCAGACTGTTTAATACCCTTGACCCTGATCAAAAACTGAATGAAAGAATTTTCACTTGACGCTCCTAATCACTGAGTTCCAAAATAAATCAGTGTATTTAAAATATAAATAATTATTATAGTTTTTAAAAATTCTCAGATCGAAAGATAGCTTAGTCCCTAGTGAGTGTTATATGCATCATCATATATTCTTATCTATCTGGTATATGATCTAGTAAACTCAGTAAAGAGACGCTTGTCTTCATAAATGAGTGTAGCGCATTTTGTGAGCTCAGCTGGCCGATCTCTTTTGTTGCCGACTCCACGAAATCTACAAGCTGAACAAAACGCGTCGCAATTTTATCGGTGTCGCCGCTCTCGGTCCCGAGGTAACTGCCGTTGTTGGTAGTAAATAATAATACAATGGCACTGAGCAAAGCCACGCACACAGGCGCAGCAGAAGAGCGCAAAACACTCGTGCACGCACGTGTATGCGTGTGCGTGTGCACACACAGATGTGTGTATGTAGATAGTCGCGCTGTGTACAAAGCCAACAGCTGTCACCACACTTCGCTCTTCGATTCATGCTCTCTGCCGCTCTCTGCCTCTCTCCCTCTTACGCTCGTTCGGTCTCTCGCTCGCTCGCTCGCTCAGCGCTCGAGTGTGGTTGGCAAATGAGTTTCGAGCCAGTCCGACACTGCGGCAGTACAGTAGACAAATTTGAGCCGTCGAATCGAACAAACCTCTCTGGAAAGCGCGTCGCCCGCTGACCGACAGTTCGCCAGTTCGTCAGTCTGCATAGTCCACACTTGGTGGTGGTGCTCCGAAAAGCCCATGTCCGCGTAATATTTCATACCAAGTCGGGGGGTTAAGTTTCTGCGTTACGTTTATTCCAGGTACTGCTTGATCAAATGGTGTTCTAGTGTTACGAAATCGTGCTGTTTCTCTATCACTTACGGTGCCGTAAAGTTTGTTAAGTGCTTAAGATAATAACTATGTATATATATATTTAAAGGAAAAAAATCAGTATATAAATCGGTATAGATTATATAATGCTAGAAAACCGGTTTGGTGACCAAAATAAAAATTAGTTGAACGTGCCAAATGATAATCGAAAAGTTAATTCACTGGATTTAATTGCGCTTGGATAGAAAACGAACAGTTCTCCAAAATCAAATACAAATACAAATACGAATAAAATGCTTAAATGGTATGTCTCTGGTACAAATGTCAAGCAAAAGCACAACAACAGCAGCTACAACAACAATGCTCAAGTGACATAAATACAAATATATGTACATATATAGGGTATATCTTGTTGTTTCGGTATGACTCCACTGGACTCTCAATCCGAAAACGAGTTTTTGCATGAAATGTAATCATTTGCATACAATTCTTTGATTCTTAAGTCACAGTTTTCTTGTTGTTGTTGTAGTTGCTGCTGTTGTGTACAGGTTTTCGAATCGCATGGATTGTGTAAAACTTTCGTATACAATATATAACAAAAATCCGGAATTTGTTGAATTTTTTTTTTTTTTTGTATTTATTTTTATAAAAATATTCAGCTTTGACGTTTCTGCAATGCATTGAAATCGCAGCGTGAGCAGGCATCTGGAGCATCTAAAGTATGTTAAATAAATGTTAGATAAATGTTAGGTATTCGAATAAACAGAAAGTAAATACAAAGAAAGGTCGATAATTATCTGTACGAAGACATACCTATGTATGGGGAGGTATGGCTTCTTTGCCTATTGACACACAGCTGACAGCTGTTTAAACTGACAAAAGTTTGAAGCAGACCTGGCTTACCTTCCTTTTTTGCCTAGATAAGTTAAGCATTGCGCTGTCTATGAGTGTTTTTCAAACATAATTTAAAATTTCCTACAGGGCAACTCGCAAATTGCAATTAACGAGCTATAGTAACATTTGCAATTAGCGTTATTAGCCAGCATTGCAGTCAGCTATATATATCTCTCTGTATATATAGTATATATCTCTATTTGTTTTTATGTGTGTAGATGATTCATTGAAAAGTGTGAGTAAAAGCTGCCTTTTGTTTTTGTTTTGGGGTAGATATAAAAATAAACAATTGATTTGGCAATGCCAGTTAGCTAATGCCCTTACCTTTCATATATATATTTAATTTGTTGATCTGTGAATGGACATACCTAAATAAATACCCAAGTTCGAGTAGGTGTGGCTGAAAATATGTAAATTATGAACTAATGAAATTAGCTGCCAGCAAATGTGAATGAGTGGAGAGAGAGAGAGAGAGAGAGAGAGAGAGAGAGAGAGAGAGAGAGAGAGTGAGTGAGTGCTTATAACAATAGATACTTTCCTTTGTAAGAGCTCAGATAATGCCTAACTAGCTTTACTTAGTTCTCACCCACTCAACATAATTTTTACATTTTCCCTATTTGCATATTCATCATTTTCACTACTTTCCGAGAGTATTTGAAAGCTGTGAATTGGCTTTTACACATAGATAATTCTCTAGCAGAGATAAATCTTTTAAATGAATCACTCGTAGAACTGTCAAGGTGTTGTACTTCAAGCCAACTTAACGAGCCTAAGCAACAAATGTTGGGGCCACAAAAACTTATGGCCAAAAGACAGACATCGGCTGCAGGTTAGAGTCCCACCGAAAACCGGTAACAAGCCACAGCAAAAAGTAAGAACATGAAAATACAACAACAATAACAAAGAGCAAAAGAAACAGAAAAATGAAAAACAACAACTGTTTGGCCCGGTGCAATCGCCGGACTGAAACCAGTTTCCAGTTGGTTTTCTCAGTTGCCTTTCGATTATGCCAAACTGCATTCTTGGAGATCGCTGGCATCTCCATCTGTGGCTTGGAACGTGCTCCGCAAGTTCAACAAACACCAAAAGCAAACGCGAAGCGAACACGAGCGAGCCACGAAGCCAACTTCGTATAGCTCTTAGATCACATCTTCGCCATAGACTTGTACTTGCTGAGGGCTTTGCTGTTCTTTAAGCTCAAACATAAGCTTAAGGTTAGTGAAGTTTTCTGGAGAATGATGGTGATGAGGCAATGGTGGTGGTAGATGAAGCTTAAGCCTAACATATTTATATGTACCTCTCTTATTGTCCTCTTCAAGGCTATACTTCTGATTAGTCTCAGACGAAAGGAATTCTGATAAAAATGATGATAAAGCCAATGATGAGACCTATGATGGGACAGACAAGGCTTGATGGAGTTAAGCTTATATGCATATAAGAAAACCATAATCCAGAGTAAGATAATCGACTCAATCATGGATAAAGATGAGAAGATTTATAATATAAGATGTAAGGTTGAGACTACGCTAAAGACATTGACAGTATTTAGAATATTTAAGAATGTAATATAAAATATATACATATATAAATATAGAATATATATTCTATATATATTGCTTTATCCTTTCTTTCTCTATAAACCATATTGTTGCACTTCAAATGCATCTATATATTGTGTATATTAGGTATAGTAAAAGTCTTCTTCTTCAATCGTATTCCTATGTATCCAATTCAGCTTATTCTACACTTATAGTTATACAGGGCATTTAGTAGTCGTTCCTTTTGCTCAGTCGACCGCTAACCATAGGGCAATTATTCTCGGCCAACTCATTAACTTGGCTGATATGCTGATGTCTCGCGGAATGAGGCTGCACTTAAACTATCAGGCTGGCTGGCTGACTGGCTAGTTGCCTCGTTGGCTGGTTGGTTGACTGGCTGGATGCCTCCCCCAGGAATGCGTCTGTCTTTATAGCCGGTTAGAGTCTGGCTGTTGGAGTTTTAAGTTCTTATGGCAGGAAATTAAACTTGGCTAATTGCGAATGTAAACGTTTTGTCATTACGTTGATTCTTTAATGTCGCTGTGATTAGGAAGCACAGCTTAATAGAGGCTTTAATATGCTTTTTATAGTTTCTGCATTACAAATGCATTTCAAGTTTGTTCACCTCAAGGTTTCCTGGCAACATAGGGTCTTTTTTAATGATATTATCATTGATGGTCAATAATATTTAGAAAACTAGAATTTAATCGTAAAATGGGCATAAAAATGTTTGGGCTTGATGGTAAAAGTCAGCTGGATATCTTAAAGTCGTTTGCTTTAATCTTTCCTAAGAGTTTCTGAACCATAATTAATTTCATAACACATATATTTATGTAATATTAGATTTATTTTTGAATATAGAAATGTATATTTTCTTTTAAATTGAATTGTGTTATTCTAAATTGGGACTAGTTGATGCTCTGAATCAGATTATTCGAGTTTAAGCAAACTATTGTTCGATTCGAGTACTTTTTTCCGGTATTCGCTGCATTCATGCTTTGATTCATTTGCAGCTCTGGTTCGAACTCGTTATGCAAATCAAAGAATTTATGTTCGAAATTTAATTTCATTGTACCAATTAAATTCTAGCGATTGATGGGATTAACTGAATAACGGTTACGGCTGTTGTGCGGATCGTGTATCGTGTGTGGAATTGGAATTAATCAATGAGACCTTTTTTTAGGTGGATTGTCTCGCCTGTCTATTGCCTGTCTTTTCCTGTTAACTGGGGAAACACATGAGGGGTTTCTTTGCTTTCCGTAAATAGTTCTTTGTTTTGTTTACACGTCGCGCCGCTTTATCGATTACTGTCACTGTCGCGCCCCACTCTCGGCAGGTGCTTAAGTTATCGCTCTTTCAAACTTGCTTTTTAGGTGCTCTACCCAGTAACTCGTTTACGCCAAATAAACAAATGCAAAACTTTTGTCACACTCTCGCGCACAATTAAATTGATTTGGCTCTGTAAAGCGACAACTTTTTTATTTTTCTAGCAGTAACAATCAGAGCGAGCAGAGAATGCACCTGACAGAAGCTGTCATGCACCGTTGCCCCTGAATCCGTTAGCCAAAAGTCTGTTCAAATTTGTTAGATAATTTGCCAAAAGCACATACTGTTCGTATCTAATGCTAATCGCAGTTGAAATCAACATCTCTCGGACGTTGCACGTGGATTATAAAACAGAACTTATTTATTTGGCTCACTGTCAAAAGCAGCTCCAGCTTATCTAAACAGCGCGAGACAACATTTAAAACCTAAAAAAGTTCTGTTTGATGATGTGCCAGATAAGGCAGCTTCGCTTCTCTCTCACTCGCGACAGTTCGCTGTTTGCCAATGTCATGCGAAATCCCTATTCAAGTAGTACGTGGACTTTTGTTAAACACTGTTCATATAATTCATATATTATGTATGTAAAACAAGATAATAAATCACTGTAAAATTATTACCTTTAAAATACGAATTATGCATAGAAATTTGAACTTCCCTAAAATTCCATTGCATCTTATCATATAATTTCCAAAGGTAT
Source organism: Drosophila meridionalis (assembly GCA_035045145.1). NCBI lineage: Eukaryota > Metazoa > Arthropoda > Insecta > Diptera > Drosophilidae > Drosophila > Drosophila meridionalis. The sequence goes on from JAWNPG010000031.1 coordinate 11,276,791, forward strand.
TCATAAATTTAAATATCTTATTATTATTATGATTGAATAATATTTCTTAGTTCTACACGAATAGCTACCAATGCGTCTCTCTGTAAAATTCTTTTGCATACGATTATTCATGATTCAAGTGAATTTTCACCCAAAGCGAACAGAATATTGTGCAGAGGTCTGAAGCTCCTCCAAACGGCCTGAAATGCCTTTTTGCATATGAGCTATGAATACTTAATCATGTAATGAGTGTGTCGGGCTCTAATGTTAAGGTTTTTTTGATTGTTCGTTCGGATTATATCAACTGCATACGATTATGATTCTTACGCGAGTCTCACTTGCTGCTGATGTTTATATGCAGATTGACAGTTCAAACGAGTTGTGCGGAAACGGGTTTATCACTCAGTGAGTGTGTATTTCTCACTCTACTCTCTTTGTATGTATGGATGCGAGTGTGTGTGTGTGCTGAGTCATTCCGACATTTCTGTTAGGAATGCGAAATACAGGTATTCCACGCATTACTCAAGTGTGGCTTTAACTCAAGTCGGTCGCGAAAAACATCCTATGTGTATGCAAATGTAGACCTACAGATACACAGACATAGATACAGAGTTAAAGATTCAGATACACAGTCTGGAATCACAGATACATAAGTATACGAAGAGATGCATAGACATAGATATAGATACGCAGAAACACGAATACAGATACACGATTTTAGATACACAGAGATATAAATTCAGATACACAGACAGGAATCACAAATGAAGATACGGACAAAAAGAGATATTTTAAGATACTCAGATACTCAAGCAGATAAAATAATACAGATATACAGATACATACACAAATTCAGATACAGATACAGATTCAGACATAGGAATTCATATATTAAAACAAAGAAATACAAATAACGAGATATATAAACATAGACATAGATACTTAGATACACGAATATAGATTTACACATACAGACACGGATACAGAGATATATTTTTAGATACACAGATAAAGAAATACAAATAGAGATATAGTTAAAAAGATATACGTAGATACTCCGATACAGATATTCAGATGCTCACATGCATATGTAGATACATGCAAATACTCAGATACACATACAGATTTACAGCTTGTGATACAGCTACAGAAAGTCAGATACACAAATACAGAGATAGAGATAGATACACAAAGAAATCCAGGCACAGATACAGGCAAAGAGATGCATAGACATACATATAGATTGTTAGATACAAAAAAATCGTACATACATATGCAGACATATACAGATCCACAGATACAGATACGTATACACAGATACATTTACATGCAGCTGCTGTGGATATCCTTACAGTTACGCTCAAAACTATTCGAATCAGCAACAGCTAAGCAAACCGTAGCGAACTGAAGTGTTCTCTTGCTCTACCTGCAGTGCGAGGCAGACAAATCAAATAACAAGATCCCGCAAAGGACATGTGCCTATTAGAGCTGGTTAGAGCTGACTTCCAGTTCCAAGGACTCTTCCACGTGCAGCGAACACATGTCAGCGCCATTAACAACGAAGCGTGCCTTCGAGTCTATACGCACGTATAGCCCTGGCAGATGGCAACGAATGCAATGGCTGTCAAATGCTTTGTTTTGTTTTCTTTTCAGTTCTCTTTTTTTTGGCATATGCCTCGATATTCCATCATATATATAGAGGGAGTGTGTGTGTAGCACGTAGACATTGTACATTAAACATATTTGAAATGTATGCTTGTGTATGTGTTACACGCAGTCCTTCTCTTTGAGGACTTCTGTGACTTCCGCTCCTGGTTTCCTGTTTTTGTTTTCAAGTGTTTTCTTACGAGAGTTCGTTGTTTTTCATAATGGCAAGTAACTTGATTATTAAAATAAAAATTTCAATAAATTTAAATAGATTTGATTTAGCATTTATAAGGCAGGACGATATCTTACTAGTATACTCTATGATTAAGAAGTCAAACAATTCTCCTTAGCTCTGAGGGATGTACATTATGTGAAAGATCTGAGGATATCTATGCTGTCCACCTTTGCAATCGCATCAGCTGCCCATAGAAGACCGATCTGATCCGATTTGTGTACAGATTCAATGCGAGAATGCAAAATCTACTTTCTCATACCTCTCTGGTACTGTTCCCATGGTGTCCAGGTAAATGGCATGGCCCGATCAACGCCCAATTGACAGCTAATAATTAGGCACTTCAACAGTCGAGCACATGGCAATGCAGCTGGCTGCATTTGGTCTGGGTGCATAGCTATGCATAGCCCCTAGGCGCCTAGGCTCGCCACCCGGGGTAGTTAAGGGTGCGTTTTAGCACCATCGTGTGAATTTGTCTCTCTGTGTGTGCTGGGCGTCATATTGGTAGCATCGCATCAGGCAACTCTTTGTCATCCAGCGAGCAGTCACACAAATCTTAGGGTATTGTTTTGCAACTAATTCTGTGCAAATCTTGAGCAACCCTTTGCGAGGCAACAGAGAGCATGAACTAAGTGTGGGAATTTTGTGCTTCAGCTCAGATCTGAGATTTGCTCAAACATCTTGGTATATACTTTGTCATATTGGTTTTTCAGAACTATAACTCAAAGAGAATATCTTTAAGTGTACGAAAGTTGATGAAGACCTACCAGAGCTAAAGCGCTGCCTGGTTTTTTATACAGGAAGAGCCTAATTGCCTTGGAACACACTTTTAATTACTTCGCTAAGCATCCGCTAAGCCGTCTTGTATGATGTGCATGTATTTTTTATGTGGCGCATTAATTTGACATTTATTTTTTTATGAAAATTCCCACGACCACCAACACAAATGAGGAGAGTTTACAAATTTTAAATTCCGACACTCCGATAAGCAAAACCCTCCCCCCTTACGAATGAATTGAAAAAATAAAAACTGAAGAAGAAAAAACCAACAAAATAGTTGGAAAGGACTGCATACGCTGGTAGAAAGGACGTCGGAGCTGTGAACATATTTGGCTTCAGCTTTGGTGGTTGATAAACCTTCGATCCCTCTGCCCGACTACGAGGCCAGAAGACAAAACTCAGGGCGGCATAATTATAATTGCATATTAAGTACGCGCAAAAAGCTGGCCAAAGGAAGAGAGGAAGCCATAAATGTGTATCCTTTTTTTCTTTCTCTTACCACCACAAAGCGTGTGAACTGATGAATGCATCCTGAAATGCACATATATATGTTATATAAATATATATATATATTGTCTACATTGACATTGAGCTGACTTGAGCTGGGAATTGCCTTGGCTGAAATACCTACTGATACAAGAGGCATTCATAATTGTTTCCTAGTTCTCAGCGAAGAGTAAAATAATATGTTGTTTTTAATACTGATATTCATTTTAATATAGATCCATCGAATGAATTAGGTATGTCCCACTACTGGATCTATCGAATTGATTATGTATGTCCCACTACTGAGGGCTACTTAGTTATTTAGTTGGGACTTATCCATCCGAGAATTCATTTTGGACTTGGGCTTTAGTATATTCACTGTTCTTTTTTATAAACTTATTGATATTCTTCAGCTTTAGATGCTTGAGGAACACCAATTGAATAGGTTGCTTGCTCAAGTTAAATAATATAAAATTATTTTTTTATACATTTTGAAAAATAGTTTAAGATTTTTTGTAGTCTCAAAACTAACTTTGTTAATATTTCAATAGCTATACATTAAACTAATGTTTTAGCTTCCTTCAACTACATTCTTTAATTACTGATTGACCCGAAAAGTAACTATGTTATCTTTCTAACCTTTTGGCATATATAGCTTATGTTTCAGCAACTCCTCTGTTATTTTCTTTAGTCTAGCCCATGGATATTATATGTCTATTCTGTTATTATTTCAAGATCTAGTCAGCAAACTAGGATTTCAGCTGCTTTTTGTCTGTTCAACCTCAGTACCTTATTCTTGGACGACCCGAGAAGTAACTATACTCTCTCCTAATTCTAATATTTTGGTATATGTAGCTAAAACCAGTTTCAGCTCTGCTTTTATCTTACGTCTAACCCATAGAGATTATTCGTTTACAGTATTTACTCTGTTATTATTTCGAATAAGGTTTCAGCATCTTCTCTGTTATGTGTAAGATTAATCCGTCTGTAGAGACTCAAGCTCAGAGACATTTGGGGCTACCAGCTTAAGCCAACAGATTTAGTCAGCTAGCACTAATCCAGGGATAATCCTTGTAGACCTTACAACTTTCATTTAACTGAGCCCATGTCGCATCTCTGGCAAGGTAATATTCCTCATCATTCAATTGACCAAAGCTGGATAGACGCAGCTGTGGTCAGTGTCTGCCGCGTTTGCAACAAATTTTGGGGTCCAATTAATAACAGACATCTATCTGTACATAAAAACCTCCACTAGGCCTCTAGTGGGCGCCAATGTTAATTACAGCATTACTAGACAATATAGTAAGTGTATATTTCTTCATACACATTTGTATGGATGGATAGGCGTCTGGTTTAGTAGTGTCAATGACTGCGCTGCAAATTGGTCGTGGGGGTTAATTGCTTAATGGCGTCTAAAGGCAGAAATTTTGCCATTTGCTGTGGCACGCTAATTTACGGCTTTTCATTATTTCATTATGTCATAGAGTGTCATGTGTTACAGATCAGCGACATATGATTTATAGATGAATACGTATCATTGCGAACATGTGCTCCGAGTTAACAGAAGAACGATATCAGATGATTTCAATTTGGCATTTGCCAAGAAATCCATTTGATTTAATTTGCTTCATATACACTGTGATTGACTCGATTCGAGATATAGCTCTGTTCTGTGAATCAGGAAATGTTAAGCTGCTATCTAGCTGAATGTTGTTTGGGATTTACATTGACGTAGCTGGTGTAAGGTTTATGGCCTCTGTTAATTGGCCTACAGGGTAAATATACAAATTTTATATATGAAGCAAACATTGATTTTACCTTTACGTGAATATATACATATAGGTGTGTGTGTGTATAGGTCTATCTGTTTATAGTCTGTGGCTGTATCTCAACTACTTTCCGATCTGTTTGATTTTCCTCATGGTCGAGTGGAACCTGTTTGCGGATGACTTAGTGGTTGAATGAACCCCCATTGGGATGATGTTCATTTTGTGGTCCATTGTTGTCACTGCTGAAATCATGTTCAGCTTTAGAGCGTGATTTAATAGGCTTTTTTCGGCTTCGAATCTGCAGAATCTGCAGAATCTGCACAATGAAAATAAACAACAAAATATGCTGAGTTAGAATAAAAATCAAATAACTGAGATACAGTTTAGTGTATATGGGAGCTGAGACACATTGGTCAGTTTGGAGAGGTTGTTTAAATTTAAAGTAGAAAACTTTATATTTGTCTCTCAACTAATATAATGCGTATAAAAACTGAAAGTGACCCATAAAGCTTATCATATCTTTAAGCACAGTCAAATAGAACTCTCATATAGAATCTAGTCTATATAGATTGCCAATAAAAAAGGTATATATATACTACAGCACTTTTTCTTAACTGACTAAGTGAGTGTGCTTGTAAAGAGTTCTTGAAAAGCGAAACACAATGCGTTTGTGCTGACCCACATTATGAGACGGCAGCAGCTGCTGGGCAAGCTCTAGCTCAAATCTAAATCTCACGGCTTAGGCGCACAATTTGATTAGCTGGGTTAGCTGACCCTTTCGGAAAGCTGCAGTCACGCCCAGACTCCAATACGATTTGCCTCCGGCCAGCAATGCAGTCAAACCAGCATCCAGTCACAATGGCTACAAGTCAACGCCCCAACAGTTGTGTCGATTGCCCTTGCAGAGATACGACATCCCCCTAAGCTAAGTAGAACTGGGCAGCATTGGTCAAAACCGGTTTCCTTAGATTTACAGTTAAGTGTGGTTACCTAGCTGCATCGCAGCAAAAGAAAGAGAAGAAGAAGAAAGCTGCTGCCCACTCTTACTCAAGCAGCGCCATAAAAACTGGCATTAGTCATTGTTTCTCTATAAGATAACATGAATGTAATGTGTCTGATAAGAAATTACCATGCTCCGTTCTTTTACAGTTAATTGGAAAAAGGTGTTTGGGAACATATAATAGGCGAAGGGTTCTGCTTGGAATCTGTATCTCTAGTGTTGTATTCCAATTATGTAATTTATAGAATTAAATGCAGCTTATTTTCTGATATGGATCATATAACAGCTAAAGGTTTTTCCTATTTAAGGATCAATGTCAAGTGTTACATATAAATTTTATATTCAGTTTATAGAATTTATTTGTTCTATATATATAAAAACGAAAGGCTTCTCCATAGAATCTGTATCTGAAGTGTTATATTCAAATTATATAATTTATAGTATTTAATGGGATTTAATTTTTTACATAATACATACATAAGTATCATAGATCATAACAGTTGAAGGTTTCTCCCATTTAAAAATGTTGTATTTAAATTATATAGTTTAAAGAATTAATTTGTTCTATATATATGCACATACAATAGCAGAATTTTCTCCTATCTAAAGATTTATCTCAAGTGTTATATTCAAATTATATAATTTATAGAATTTATTTGCTATATATAACTGCTGAAGGTTTCTTCCGTCTATGAATCAACATTCTAATTGTTGTTATATAATTTATAGAATTTCTTTGTTATATATTTATAACAGTTGAAGGTTTCTCCCTTCTAAGAATTAATTTAAATTGTTATATTAAAATTATAGAATTTATTTGTTATATGTTTATATACCAACTGTAGGTTTCTCTCATCTAAGAATCTACATCTCAAGTGTTCTATTCAAATTATATCATTTATGAATGTATTTGTTATATATATAACAGCTGAAGGTCTCTAGAATCTCTAAAATCCACAACTCAACTGTCATATTTAAATTAGAGAGTTTTATTCTTATATAAAAATATTGCAGTTGAATGTTTCTTTCCATTTAATAACTCATCTCAACTGTTATATAAATTATGTAATTTATAGAATTTATATATGTTCATCTCGAGCATTTTGCTGCATACGATTTAAGCTAATGCAGTTTGTTTTCTGATGTTGATTTTGTCAGCGTTTCGGGTGGCTCGTGTGCTCTATTTTCCAGGGGTGGGGACTGTGTTAATTATAAATTAAAGCACACATAGCGCACATAGTCCGGTAAAGTTTACCGCAATATGAGACATGTGATAAAGTCACAAAAACGTCAGCGTATGTCGCCGCAGCGCAAAGAAAACAAAAGCCCCACAAAGTATAAATAAATAAGAACAAAAAATGAGAGAAAAAATAGAAAATAAAATAAATTAAAAATATAAAAAAGTTATATTAAATATGTGTAAACAATTACGTGAGACAGGCAGCCGTGCGCACGATAAGGCGTGAGTGGGTTTGCAGTCGGAGCTAGTTGTTAGTTTGGAGGTTGCTGGGGCTGCTTTCCCATAGGTTAGCTGGCCTTGAATGGGTCTACGGCTAGGCAGTAGCACTAGAGATACGGTCAGGCAAGTTGCCAAATCATACACCACAATTATGGATCCATGCACAGTGATATGTAAGCTCAATTCAATTTTAGGGGCGTTGCCAGTGACACCCTTCGATAAGCTTTAATGAATTGTGTGACTCACGGAATCGAATCAATGCATAGCAGAGACGTCAAACTGCCGTTAGATAGTGGCAGCTAAACAATCGTCGAATCGTTCTAAATACTTTTGCAGATCGAGCAACAACATCAGCAACAACAACAAAGGCAACAGCAACTCATCAATTAATTTAATCAAAGCCCATAACTCAAATTTAACGAACAAATAAAATTGCGAACGCAACAGCCCAATAAATAGATCAATAAAACAAAATACAATCAAATAATATAAAACATACACAATATCTTAAACATATATGTATAAAAACTATCAATACGAGACTGTATAAGATAAGAGAGCGAGAGAGAAAGAGAGTGAGCGAGCGAGAAGTGTAAGCAGCTGTCGTCTGACATCTGGCAACGCTGTCTGTTTAAAGCTGTAACGGTTATTGGCAGCATTTTACTCACGCAAAAGCCAAACCGGATAAAGAGAGCGAGTGAGAGAGGGAGCGAGAGAGAGGAAGAGCAGCTGCCCAGACGTACCAGAGTGAAAGGGAGAGCGCGAGCAGACCACAGCCATGGGAAACTCGTCGTCACACACGCACGAACCACTGGAGCGCGGCTTCACACGCGGAAAATTCGGCGATGTTAAGAATGGGGTAGGTAACAGCAACAACAACAACAACAATATGGGGTTGATCGGCACTTGTTTCTCTTTACTGTCTGGCATAATGCACCACATATCATATATATCTATATACATGTATCTGAATCATTATCTTAAACTGTTTCCTTATTCGATATCCACACAGAAATCCGCTTCGTTTCGGTTTAGCAAGAAATCGCCCAAAAAAATGGATCGTCTACGGCGCTCGTTCCGCGACTCGTTCAGACGTCGCAAGGATCGTGTGCCCGAATCATCCAAGCCACATCAGTGGCAGGCCGACGAGGAGGCCGTGCGCTCAGCCACCTGCTCGTTCTCAGTGAAGTACTTGGGTTGCGTGGAGGTGTTCGAGTCTCGCGGCATGCAGGTCTGCGAGGAGGCACTCAAAGTGTTAAGGGTGAGTCAAATGTCCTATGATTAATTTTGAAATCCAAAAACGGTTGTGGAGGTACTCGAAGATTAGTGACAAATGGAAGGAGTTGATGAAGAATATGAGAGTATTCAGGGATGAATAGATTTAGATGGGCTGACGTCTATTGACTGTAATATGCAAAATAGAAGCACAATCTTAGCTTTCATGTTCTTACAGAGTATCATAACTCTTATATATCTAGCTTTAAATGTGTTTTGAGGATATTCAAATTGGTTTGATATCTAAGAATCAAGAAAGTATTACAAACATAAATCGACGAGTAATAAAAGATATAGTTGTAGCTATATGAAAAAGTAATCCAATGGATATATAATAAAGATGAATATACGAGAGAGATATATATTTTCCTTAATTTATGTTTCCTTAGATCACATAACATAAAGTTAATATAAGAATCTCCAGTTAATATTAATTTGATATTAGAATCTTCAGGTTAACTAATACAATTAAGTTAATTTTATATCATATTATAATTCATCTAATTGCATTCCACGTTAGGGTCACATACTTTAAGACTGTACTCGATCAGTTAAGAAGTTAATATTTGAATTTTCATGTCAGCTGATCTAATTGAGTAGATATTATATTTGATATTAATTGAAATATAAAAACATCAATTGTAGAAACAAGCTCCTCTATATTTATATCAATGTTAAGTTCCAATATTTTGTTAATCATCCTTGGATATGTTTATATAATGTTTCTTGGGATCAGTTGACGTGAGGAACAATTGTTCTATTTTCCTCTATTTTTATATCCAAGTTAAGCTAGCATATTTTTGGACCACACTCGTAAATGTCTATATAATGTTAATCTTTGGACTAGATAACATGAAGATCATATAACAATGTTCATGTTTACTGAACCAATTGAGTTAAATTTATATTAAATGAAATCTAAAAACTTGGATTGATTCTTTTTCATATATATATTTTTTGTTTACGCTATATTCGTATATTTTTAACTCTATTATAAATCAATAATATTTCACTAAATCAGTTAACATGAAGATAATATAAGAATCTGCCCATCAACTCAAGGAATTATGTTAAATTTGAATAATTCAAATATAAAAACTTCATTTGTCTTCTCTTTGCATCTTTATTTTGTGTCTATGTAAAGCTCGATTATGTCTTTGAACCACCCTCGTATATGTCTATATAATAGCATTCCTATTTGTTGCATTTGCAAAGCATATCACTCGATTATTATCAAGTTAATCTATTGATACAATTAAACGATTCGAAATGTTTACTAGAAATTTTAATCAGAGCTTGGGATGATTAGATATCGAGAGTTTGTCAAATATCTTTCGAGTGCCTGCCCATTGGATTTCATTGAGTATTTCATTGATTGCTTATCTATTTTCTCATTTATTTTGCAGCAATCCAGGAGGCGACCGGTGCGCGGCTTGCTCCATGTGAGCGGCGATGGACTGCGCGTCGTGGACGACGAGACGAAGGGCCTCATTGTGGACCAGACCATCGAGAAGGTGAGCTTCTGTGCGCCAGATCGGAACCACGAGCGCGGCTTCAGCTACATTTGTCGCGATGGGACCACGCGGCGCTGGATGTGCCACGGCTTCCTCGCCTGCAAGGACTCCGGCGAGAGGCTGTCGCATGCTGTGGGCTGTGCCTTCGCCGTGTGCCTGGAGCGCAAGCAGCGCCGCGACAAGGAGTGCGGCGTGACGATGACCTTCGATACAAAGAACTCGACCTTCACGCGCACGGGCTCCTTCCGTCAGCAGACGCTGACCGAGCGCCTGGCCATGGCCACGGTGGGCAGCAACGAGCGCAGCGTGGATGGGCCCACACTCTCCGGGCCGCCGGCCGCCACGGTGAAGCCGTTCAATCCGTTCGCCATCGAGCGGCCACACGCCACGCCGAACATGCTGGAGCGGCAGAGCTCCTTCCGGCTGAGCACCATCGGCAGCCAGTCACCGTTCAAGCGGCAGATGTCGCTGCGCCTCAACGATCTTCCGTCCAATGCGGATAGGCAGAAGGCCTTCCTGGCCGCTGCCGCCGGCAATCCGAATCCTCACGCGCTGCACACTCCGCTGCGCAGCGTCTCGCCCATTGCGGAGGTGTCGCCGGCCAAGACGGCTGGCGGAGATCCGGCCATCATGGCCGCCGACACGGTTAGCCAGCTGTGCCAGGAGCTCAGCCAGGGCCTGTCGCTGCTCACCCAGACGGACACCCTGCTGGCCGCGGGCGATGATCTGAACTTCAACAACAACCGCAGCATCAACCAGAACATCATTGCCGCCGAGAAGCAGCAGCAGGTAATCTCGTACAGCACCAGCGCCAGCGGCAGCAACAGCGCCAGCGGCACGCCCACAGCACAGGTGCCGCCGCGCGTGGCCAGCATGCCGCCGGCCGTGCAGTCGCCTAAGCGCACCAGCTTCGAGCCGGTCGCCGATGCGGGCGAGCTGCCCAATGCGGAGCAGTGGCTGGGCCAGGTGGTGCGCACCACTTCGCCCGCTGTGCCGCCCAAGAGGCCGAGCTACCTGGCGAACGTGGGACGTGCCCAGACCATGGCGGCGAGTGGCCCAGCTGGCGGCGGTGCTGGAGCAGCCGACACCGATCCCTTCGATGCTGAGTGGGCGGCCAATGTGGCGGCGGCCAAGAAAATGTCGCCGGATCTGCCCGGAACTGCAACGGGATCGGGCATCAACAGCAGCATCAGCAGCAACAGGCACAGCACGAATCCATTTATCTCACCGCCAAAGGCGCCAGCGCAAACGTTCCAGGTGCAGCTGTAGGATGGTGCTTCCCAGAGAGAGAGAGAGAGAGAGAGGGAGGGGAAGGAGGAGTGAAGGAGACAGAGAGATGGGCGGTGGGGCGATCCAAAGTGTGGTTCACTTGAAAAACGTAACTTAGTGTAATGGGGCAGAGGACAGCACGGGAAGTTAGATAGAATTAAAGATAAAGATAAAGATACAGATAAAGATAAAGATACAAATACAGATACCGCTATTCGATTCCAGGTACTTAACGCAAACAAAACAATTGTTGAATTATATTAAACACTATGAAAGTACAGAGACGGCACGAAACCGTTAAATATACGCTACGCATAAAGTAAAGTTAACTACGCATAAGCAGAGCAAGGCACTCACACAGTTACAGAGACACCTGCGCACAGGTGACGTACGTATGTGATGCTTAGCAATAATCAATGGAATGGTACTCGTACTGCTTACACTTCCTACATTCCCACATCTATAGACACGCATACATATATACATATATAGGCACAGATATCCGCTAATGCAGCACGCCGACTTAGACCAAGCTCCAAGACCACCTTCGACAACAAGAACAACAACAACGAGTGCACCTTTACTTTATATAGTACATAGTTTCACATGCCTGCACCTTCATATACATATATAGATATATATATCGAGTTATATATGTGGTTAATGTTTATAAAGTATTTTATTTGGACGTAGCCTTCCACAACTTGTTGATCAGTCCCATTCTAGATACCTTCATATACATATACTGACTACCATACATATCGTACATACATAATGAAGATAATGCGTCATATATATATACATATTATACATATAAACATATATATATATATAATAATGCTTGTGTATATGTATATCGAGAGTTCTATATATTTAACATATATATATGTGTATGCCGAGGGCCAATGTTTTGTCTGTCGCTTTTGATTTATGCGTCTATATAAATATGTCAATTTTTTAATTTAATTTAAATTAATTTTAAATTGTACAAAATGTATTATACTTAAATTATAATAATAATTTAACAAAAATAAACTTCAAGTTAATTAAACAAAATTACAATGTCTTTTAATATATATGTATATAAATGGGAAAGAAATTGTAATACAAAGAACACCTTACTAGTTGCCAAGGAAGAATCGAAAAAAATATATATATTTATACTCCTATTATTTTATATAAAAGAATGCATCTACAATTTGGAGACTCTTTGTTTGATAAAGCTATGACTGACGTTATTGCAGTTCTTTAATCTATTGATTTCTGGTTGAATTATCTAACTTAGAAATACATTTGAATATGACATAAAGCACACAGAATAGAAGTTACAAATACGCGATTATGCTATACTTGCTTTTATATCATCTGTAAATAAGTAAAACTATGCGGATATTTAGTTTTGTTTATTCATACATATGTATATTTCACGTACTGCTTTACGCGGTATTTTGGAACATCTGCACTGCTTGCTCTACAAACCAAGCAGTGCACTCGGTGATTAGCCAATACACACACCATTACTGAAAATATTCATTAAAGCTTTTTGACAAGTAATCTCAGGATGATTTTAATGCTTTATTCATTCATATTTTGGTATACCCTTAGTTCATTGCAAATTAATAATCAGGAAATAATGTTATATGTTATATGTTAAAATGTTTGTAACAAGTAGAAGGTGTCGTGGCAGACCTTAATCAGGAAGACGAGCTGAGCTGAGCGCTACCCGCTCTCTGGCTTTCCCTCGTGGGAGGGTAAGCTTAGAGCTAAGAAGCAGAGATACACCTTTGTAAGCATCAGTATTTATCAGTAGTTATCAATGGTAAACACGAAACCTATCTCAAGCCCGACCAAAATCAGCATATTCTAAAATATTTTGTATATTTTCAGAATATAACGCTTCTTCAGCTAATGGTGGCCAATAACATCATTGTTCTCGATCGCATACTATTCGGCAGAGATATAGACATGTAAAGCCGACATATTCCAATATAGTATTAAGTGTTTTGCCCGCACATACTTTAATTTGATAGATATTTACAAATAATGTTAGATTTAATTCAGCTAAAACAGTGTAAATTTGAAAATAAATAAATAATTTTGGCAATAAATAAAACTATTTTTTTTTTTTTATTAAAAAAGGTGCATATTATTTTATTAACTAGCTTACTGCTACCTAACGTGGCAACTTAATTTAGTTTTACATTAGTGAGAACAATATATCACAGGCGATATAGCTGTGTATTATTTACAATGTTATTTACAATATTATATATATTTAAGATTTAGATTTTGTAAGAAATTTAAAAGAACCTGGTGGGAAGATCCAATGGGTGGTTCCTTTTAAGTCTTCTCTTCCTTGGCTTGGTAGTGAGTTGTCTGGCAAGCTCATTTGGGTGTCTGCCAAGACGTTGTATGTAGTTCAGTGAATGCAATTGCATCACATCACCCACTTTGGGAATCCTTAGATCCCTTTCAATGTCCCTGAAAACTATTTTTTTACTGTTCAAAAATCAACGGTCAAAAATATGCACTATACAAATTTCCTTGCATAACCTAGGGGCCTGCTGCTGTGGCCGTTGGGGCCAAAATTTGAACTGCTATTTTGAAAAGTAACAGGCCAACAGAAATGAGTAGCAGGGTGAAAATTTTTACTTAACAGGGAGCTAAAATGTCACTGTTAATATGCTGTTTATTAACAGTGCAATCACAGCCCACTGCTAATATGTTGTAAACTAACATTTTCAGCCTACACCTCATTTAAATAAAAACAACTGTTTTATTTGCTGACAAATAAATATTATTTATTACTCTTAAGTGTTTACACAATTTTAGATAAATTAAAACTACATTATGTGTATATATATAAAATCTATTAAATTAAAGCATATATGGCTTAATACTATACTGGAACATGCGGTTTTACATATCTATATCTCTGCCAAATATTAAGCGATCGAGGACACGGACACAATGGGCCACTTTTAGCATAAGAAGCGTTATATTCTGAAAAGATACAAATTATTTTAGAATACAATGAAACTGCAAAACAATCGAATAGCTTGATTTGGGTTAATGGGGTCGTGGCTTGAGATAGATTTCGTGCTTACCTTTGATAATTTCTGATGATCTACTGCACTGCAAATACCTATGCTTTTTAGCTCAAGAAATAACTCTCCAGAACAGACAATTTAATAATAGAATAAATTATTAAATAAAATAATAATAACAATAGCAACAGTTCATGCAAATGCGACACTTTCCCATTATACTATACCAGATTTATTTCCATTTAAATTTTTATACTGACACCGAACTGAAATCTAATACTTGTGTAATACATAAGTGCATATATGCAACAGTTCTGAGTACAGCGAAAAGGGCCTGAAGAGGGGAGGAGCTGTCCATGAAAAGTGATTGAATTTCAGATACCCGAGTCCCAGTGCCTCTGGCCCAGCCATTTGACGGCTTCCAGCCGACCCTGGTCCACTTTCCAGATCACACCATTTCTGTTCGCCTCGACGGCTTCGACTAAGCTCTTGCCGGCTTGATTCGCCGTCTGAGCGGGATGTATTAGAAGCAACTTGCCCACGCAGGGCTCAACATTTAGCCACGAGTTACATTTATTCTTTGAAGGATTTTGCGTAATGCCCGGATTAAACGAGAAGGCTGTAACGCCTGTAATGGGAGCCAGTTTCTGTGAAGCAGAACATGATAGATGAGATTAGAGTAGATGGATGCAGAAGATCTGCAGTTAATTACCGCAAGGGAGATAGTGAAGCTAAGGACTGCCGCCTTCGAGGCGCTGTAAATGGGCAGTTGGTAAATGGGATTGAAGGCACACGCGGAGCAGAGGTTGACAACTACGCCGCCCGGACCACCAATTCGCTTGTCCCAGAAGTCCATGATGGCTGTTGTGGTGTTCACTGTGCCCTTGAAGTTCACATCGATTGTTTTCGCGATCTGGTGCTCGTCCAGCAATCCACCGCCATTGATTAGCAAATCAATTTTCTTATATTCCCTAAAGACTTCGCCCAGCAGTTCCTTGCTAACCTCCAAACGGCGACACACATCATATTTATAGAACTTTATCTTTGTTTTTTTATTAATGCGTGACAGTTCCTTGATTGCCTTTGGCTTGTGCGCTTTACCAAAAATCAGCAGGTTCTAAATGAAAAGATTTGTGAGCTCTACGTTCAATTAGACTATACCATCGACAATTTACCTTTGGTCCCTTTTTGATAATCTCCCGACTGGCGGCCATACCTATATTACCCAGACCAGCGACAAAAATTATATTTCTGCCAGCGATTCTCCCCTGTTTCACTTCTTTGACTCCTTTTCCTCTTAAATTTCGCATTGCTTTTGATCTCTTCTTACCTGCTTTTCCGTTCCCATTGGCATTTCGCTCGTTTCTTTTCTTAAAAGCTAAATATTCTCTTTTTTCCGCGTCCTCTTTGAGCACCTGTTAAAGGAAGTTCCAGTTATTAATTCTTCTATATTAGCCAGCAGTACACGACTAAGAAATACTGTGATTGCCAGGGATATTTAGTACTTAAGCAATATATTCAAGTTCGGTGATTATTTTACGTCAAATATGTCTGATTCACTGAATGTGTGAGTGAGTGCCTCTTATAACTTAAGAGTTTGAACGATAAAAATAGGAGAAGGTTGAAAATCTTCTTCGCTCATTCTTATGGTATAAATGAGTATAGAATCTATTTTATATTCTTTAAGTTCCGTTACTTTTTTAGTTTTCGAAGTTCAAGCATTTTCCTCGGCACACAGATGTAATAACCTGCCTGATTACTGCCTGTCCAGTCTGGCTGAGTTATTTAAATCTCATTATTTATGACCATCTCTATTCAATAAAAGCACCTTTCCTTAGTCGGCCCTTGGGATGGGCTTAAAACGTAAAATAAGAAAGTATAAGAGGTAAGTACTTTTCATGTTCTTATAGTAGGTATATAACACTAGGAACCAAATAGCTTGGACAAAAATGAGAATTGTATTGAAATAAAATTGAAGTTGATCGAAATGGTTTTTTGGTTTTTTGCTTTTGATTGAAACGCATATACACAGAGAGACAAGAAAACAGATAGAGAGAGAAAGAACAACATTGTCTAGATTAACACTCACCTTAATCAGGTGTTTATACTTTGCTTTTACGTGATTCACGGCCCTCCTATCACAATCATCTGGATCGTCTGATTTGTTCCAACCTGAGTGCGTAGCAAAGAAGAGTTTCTGTTCTGTTGGGTGGCGTTTGACATGGGGAACGGCATTGCATTCTCTGGGTATTCTGCAAATGTATCTGGCTGTGCATGAAATCCCATTCTGCAGCACTGCAGGGAGAATGTTCATTTTCTAATGATAAAGGAAATTAATTTTAAAATAATGACAAATTGTTTCAAATTTTGAAAAGTCTACGGGTGACTTGGTTAACCAGCAAACCTGCAGTCTTCAGATAAATCGAGTTTGTATATGGCTAATATTGAAATATTTGTGAGTCTAAGATAATGTCGAACCCTACTTGCAGACCTATCGGACGAGATAACGCCAAAGGTAGTAGATTTGAGGAAGTACCTATTTCTTTTAGGTTTCGAAATCAACAAAATATAACATGTATGTAGACGAATGGGTAAAAAACGTCAGAGACGGAACAGAGATACTTGCTTCTGTGTGAGAATATATGGACTTATTAAAACCCTACTTTGACAGTGGTTCGGAGTTACCGTTTCGAAGCTCAGTTTATTCTTGTCGCGCTCATTGCGTATACGCAATATGCCAGGTATATTTAACCATGATTACAGAAATTATGAACGATTATTAGAATTTTAGAAAATCTCCAAAATACAATTTACCAAACGAAATACAAAGATAAAGCTTTATAGAAATTAAATACTGAGCAGAACACAATAATGAAATAACCTGAAATACTAGATATATCTTTTACTCCGTTGTTAACCCCAATTTGTGTGCAATTTAATTAAGTTTATGGAATATAATTCATGTTTAGAGAGAGTAAGAAAGAAAGGGAAATATTGAAGATGCAAAGCCACACAGACAATAGAGGGATAGAGAAATTGATAGAGACTGAAACAGAGACACAAAGAGAAGAGTGAGAGGGATCGAGGATAGATCGAAAAATGTTTGTGAACTAATGGAAGGTACCACGACTCCCGCCCGACTTACATTTTTAAATGTAACTATGCATACATTCATTTATTACAATATATTAATATCGAGATAGGTTCTTATATCGGATAAATACACTGATGGACGGACGGGCAGCAAGTTAGACGGAAAAGTATATACACAGATGAAAGTATACACAGACTATGTGGTCTGCCACGCCATCTTTTGCCTGCTATTTAGATTTCAAGAAACCATTACAAGTTGACTTCCCATTTTCAATAACTGCAGGCTATAAATGACGGCAAACCTCAAATTAACTTTCGATTAGAAAAAGGATTGCAATTAGTTGGCGGTTTAAGTCACCTATAAAATCGTTCACATTTCCTAGTGTTGAATCAGTATATCAGAAATATTTTTCATTGTGACTGTTATGAAAATGTAAATTTTGGAGGAGTAATAGCTGAAACGATATTTATACAAATTTTATGGTAGCTTTATTTGTTGTTTTTTTTTTTTCAATAAATAATTATTAAACATAAGATCGACTCAGTTTTGCTACAGTAACCGAAGTTTGCTCAACTCATCCATCAATTAAAAGTAAGCTGTATACTAAACTAAAATGCATTAAACAACACAAAGTCTTTGGGGTATCTGTAAGCCAGTCATTCCCGAGCTCCATTTGTATAGCATGAACCCAGTTTTAATTTTGTTCTGGCCGCAAAAGAAAATGAAAAACAGCACGAGGCAGGACAACACTGGGCCACTAAGCAGCTACTGAGCGCTCATTAGCCCATTTGTGACCATTGACGGCAAACAAAGCCAAGCTCCGGCTCAGACTTGTGCAGCACGAACTCTGGTTTTCCCTGGAGCCTACGCTCCAGCTCCAGCTGTGGCTGCCCTGCTAAGCGTGCGAAGAGAAATGCTTGGAGCAACGGGCCACAAATTTATGACTTCAAGGTTCTCGCGCGAAAACAAGCGCGGAAATGCGAACGAAATTGGGAATGGGAATGGGAATGGGAACGGGATTGGGAAAGGGAAAGGGAATGGAAACGGGCCTCTGGCTGCTAACTACCAAAATTTACGATCGGCGCATTTAGGTGGCCCATTGTCCGCAATGTTTATGCAATGTTTTCTGATTTTATATCAGCAGCTGGAATTTGTGGAGCTGCTGCAGTCGGCTTTCTTTGTGGGCGTTGGGGAATGACACTTTCGGCCAAAGATTGCAATCATGTCCTCCTCCTGGCCCATTATCTAGACTTCTTCTATCACTGCAGATAGCGCGATGTGAGCAAATTGTTATATCCCAGCAAACAAGTCGATTTGCGGACCATGTTAACTGGTCAGAACTTTGGCTGAATCTTTCCAGGGGCTTCTCCAACTGAGCTGAAAATCAATTTGGATTCATTTGGGCATCGAGCGACTGCCAAAAATAGAAGTGGGCCTAGAGCCGCTTCTGACTTGGCTCATTCCACGCTCAGCTGACGAAAACGACTCTCGGTTTCCAGACCCAACAATTTCACATGTGGGTTGAACATGATGCACCAATTGCTGTGCTTGCAGCGAATGTATGTTAGCGGGTCTGTATGTTAAGCACTTTCTGGCCGAATCCCATTCCAAAACCCAATAGTCTGAATGTGGCACAAACAGTATCAATTACCAATTGTTTATTTTACAACGTGTTCTTGATGTTGTAGCTGCTGTTGCGGCTGCTGCTGCTGCTGCTGCTGCTATTGCGACAATGGCTGCTGGTCGGGTCGGTCTCTGTTTGTGGGCTGGTTTGTTGAGGTTTGGTATTGCCAGCTTTGTGAATCCATCAATTGGTCGTTATCTTGATCGGAAACAATCGCAATCTGTCTTCAATTTGTGTAACGTTTTGGTGAAACTTTTCTTCTTCTTTGAAGGTTCATAAATTACGTTTTATGGTATTAGTAAAAGTTGTCTTTAATTTTGTTTCGTTTAAGCTAAAAATAATAATCAAAACACAAACCAATAACTTATTGGCAATAAGACTCAATTGCTCTGCGCGCACGGCGTAAAAAGTTATTATACTTAATACGCAAAAGCTTTTTTAAAAGCTTTTTAGAAAAGCTTAAATATTCAAAGCTGGTTTTGTTACAGGTGGTTTTTAGTCGATCGTTGAAGCACCGGCTCGTTGGTCTAGGGGTATGATTTCCGCTTAGGGTGCGGGAGGTCCCGGGTTCAAATCCCGGACGAGCCCAAGAGTAGTAATTTTTTTTTTAATTTATAATATTTTATTTTTAATAAACTAAATAACTTTTAACTAGAAATTTAAATCATTTAGTTCTGCAGAGTCACAAAAGAGAATGGATTTGATTGCTCTGCAAATGCCAAACGCTTTGTTCCAATTAAAAATGGAAGTTCTCGTAAAATGGATTTTCTTGAGTTCCATATTTTCAGGTATGCAATATTACAATAATAAATCGTGTAGTGTTAGCAGCCCAAAAGTTATGTATGCAATAGCTTAGCGAGGGGTGAGGGCATTCGGTTTAAAATGAATCGGCTAGTTAAAAGATTTTGATTGATCTAAATCGGAGGGCGTCATGCTATGAATAAAATCAAATTGAGTCGAAATATATTTTGAATCGAAAAATATTAAGAACGACAGCTCATCACTTAAACATAAATATATTAACAAATATGTGAATTTCAAAATATAAACATATAATTATATGGAAAAAATTAAATTACCTTGTTTCATCAAAATAAATGTACGACACAAGTCGGCAATTTAGAAAGAATCAACCCCCATATCGACGACCTCGCTACGCCTCTGTATGTATGCATAAATAAAATCTATGTGTGTATGTACATACATACATATCTAATGTGCTTAAAATTTTAGATTATTCGGGGGTTAGGAAATCTTGAAGTCAGATACTGAAAAATATAACTTTTTCTGCCCTGCCTACCTTTTCATTTTCTACAAGCTCTTACAACAGAAAAAAATTCCAGGATATGTCAGTCAAATTTGTGTTGCCAGACATATTGTTTTAACTTTTCAAAATTTATAATAAATATTTTTTTTTAATTTTTGCTAAAATGCAAAGTTTTCCTGCATTGCTGAAGTATGGAATATCATGCACGAACAGATACGTTTCCAAAATGTCCAGTAGTAACTCAGATAATTTTCCCCATTCCAAAAGTAAGTCAGCGGAGGAAAATGTTTGGAAGATATCCGTTCTCAAACGATTAAAATCAAACATACCAGTAATTAAGTCTCAGAACCAGGTAAGAGTTAAATTAATATAAATAACATAACTATAAAGAGCTACAATAACGGCAGACTTCATATTTAAATCACACATATTAATATCCGAAAAAAAAAACGGGATGAGACATTTTATACTTACCTATATACCCAGAGATGGAGCAATAATTATATTCAGACTAAACACAGTTGTATGACTACACAAATGGATTTAAAAACAACTCACAATTGTTAAAATTTCCATCATATTTATATATAATATACGTTTCATTTGTTTTAATATCAATATTACTTTGTATGGTATGACAAAAAAAGAATCATTAATCGCATTGGGCTCGTCCGGGATTTGAACCCGGGACCTCCCGCACCCTAAGCGGAAATCATACCCCTAGACCAACGAGCCAGTTGCGGTTCGCCGCCTATCCAATAAGTTTATTCATACCACATTAACTGTTCTATTAGAAAGTGGCTGATTGTACACTAAGAATCCATAAAAAATGTTAAAAGACAATATCATTTCACTTATTTGATTGCAGGCAGTCTTTTTTATATAAAATACTGGTTTTTTGTTTGCTCATACTCAAATAGTTTCATTGGCGAGGTCAACCCAACTGGCTCGTTGGTCTAGGGGTATGATTTCCGCTTAGGGTGCGGGAGGTCCCGGGTTCAAATCCCGGACGAGCCCAAGTTAAAATCGTTTTTTTAAATTTTTTTTAAATTTTTTTTTAATCTTTTATTTCAAACTATAAACAATTATTTATACTTTATTAAATTTTTGCACAAATAACGACTTAATTGTAAATAATATAAAATATTTTGCGTTTGCCACTAACGTGGTACGAATAAAATTTCATCAGTAGTAAATGTTTGATTAATACCAATGGTTAACAGAACAAATAGAGTTTAATTTATTAATATTTATAATGCACTTATATGTTTATATGTGTAATATGCATATGCATGCATGCAGCAAAACAATTTCGATAGAAGATTAAAGGCAAAACCTAACAAAGTACTGACAATGCCATCTACGTATAAATAGTTGAGCATATTTATGGTTTAACTGATGATTTTGTTTTCTTTTCAATTTGGCCTAAATACTACACATAAGTAAATGACACATTTAATGGACATAGAAAGTTTGGGTAAATGTAACAGATACAGATACAATACAATAATAAAATAGCTGATAAATACATAAAATGTTTTCGTCAACAAAGAAAATCCATTTATAGCCAATAATGAATAGGCCAGCACAAGGCTGGCTTACGATGATCTTGTTGTTGTTGTAGGTGTTATTGGTGCTGTGGATAGTTGTGATTAGTTTTTCCATTGCTCAACGTCCCTTCCAGCTAATGGCGGAGGGGGGCGAACAGTCGTTGTTAGTGTAACTCAATCTCTTGCTCCTAAACGCACTCCTGGTCAAGAGTAGCTGCAGCAACATCACCAACATCATCTTTTTTAGCCATGTTCATCTTTATGTATTTCCATTCGATTTTGCATTTGGTTTGAGTTGTTTGTTTTCTTTTTACATGTTAAATATTTATAATAATTTATTTATTATTAGCACTAATTATTCTTTGGTTGTTCCACTGGTTTTGTTGTTGTTGTTGTTCGCTCTTGGTTATGGGTTTCCATTCAATTGTTTTCATTTTTCATTATTGTTCATTGTGCTTTTTCCTGCTGTATCTCATTGTCAGGGTTGTGCTGTTGCTGTATGTTAATGACGGCAGCCGTTTTATATGTTCGTTTGTGACTGGATCCCTTTGAATCGGGCGGGTTAATATTATTAGCAGTTGCTGAAGCTGTCGCTGATGATGCTGGTGATGTTGTTTTAGCAGTGGATTTTCGTAAATTCTTTCCAAACGTCGAGTTACCTTTCAGACCTATAAGAAAACAAATCAAGGCAAAAAATGCCAATTTCATGAGAATTATTTTGTTTTAAGCATTTCAGATCTTTAAGGAATTTGTACATATAAAACCAGATGTGTATGTGTGTGCGTGTGCGTGTTTGTTAGTGGAAAACAACGTGTGTATTATCTTAGGCACAAAGAAATGCGTTTACGATCCACACCAGAGAAGAATAGAATAGACAACATATAGACTACATTTATCGCTGCTGTGGGCTAGCTAATAGATAAAAGAAATAGAGGACCACAGTGAGATACGAGTTTGGACAGTGGGTAGAGATTTGTGGTGGTTCGGCGGTGCGGAAAGTGAAATGCAATTCGTTTACCTTGAAAACATAAACGATTCTGATAGATGGCAAATATATCGTAGGGCTTGTAGCACGGCTCATAGGCGGCTAGCTCAGTATTGTCAGCGCTATCGATATCGTTGCCGGAATCAGAAATGTTTGCGGCAGACGCTTGGCAACGACTGAGCTTATGGGAGGGTATCACAAACGGGTTTTGCTCCATTTTAGCGGGCTCTCTCGATGGCGTTACGGGGTCTGTGTCTGGGTCTATAGATGCGGTTGTTGCTGTACTTGTTGTTGTTGTTGTTGTTGTACTTGTTGTGATTCTTGTTGTGTCTGTATCAACCATTATTTGTGGTGGGCTCTGAACAGGCTTTGGTTGTGATGTTTTGGTTTTTGTTTTGGATTTTTTTTTTGTGTTGTGGAAGATGGTAACAAAGTGTATTAGTTTTTGGCATTTCTTTAGTTTAGTGTTAGTCACAGATATATTATACATAGTGTATTGTCTTAGTACTACATATATAAGGATAAAGAGAGGAAATTAGCAGGGATACCCACCTCACTGTCTTGGCAGGCCGCGTCCTCCTTGGAGCCTGTCGTCAGGCCCTGCACGAAGTGCACATCGCTGCCCGGATCTTCTGAGGCCAAGTGTGCGCGAAATTGTCGATTTCTGTAGGAAATAAGTTTCGATTGATTAACAATAGTTTCAATTTCAATTTATTTCACTCTTTGTTATAATTACACATTTTTTTTGTGAATGCTATCTTAAAATAGTTTCAGAGTTTAGACTAAGAACTAGGCCTTTTCTACTTAGATATTTATTTACAAACATGACATATCGCATATAATTATTTGGGGAAAAAAATCAAAAGCCCCAAGGTTATTTATTACAAGCTAACTTAACACTAAACAATACTAAAACTAAATGGCTATGTCGGGTTGTTTATTTGCGAAAATGTTGATTCATGACTTGGTTATGAAATTTTGCGATAGTCTAATTCAACATTGGCTCGACAATGTAGATCAGACGTGAATGATGATGATTTGCAACTGACTTATCTCACATTTGGCTATATCTGACCAGACTGATGCACCGTAAAAAGTAAACGCTCGGAAAATTGACCTAAACAAAAACGTTTTGTTTTCTATGTTTCTATGTTTAGTTTCTATATATATAGACGGATATAGCGTACGGTCTATACGCTTGAGTTTTTTGTTTGTATTGGTTATACGGTCCTTGAATGTTAGTCTTTTGTCCAGTGTAATACCCAAGTTCCTGACATTTGGTTCCCACTTTATATATTCCGAGCCCAATCTGATATTTGTATATTGCCTTGCTCTTTTCTGGGCGGACAATAGTTTCATAATTGATAAATTGATAATTTACCTCAGCTCCAGTTGCTGCATTTGCTGGAAGTGCCGCAGCTTGCCATTGGCTAGATGCAGCTTCTCCTCCAGTGCAGCATTTTCCACGCATTTAATGGAATACTTTTCCGAGAATGACAGAATCTCTAGACGCAGCTCATCGAGCTCCTCTCTGCAAAGATTGCATGTGAATAATTGATAGGTGGGAAATTTAGGAT
This sequence comes from Drosophila meridionalis, assembly GCA_035045145.1. Lineage (NCBI taxonomy): Eukaryota > Metazoa > Arthropoda > Insecta > Diptera > Drosophilidae > Drosophila > Drosophila meridionalis. Next base: position 11,301,345 of record JAWNPG010000031.1, read on the forward strand.
TCTTTGACTTACTCCTTTAGCTTAGCGCCATCTCCGCGTATGTGTTCCCCGCGCTGTACCTGATGCAGGAACTCTGCCTTGAAGCGAGAGACCTCGCGCTGCACCTCGCTCTGATGGGCCTTGCGCATGGCGTCCAGAGCAGCCAAAGTTGCCTGGAAATTGAGTAAGGTATTCAGTAGCGTATAGAGTAGGGTATTGATTAGGGTATTGAGTAGGGTGTATTAGTAGGGTATTGGGTGGAGTATCGAGTAGGGTATGGAGTATGGTATCGAGTAGGGTATCAAGTATGGTATCGAATAGGGTATCGAGCAGGATATTTAAGCTAATGCAACTGCTGGTACGAACCTGCGTTTCCTCAGCCAATGCCGTTTCCTTCTCTGCCAGCAGACGCTCGATTTCCAGCTTGTGCTTCTCCTCCATGTCGCAGATCAGTCGACGATGCGATGACTCCATGGCGCTCAGGCCTTTCTCGCAGAGAGTCTTCAAAATGAATGCAATAGTTTTATATATCTATCGAGTATTTGCTGTTGTTAAAGACTCACCCTTAGCTGCTCAATCTCTGTCTGATAGCGCTTGCGGAAACTGGGCTCGTCTGGGACGTTGGCGTGCTCGTGGCTGTAGACCTCCCTGAGGCACTCCAGCTGCTTGCCGTGCTCCTTCTCGAGCAGATCGAGACGCTTCTCCATGCGCTTGCAGCGCTCCTGCTGATGGCCCAATTCGTCGCTCAGTTCGTTGCGCTGCTGCAGCAGCAGCTGCTGCTCCTGCTCCTGGCTGACGCACTTCTCCAGGGCTGCTGCCAATTCGCTCTCGCGCTGCTCCAGCAGCTGTTCGCTGCGCTGCAGATCCGTCTCGGTCTGCTGATGAAGCGCCGTCATCTTCTCGATGCGCTGCCGCAGCTCACAGCACTTGTGGCAGGAGTCCTGCAGGCAGGACAGCTCCATCTGCTCGCTGACCAGGACGCAGGTCTCGGTTAGAGCGCGCTCCAGCTGTCTCAGTCCGTCCTTGCGCTCGTTCAGCGGCGACACGGATCGGCGACTGCGATGACCCGCACGCAAATGCTGCAGCTGGGTCACGCTCTGCTCCAGCCGCTCCTTGCTGCTGAGCAGCACGTGCTCCAGACTGTGCAGCCGCTGCAGCAGATGCGAGTTCAGGGGCGAGGACTGACTGCTGGAGTCGCTGCTGGACTCGGTGCTGGGCGTCGCCTTGCGCTCCACAGTTTCCCGTTGCAACTCGCTGAGCTTCAGCTCCAGCTGCTCCTTGCCCTTCAGCGAGAGCGAGCGCCTTCGCTCGGACTTGGCCAGCTTCTGCTTCAGCGCACGCACCTGCCGCTCCGAGGTGCTGTACTTGATCGTCAGATCCTGAATGCGAGCGGCCATCAGCTGCAGCTGGGCCCCGTCCTCCATCTGGCTGCGCTCCAGCTTCTGCTGCAGCGCCGTCTGGATCAGCTCGAGGGCGTCGTATTGGTTCTGGGACTGCTTCAGCTCCCGCTTCATGGCCCGGATCTCGTTGACCGCCTTCTCGAAGCGGCTGCGCAGCTCGTTGTACTCCTCGGCCAGCGAGTCCCGCTGCAGGCAGTAGGGATCGATGTCGCTGATGGTGGTTAGGTCGCTCAGCGAGTCCATGCGCTTCATCTTGTGGCGCTGCAGATTGCTCAGGCTGGGCACCTGACTGTTGCCCGCCTGGAGCTCGCGCAGTCGCTTGTACAGACTCTCGTTCTCCTCGATGCCTTGCGCCAGGCGATCCTCCAGCTGCTTGATCTTGCACTGGCTCTCCGTCAGCTGCAGGCTCAGCCCGTGCACAAGCTCCGCCGCGCTCTGCTTGGCACTGGCCAGCTCTCCGTTCAACTGCTGCTGCTGCTCCTGCAGCCGCGCCGTCAGCTCCTGCTCCGTGCGCTGCAGCGTCGAGAGCAGCTCGGACATGCGTGCCTCGCGCAGCTTCGCCTCCGTGCGCAGCGTCTCGCACTGCTGCTTCAGCTCTCGGTCCGGCCGCATCTCTTCGGGCACGGCCATCAGCGGCAGCTCGTCGCTAGCCACGCTGTCCACCGTGCTGCGGCGCGAGCTGGGCGGCGAGCTGCGGCTGCGCTTGTGTAGACTAGCCAAGCTCCGGTTGCGCAGGCAGCTGCGCAGCACGGGCGGCGACGGTGACAGCGGCGAGCCCCAGTCGAGGCTGTCCCGCCGCCCGCCCTCCGAGGCGGTGCGGTACTCCTCGTCGGAGGAAAAGTGCGGCGCATTGGCCGGAGTTCCCGGCGTGGCCGGACTAGAGCCGAGTGGGTTAGTCTGCAGCTGCGCCTTGATGAAGTCCTGCTCGATGTCGCTCTGCTTTATGGCCGTGGGCGACACTGTGGGCGCCGCAGTCTCCAGCAGCTGCGGCAGCCCCGCAGCGCTGCGCAGCGCCGCCAGCCAGGTGTTGCGCGAGCTGGGCGAGAGGCCGGCCAGGAAGAGGCGCTGCTTGTCCCAGGTGATCAGCTGGAAGGCATGCTGCTTGCTGACGCTCGGCTCCTCGACCACGTTCGACAGGCTGTTCACGTCCAGCACTCCGTCTAGCACGCCCCGCTCCTCGCACAGCGGATCTCTGTAGTAGAAGAGCGCCGCTCCGCTCAGGGTGAACCAGTGCTTGCTCCACTCGCCCGTCCGGTTGTCCAGCTTCATCAGCCAGCCCTTTTTGGCGTTCAGGGATTCCTTCAAGCTCTTCGCCGACGACGACTTGCCGGACTGGCCCGAGCACTTGCCGGACTTGATCACGGGCCGCAGCTCGTCCGACTTGGCCAGGTAGTTGGCGCACAGCTCGTCCAGGTTGCAGCCGCCATCCGGATCGCCGCGCTCATGCTGATAGTGCTTCGCAGGCTTCAGCTGCAGCTGCAGCTGCCGGCTGCCGGATTTCCCACTCTTTGCGCTCTCCACTTGCTGCTTCGACTGCTGTTGCTGCTGTTGCTGCTGCTGCTGGGACACCAAAACTGTTGGTATCTTTTTGACTATTGCGGACACAATGGCTGGCGTCGAGTTGGCCGCCAGCGGCAATGACTTTGGTCTCAGATTGGCAGTCGTCTGCTCGCCCTTGCCGGAGGACGACACCTGGAAGTCGGTCTCATCGCGCGAGCTCTGGTACTGGTAATGATGATTGTTGAGCGCGTTGTTGACGGCTGTCGACCAGCGCTTGTTCTGCTGCTGACTAAGGTTCGTTATCGTGTTGGCGATGTCCTTGATCGACTTCTCATCCCGTCGAATGTCCTCGATCAGCAAACAGCCAGTGGGTTGAGAGACTGCAAGGAGATGAAGATTACAAATTAACGAATTGAATTAGAGAACAATCTACAACAATCTAAAGACTCCCAAGCCACTCCTCGGGCTGTCAAATCAGCTACCCGAAATATGAATTAGTAATGACTATTGGCCATAGGCTAAGCATATCAGTGTCATTGGTTGCTCATGGATCCCATATACCCAGCAATGTTATCAGCCAACCCAAAGCCATAAACCGCTGAGCGCTAAATTATTTGTGTGCGAACATAATAAAATTATTAAAACGAGTCGAATGGTAAGAGGATCCCTTTCGTGGCAGAGATTCGCGATAAGGCGAACAAGTTTTTGCTGAGCAGACAAAAAAAAAAACAAACAAAAATTGAGAGATCTAGCCGGGAGTGCCCGACTAAGAGACTGCCTGAGCCCCGTCCGTTAAAATTTGGAGCCGGTATCCAAAATATAACAAAAACCAAAACTATATAAAATCCACGTAAATATATAAGCAACATTTGAAGTCTCTAGCTCTAAAGATGCATGAGATCTAATCTTAAAACATATTTTCGATAAAGTTTTTAATCGAAAACATTCAAAGCAAACTAATTATCGAATTTGTGAGACTGTCTTGATCTGTGCATGCTATACAGGGACCTCCACAAAAATTGCAAGTTTCAAGCTTTTATAGTTTCTGAGATTGACGCGTTCAATCATACGGACAGGCAGACCGATGGAAAGACGGACAGACCTACAAGACTTAGCTGACCTGATCAAAAATATATATACTTTGTGGGATCTGCCAGGCCTCCTTCTACCTCTTGCATACATTTAACTAAACCACTATGTCCTGATTTCCCATTTTCAATGGGTTCAGGGTATAAATAGTAAGGTATAAATAAAATTGATAAATAATGTTAAGTGTCTAGCAATTATAATTTCTAAGATCAACGCGTTCAAACACGTGGAGAGACGGACAGATGAACGGACGCTGATCAAGAATATGTATACGTTAAGGGGTCTACCACACTTCCTCTCACCTGTTACATTAACATTTTCACAAATTCTTTACACCCTATTTTCCCATCTTCAATAAGTGCAGGGTATAAAAAGAAGAAGGAAACCAATGAGAGAGTGACGAGTAGTCGTGGAGTAGTAGTAGTGCCATAATTTTATTAACACCCAAACGAGTCAGCGATCCATCGGGGCACTATCGGAGAGGCATTGCCGCTGAAGTTGTCCCATAAATATATATGATTACAAAATATATATTTAGAAGTGCCCTTGGGCCCGTCTGGACCTGTTTCGGAATTTTTATGATAATAACACAAATTTCCGACCAGGCCTGGGGACTAGGCACTGTTTGCCCTTAATGGATTTATCCAGCAAAGTCTGCGCTTAAGTGTGCATCAATTCGGTCAGTCGAACAGGTTGAACTCTTAGCTAACTTTTTGGCCAATCGAACGGCTTGCGTTTATCTTGATTATTAAGTTGTGGGCAACGTATAAGAAATAAGGAAAAACAAAAGCGAAAAATGAACAACAGACTTCTTTCACTGTGAACTTGTTGGTCGCAGCAGCCAAGTTAGTCAGCCTCGGCTGGATCATGTTGCCAGCCCCGCGACGGCTACCTTTGCTTGAGACTGACTGACTCAACAAGCAGGTTCAAGGTTACTGTGCTAAATGGTGGGGCATGTCTTTAATTGGCCGACTTGTCGGCCACAGTTGCCAAGGCAAGACGTCGACGACGGCGGAGTTGTCGTTGATTAGGCTCAGCTCGAGAGGCTTTCGAGCTATGCATGCTAGCAATTGAATTTATAATGCTTATAGTATTATGTACACCAGCGCATTCAGGCAAGCATTCATATTAACCTTGCTGGCTTTACATTTGTACCCAATAGCTTTTTTTTTTGAGGCATTAAGGAATAACACAAAGAAGTGTATTTCAGGAAGTTTCTATATTAAGCAGTTTATGAAAATTGAATTTTCTTTGCAACCACACATGATCACTGAAATGTTCTATTACTACGACTACAGCGGCTTCGCTGGAATTGGTTCGAGCTTATATTATAATATTGGCGTCCCTCCGTTCAATATTCTCAGAGCTTGTGTCGAAACACCAGTTCAGAAAGCAGGGTCTTCTTAAATACATTTTACTATAAGAGCTATTTAGCATTAATCTCTGATTGAATAGTGGATATTGTTCCTAAAAAGAATACTCAAGTTTCATCTATTCAACTGCACTTTCAGTAAACCTCAATCAAATTATTTTATTATACGTTCGATAAACGAAAAAACGAATAACTATGCATGTTATCGATAATTGATACGTATGTAAAGTTGCATGAGAAGACAACAAAATTGTACAGTTAGAAATAAGATTATAATAATAATAATAAAATAATAATTATAATAATAATAATAATGTTAAAGTAATATAAGAAGCATCGTCGAGCGGTGTGGCATTCTAGTTACACAATTTCAATATGATGGCAACACCAATACAAAGAGAAGAGTTTCAGCGAAACAATGATAAAGGAAAGTCATACACGATGCTGATTAAAAGACATTACAGTAATCAGACTTGTTTCCAGTTGTCTGAAGTTGTTTAAGATAAATTCACTATACTCTGTTTTATTATACCCTGAGCCCATTGAAAATGGGAAATCAGGGTATAATGGTTTTGTGAAAATGTATGTAACAGGCAGAAGGAGGCGTGCCACACCCCATAAGGTATATATATACTTGATCAGCGCGACAAGACAAGTCGATATAGCCCTGTCCGTCTGTCGTTTGTCCGTCCGTCCGTCCGTCCGTCCGTCCGTCCGTCCGTGTGAACGCTGAGATATTTTTAAGTACGCAACGTAGAGACTTGAAATTTTACATGAATACTCGATAATACCATACGCTGCACAAGTTTATAAAATTTTTCGATAACTTATTCCATTTCGATTTTATGAGCATTTATCGATAATTTTAATGTGTTTTTAAGGCTTGGTTTGTACATCTTTTGAGCTAAAGACTTCAAATTTGCTGTGTAGTTGCGTGTAATGAATACGGAGATAACGTTATTATTAGATTTTGGATGCCACGCCCCATTCGCCCCCAATAGCCCTCTATTTGTAAAAAGCGCAAATCAAATACTAGAGATTTGTGCTTTGGCACATACACACATATGAATGTCATAAATAAGTTGTGAAAGTTTGATGCACTTAGTCTATCGCTAAGAAAAGTTATTAAACAATTAAGTTTCCATAGTAATGCCCACATTGCAGCCCAAGCGCAGTCGCTGCGTCAACTGCGCAGTTGGCAGAGCGCGCGCTTATGCTTGCGTGCATATGTGTGTGTGTGTATGTGTTGTTTATATGCATGCATAAAAGATGCGTAGAATGATTTGATATTTGGCTCTTCACTGGGCTCAGGGTATCCCCTAGTCGAGCAGTCTCGACTAGAGCACTCTTACTTGTTTTACTAATACTATGTTAATTACATTAAACACACAATTATATACTCAATAATTGTTACATATGTATGTATTAGATCACCCAATAACTGATCTTAAACTAACCCCTAAACCCTACTCATTGATACTTAATTCATTCATTCAGTTTACAGACTTCGGTATTTCTGCAAGTCAATTGAAGTTTGTTAATAAAAAAAGAATAATCTCTTGCCCAAGATTCATTCACACTCCTGTATTTTTGAATTCAATTGAGACTAGTAAATAATAAAAAAAAGACAAGAAAATATGAATAATCACCTGGCTAAGATTCTTTAATTAAACACGCTTGATTAATTAGTTCAGCAATTTAGTGCACTCAGTCATGAAGCAGCAAACCAGCTCTGACTCCGCCTCGGCATAATTAATAATCAAATTGCAAGTTCATTTGCCTGTTCGCTTGCTTCTTTTGGGCAGTAAAATAAGTCGAGCCAACTAGGCTGACAGCCTTAAGGCACTCCTCCTATGCCATGACTTTGAATAATTTCTAACTGACTGCGACGTAGCACAGGCTCCTCGAGCTCCACTGCGTCCATTGAATGTACTCGAACTCGTACTCTCATGAATATTGATTGGTTATTGCTTGCTCGAGTCGCTGTTTATGGTCTCTTCTGTCTCCTGTCCTAAATCGCTTTTCATATATGCCTCAGCCCTTGCTTAGGTTCTCTGAGCTAGATCTTCGACTCTATCTACTCGTTTATAGCTGCTGAAGGTCTTATACACTGCGGTAAGATATGAGGACGCTGCTTTATAGACAGCTAACATATCTTAATCTTGAAACAGGGTATGAATGTAACAAAACAAACATTTTGAGTGGAACTACAAAATTTGTATTCAGTTGTCAGTTCTATGTTCGACTCAACATCAAATTCCATCTGTATTCCAATCAAGCACTCTTTGTCACGTAGCCTTCGCATTTTATTGGCCAAACTTGTACGAGCCATACACTAGTCTGGCAACTGTGTTTCGTCACCTTTGGATGCATAATTTGCAATGCATAATTTAGCAATGTTCGCTCAAGCGACGACTAGCCCATTTAATCTTTGGTCCATTCTTTGACTGCAAGATTTATTTGCACCGTAATTATTCACTTTGTGGCAACTGCCGTGAAACTCGCCCATTAAAGGCCCCACCACGTACACCACTTAACAACAACAACAACAATAACCACAACCACATACAGCCAGCGTGTATATTTCCCTCTTTGCGGGTCTCTATGTACAGGGCGGTCTGTCCATGGACCCAACTTGCCACCAGGCGTAGGAAAAACAAGTTAGAGTGCTCCATTTGAGAGGTCTCGACTGGGAGATACCCCAAGGTACTTATGAGAACACAGGCTGCTTATTTGAAAAAAGGAATATGAGTATACCTAGGCGACCGTTAAATATATAAATAAAGTAGGAGGCTAGAGCGGCACCGACTGCAGAATACCCTGTTTATTGACAATGATCTTGTCCTATGTTTGACTGAGGACCTGAAGGTCCTAAGCGCCTTCCCATTTGACAAATTTTACAATATGTTGACCCAGCTACAACATTTGGTGACCATAGAATTTGACCTAGGAATATGCATGAATTATACTGAGACGTCGGACTTTTAATTTCTTAAGTTCAGTTGGCATATGCCACATCACTTCTCAGACGCCTTAACTCAACTTGGCAATTTATCAGCAGAAAATATTGGGATTTGTTGTCTGTGCCAGGTCCTAGAAGATCACTGGGGGATCAAGTAACGGCAGGAACCTACGCAGCATAGCTAATGTGTGCGTTGCTCTTTTTCTTCATTTTCCTTCCTTCGCGTTTTTGGGCGAACCAGCTGAAGTAACGAGAGGAACGACAAGAACAACGATGTGAATACACTATAATTTTAGCGTGAATATCATTTTTCCATGAACAAGTATCCTGCAGCAATGTATGTGGGAACATTCACAGTAACTGCAATTACCTGGACTCGGGCCCAGCGAGAGCTAGCTCCAAGCCGAGCCGAGCGGAGCGGAGCCGAGCTGAGCTAAGACCTCCAGACCTCAGATCTGAGCAAGGGCAGGGACCATTTGGGCATTGTGTGCGCCTGCTGGATCTAAAGCAAAATTTATGAAGCCTACCATTAAGTAGGCAGCTGGGGGAGAAGGTGGCCAGTTGGCAGTTGCCAGTTGCTGGACGTTGCTGTGACTCGCGTCGTTACTGTGTGAATTCAAGGTTAATTTCGTAGCCGGGTCTTTAACTAGCTGCACGCACCGCCCCCAAAAGAAGCCCCTTTGCCATGGCATGGTCTACGCGGCGGCGCATCGCCTTCCTCCCTGTGCGTCTGTTTGGGCTGCCCTGGTCTGTGCCTGATAATTTTGATTGCTGCAAGCCATAAATGATCATAAAAATTATAGCAGCCGATACAAAGAGGGCAGCGAAAAATAAAGAAAAGCAAAAGCAGCTACAAAAAAAACAAAAACAAAAACCACAACTACAAAATGCCTCGATAGGACGGGGGGCATGAAATCACAATCATAAAACAGATTGTGCAAATAAATGCTTTGAGGCGAAAAGTAAAAGTCACTTTAGCATCTCTGTAATATATGTCTGTGTGAGTGATGTATACGCAGGCATGTAAGCTTGTAAGCCATATATTAATTCCATGGGGAAATCTTCTTTATCAACTCTGACAGTAAATGTGGAGTACTTACTGAGTCGACCAGTGGTCGTTCACTTACTTTAGTTTTACTACAAATCAAATTTTTATTGAGTCAGGGATCGATTCGAACCGGTCCTACATTGAAGCTTCAATATATCAACTCTTTTTAAAATGCAAAATTGAATCATTTAATAATTCAGTTTACTGAATTTTCAACTTATGAAATATCCCATATTTTACAACCGAATTGAGGTTAATGAACACAGCCATACGGTCCCATCCCTGTTAACTGTATTATATCTAAATTTGCCTATATATTCCACAAATAGAGGAGATGACATACATAATGAGGACTTGAATCACAGTCAAATTCAGGTTGACAAACCCAGCATTAAATTTCCATCTGTGTTATCATTGTTCTTATTAGACTTTCTTATACATTTTTGATTTTAGTTTAGCTCAGTAATAGGAAATATGCAAACAAAGCAGATCTCAACTTCATCAACTTGTATATAATAATATCATCAACTTGTTGTATAATAAACGAACTCAGCCTTAACGTTACATCTCCGTATTCTATCTAGATTCTGATTTAGGATATATATATTATTCAAGGAAATTTACAAATAGAACAGATTGCAGTAGTAGCACTTCTGATCTATATAATGAGAATTCAAATCACAACGGAATTCAGGTTAAGGAGCACCCAGTCTTAAGATTCAATCGTTAGGGGTGTCCTAACTAGAATTTTCCTATAAATTTCTGATTTGGGTTTAACTCAGTTTAAAAGTTTGGGAAATCCAAAAATAAAGCAGAATGCAGCATTATTAAGTCTTAAATATATAATAAAGAAGGATTCGAATTCCAGCCGAGTTAAGATTAACGACCCAGACTTAAGGTTTCATCTCTAAGAGTATTTTAACTAGATTGCCTTGTAAATTTCGTTTAATCTCAGCTCAAAACCCAATTCAAACTTCAGCATAGATTTTACTCTCAAACTAAACTTACCACGATTTGTGATTTCATTGCCCGCATTTCGATTGTTCTCATCCTGTCCGCCATGGCAGCTGGATGGAGACGTCGCCTTTGATTTCCTAGACGTTGACACTTGTCGCTGCTGAGACTCGTCTTCGTCCTCCTCATCCTCACCTGTCTCGACGCCATCGTCCGCATCATCATTGACCATCGCGCTGACTGTTAGGCTAACGTTATTCGTAGAGCTGCTGTCGTCGAGACTACAGAGCAGATTGCCGGCCGACTGCGAAGACGTTAGGGTATCCTTGTGGTAGGAGCTATGGCGGTTGCCCAACTTGATCGCCATGTCCACGTTCGAGGACTGCCGCAGACAACTGATCTGACCGCCTGGAAGAGTGGTGCTGCGCTTGTGCCGGCCCTTCGATTTGGGGAAGGCTATCAATATATTGAGCCACCATTGCGACTCGTCCGGACTGATGCCCTTCACAAAGGTGACGCGATCTTGCGCGGTTATGGCAATGGAGTTTGTATGGCCGGTAACCTCCTCGGCGCTGCTTACTTCGAGTACTTTGGTCATATCGATGCAGGCCTGTGGTATCGTTTCGGGCTGAAGAATAAGAAAGGTAGTTTAGACGGCGTTTCTTTAACTGTAATGCCGGTTGGAATCATAGATAACTGTCCTGGGATACAGACAACAATTTTATGATATGATCATATCTTAATCCTTAGTGAATGATTACTTCTTATATAGATTATAGAAAAGCAAATGTTGTTTGATCAGACAAATATTTTTTTTATTCTTGAAAAAGGAATTTTCTGCGGAAATCTTGAATAGTTATAGTGATGAGAATCACGCTAAGGAAAACTAGAACAGTTGTAGGTCGAAGCTTACTACTTCTGATCAAGTCATTAAAATCAATAGTTCAAAAAACTGCTGTGATCAGAGCTAATGTAAATTAAATATCTAATAAGTATTATAGGTATAGTTTATAAATAATATACAAAGCATTACTTACATAATCATCCACTGAATAAGTCAGCTCTCCATCATCATAGAGGACGAACCATCGTCTTTGCCAGCGCTGTAAAGGGCAAAACAAAATAGTTTCGATTTTAGAGATTGAGTTTAATAACAGAAATAAATTAAATTACAAATATATGAAATATGAGCTCATTATTAACCTAATCTCTTGATTGCTTTGAACACCCTATTGAGTCTGACAACCCACTGAGAGGCTCTCCAATTAATCAAACACTCTAGAAAACGGCTTTACCTTATTTGTTTCGGTGTTCACAAACAGATATTTACATATCCGACTTTTGGCCGTATCCCGGGTTCTGTCAGATCATTACCATTTTAGGATTTTAGCATTTTTGGACTTTCGTCTGCCTACGAGAGGTGGTGATGGTAAATTATTGCCATTGGAAGTGGCTGCAACGCCCCCTTCTTTTAGATGAGAAGAAGGAATCATAATTCTTTCATGTGTCGCCTCGCTGCCTCTCCGGCTGCCGTCATCCCCGCTAAAAAATTACTAGTCCATGCCATTGCATCCATACAGGTTCTGATTGTTATTGTTGGTTGCAGATGAATACAGAAATCATAACAAATGCACAGCCTCAACAACGTGGCACTCCATGCTGAACACTGGATACTGAACACTGGATACTGGATACTGAGTAGTGGTTACATCTACCCGCAGACCCAGTGCTCGAGGACTGGCCCTGGTGATATTTATTGTGGGGCTGATATTTATGTAAATTGCTAAAAGTCAAAGCAAATTAAGCCCAGGCCTCCGTCGCGATGACGTTGAAATGTTGCATCGTATGTGCGAGCCCCAACAGTTTATTACAATTTTATTAAAGTTCCCGCTTCGCCCATTAACTGCACAGATAGCTATTGTGCTAAATTGTGGATAAGGCATAAGGTATAAGGTGTGGCAGGCACATATACGGAGCAACCACTTTAATTTTGGTCTCTAATTTAAATTTTATTCCACATATACAAGCTATCAGTTATTCCCTTCTTATTTTAAAAATATTTTCTTTGACATGCAATTTAGGCCTGAGCCTAATAGAATCATAAAAGCAATTTTTATTTAAAGTAAATTCTTTAAAATTATTTTTATAGAATTGATTTTCATCATAAATTTTGCCGTGTGAAAATCTCTCATTTATAGATAAATATTTTTTGACATTTCTATCGACAGCTGACTGAGTGATCTGATTGCATGATTGACGACTGTTGACAGACAGGGATAAACAAAATTACAGTACCTGACATTTTAAATGTAATTGTATAGTAAGCTGATACATTTTCATCAAATTGTTTTTGCAAGAGCTACGTTTGAGATATCTACATAAATTATTACAGATGTATAATAATTGAGGATCATTGACTCATTCTCTTAGATTTTTTACTATAGTAATACATAATATTCAACCGATTGTTACTATAACAGCTAAATATGTATGAGATAGTTGATTAAACCGATAGGTAGGCTGACTGGCAACAGCAATCTATATGCAGCTTTACAGCTACGGGGCTCGACAAATTCTTATATATAAGTAAATAAATATATCACATATTTTTATAACAAAAATTATGCAATTTATACAGTTGTGTACCACATGTGTACTACATTAAAGCTTAATTAAAATATGTAAACTTATTACTTAGAGTAGAATGCAGAGAAAATAATTTAAAAAAAATTCAATTCTTTTGGACAGGATTAATTATATTTTTTTGATTTTGGAGAGTCTTATTCAAAAAAGGTTGTTCATAGATACATATTTAGTGCTGAATGTAAGAGATGGAAAAGTGAATAAAAATAGTAAAATAAAAAAAAATTAATTGAGTTATTAATTGACTATTTCATACTTTACAGATTGAAATTGATTTAAGCTGCAATCTTTTTTATTTTAATGGATAGAGAGCATTGCTGAGAAAAGAGGTACAACGTTTAACACATTGAAAAGATTGTGAGACACACCATTCACTATAAGGAGCCTAAAAAACTAAAATATATAGTATATACAACATAGATATGTATAATATAAAATTAATCAAAGAGTGTTGAATTTGTTTAGTAAATAACATTTTAAAATTCAACTTAAGAAAAATATTGTAAAGTGTAGAACCAAGTGGGTTCAGTATCTGTCGCAGGCCTAGACTGCTAGGTAACACACAGAAATAGAGCTCTTCTGATAGTAAAATACAATCAACTGATAGGCCTGACTTGTGGAATTGTGAAAGCCTGATAAGACTTACACCCCATTATCAGCAGACGTACGAGGTGTCTAAGCGCTCGCACTGTGGCAAACACATTCTGCTAATTAGTTGAACGGTCATTCAAAGATCATCTATAATCAATTAATAATTGGTTTTGCTGCTTTGCATTGAACACTGTCATTAAAGGTCATAAGGGAAAGAAATATCAAATATACCAGAATTCTTTGGCCTGTTATGTTATGGCCAAGCTGAGGTACCTCAGCAAAAAAGTTGGATAAGAAAACTAAGAAAACAACCATGCCGACGCGTGTTCTTGACAATATAGATAAACTTATTTATCGCATTCCCAGTATATAAAAGCAATGGGGTATATTTATTTTGTGAAAATATTTGTGATAGCTTGAAAAAGCGTTAAGCGATATCAAATAACAATTCAGTTTGACTAACGATATCTCTTTGTTTGTTGATCTCAAAGCGGTTCTGAGTCTATGACTCCACAAATTTATATATCTTTATAAGTTCACTTGAATATTAGATACTAATATTTGCTTACATGACAAATCGTATACTCAACAACGTCGATCAGAACCCAACCCTTAAGTATTTGTATTTTAAATATATATATTTTAAATATTTGCTCAAGTACCCATACGCAACAATCGAGGGAACCCTTTTCGGTTATAATTGCTGTATACTAGAAATCTAAATTGCGGCTTGTGGCTAAGACAGCAAAACATGTCTAACCAGAGAGTGTACGTAAGATGCATGTCTTATATGCTCGTATTAATTAGACGTGAATGTAAACACAGAATTGCTCAAGTGGTCCATATAGACTAGTGTCTAGTGTATGCTTACAGTAAATAGACTTAATTAATATACAGACATACATACATATAGTCGGAGCATGAATTTCTCTCAAATTGTTGACATTCCACTTAAAAAGTGGTTCGTAAATTATGTGGGATTGGCCATTTGCGGCATGAACTACGTGTTGGGTAGTTGTTGGTTCCAGCATGATAATTTTTTCTGTGGCCACGCCCCTTTCTAGCGACGCGCTGCTCGCTAGATGCAAATCAGCTGATGCTCAATTTGCGACCACAACAAAAATAACAAAGTTCTTGACTACGTGGATTGCTTTGACATTCACTGAAGGTTAAATCTCCAAGCGAGCTGCGAGCTGCGAACTGCAAACTGCGTTCCGCCGGCCTCTCTCTCCTCGTCTGTCGACTATCACAATGCTCGATGTTTCCATATATGTCTATGTATGAGTGACTGAGAGTGACTGTGTACTGCTGCATATCGCCACCTATTTGTTTTTCTATATTTACAGCAGAGCATTTCATTACTTAGACATCGACCTCGACATCGACCGCCTCCGCGACTTAGACAGAGACCTGGATATGTAACTATTTAAGGCGCTGCCCGAGCTGGCGTCAAAGTCGCCGTTGACGTCGACGTCGGCTTCGCTGCCAGCGCTATTGATAAGTCAACTAGATGATTTTCCGGCAATACCGGCAGTGTGACAGTACGGTTATCAATACTGGGCAAATAGTAAGCCTTATAGAAATACTAAAATGCAAATCACTTTTCGCCTGAACAGGGAAAAGGCTCTAAGGATGCGATCGCCAACAAGAACATCATATTTGTCGCTGGCCTGGGTTGCATTGGAATGGACACCAGTCGAGAGATTGTCAAGAGTGGCCCAAAGGTGAGTGAGTGTCTGCAAAACAAAGCCTTAGATTCAAGCTGAACATTCTTCTTAGAACCTGGTGATCCTTGATCGATTAAAAAAGCCAGAGGCTATTAAGGAACTTAAGGCCCTCAATCCAAAAACAAAAGTTACGTTCTATCCCTATGATGTAACCGTTCCGTTAAAGGAATCCAAAGAACTGATGAAGAAAATCTTTGGCGAGCTGAAGACCGTGGACCTGCTCATCAATGGAGCTGGCATCCTGGACGATCACAAGATCGAGCGTACCATTGCAGTGAACTTCACGGGCACAGTGAACACCACCACTGCCATCATGCCATTCTGGGACAAACGTAACGGCGGTCCCGGTGGTACCATTGCGAACATCTGCTCGGTGACTGGTTTCAATGCCATCTACCAGGTGCCCGTCTACTCCGCCTCCAAGGCGGCTGCGCTCAGCTTCACCATGTCTCTGGCTGTAAGTGATAAACCTATCTATATTTGAATAGTGCAACGATCTTCAATTTGATATTCCCTCTACAGAAGCTGACCCCCGTTACGGGCGTAGTTTGCTATTCCATCAACCCAGGCATCACGAAGACAACTCTAGTTAAAACGTTCAACTCATGGCTGGATGTTGAGCCCTGTGTAGCCCAATTGCTTCTAGTGCATCCCACTCAGACAACTGTGCAGTGCGCTAAGAGCTTTGTCAAGGCCATTAAAGCCAACAAGAATGGCGCCATCTGGAAACTGGATTTGGGCACACTGGAAGAGATTAAATGGACCAAGCACTGGGATTCGCATATATAAATAATCATGTCGCGAGAGATACGTCAGAGACCTAAATCACCTAAGTTAACTTTATTTTCAGGTTAATATTTATTTATAACACACATATACAAATTATTTAAAATATAATAAATTAATTATTTATTTTTGAAATTGTCAAATCTAATATCTCAATTGGGCAACAAGGAGAGACAGTTGGTATCTGCTTCTAAAATTGCGTAGAAAGTTTTATTTTTTCTTCAAAACATGATAGAATACCTAAAAATACCTATGAAATCTTCCTGTTTTTCATCTTTTAAATATAAAATATTGGTGTTTTTTTTTTTTAGCTCTGATAAGCACACAAATTAGCTGCAATCTTTATGCATCCAATCAGTTACTGTTAAGTAACAAAACTGAGTCTAAACATAGAATAGATCTGTCCGTCTTCTGAATATAAAGTATTCTAGTATTATTTACGTCAAATGATAATTCACTTTCTTAAAAAAATAAAAATATATATATATAAAATAATAAAAAAATGTTATGTTCAAAAAACAAGCAAATAGTATACCCTGGATCGCTATAGCTATTAGCTCAGTTTATTCAAAACTAATTGAGAACTGGTTTCTATAAGAAAGTTATCGATTATACACATGTGCCGGTATATATGAATAGCTAAGCGCACAGTGCTTTAAAGTTGGAAAATGAGTTATGTGCTCATTATTAAGGGCAGGATTAATTTTCATATAGATTCTGCCTCCTCAGCTCAGTTCTTCTACACTCTGAGCTTAAAGTTTGAAGACAATGGATCACATCCTATTATGATCATCGATATTCCATCCGGAAGAGCTCATAAATTATTTAGGTGTCTGGAATACATTTAATATACCAATTCCTAATTACTGTTAAATTGCTAATTACTATTATATATTTCAGTTAAACAAGACTCAGCAGCTGCATAAGAATGTGAAATATATAGAACGTATACAGGGTATCGCTAGGTCCAGAATGTCTCAATTCTAATTCCAACTTGTTGTCCCCTAGTTTTATTATAAATAAATTAGTTCAGGAGGTGGCGCATGTACTCTGCGTGGCTGCGTAGAATGTAGAATTTAATTTAAGATTTCTACACATAAACGCAAACACTCAAAGACACGAGCAAATAGACGAAGACAAAATAAAACGTAAAAACGAAATTATGGCCACTCCGAGTCTAAATAAAGCACATGGAATACGTAAAACCGGCACGATTTGCCTTAGTTTTGGGGAAAAAAAATCAAAACAGAAACGAATCAAAACAAAACAGCAACAGCTCTGCCCGCGCTGGCGTCAAAGTCGACGTCGACGCCGACTTCGCTGTCGGCGTTATTGATAAGCCAACTGAGAGATTTGCTGGCAATACGATAGGCAGCGTAGCAGTGCGGTTATAAATACTGGGCACTAGGCTTCTAAGACTTATTCGCAATTCAGTTTTCGTCTGAACAGGTGAACAAGCTAGAGAGCAGCTCCGTAGAAATGGTCATCGCTAACAAGAATATCATCTTTGTCGCCGGACTCGGTGGCATTGGATTCGACACCAGTCGGGAGATTGTCAAGAGCGGCCCAAAGGTGAGTGAGTGTTTGCATAACAAATCCTTAGATACAAGCTGAATATTTTCCTTAGAACCTGGTGATCCTTGATCGTATTGACAACCCTGCCGCCATTGTCGAGCTGAAGGCCCTCAACCCCAAGGTGACCGTCACGTTCTATCCCTATGATGTCACCGTTTCGGTAGCAGAAACCACAAAGCTGCTGAAAACAATCTTCGACAAGCTGAAGACTGTGGACCTGCTCATCAATGGAGCTGGCATCCTGGACGACTACCAGATCGAGCGTACCATTGCGGTGAACTTCGCGGGCACAGTGAACACCACCACTGCCATCATGGCATTCTGGGACAAGCGCAAGGGCGGTCCCGGTGGTGTCATTGCGAACATCTGCTCGGTGACTGGTTTCAATGCCATCTACCAGGTGCCCGTCTACTCCGCCTCCAAGGCGGCTGCTCTCAGCTTCACCAATTCTCTGGCCGTAAGTGATAAACCGATTGATTAAAGGAGTGCATAGGTTTACGTTCATTTCCCTATATAGAGACTGGCGCCCATTACTGGCGTCACTGCCTATTCCATCAACCCAGGCATCACGAAGACGACTCTGGTCCACAAATTCAACTCGTGGCTGGATGTTGAGCCTCGTGTGGCCGAGTTGCTTCTGGAGCATCCCACTCAGACAACTCTGCAATGCGCCCAGAACTTCGTCAAGGCTATTGAAGCCAACAAGAATGGCGCCATCTGGAAACTGGATTTGGGCACCCTGGAAGAGATTAAATGGACCAAGCACTGGGACTCGGGCATCTAAGCTATTCATGTCTCGAAAACCAGAAGTTTGTGGACGACCGAATTCCGATTCACCTAACTCAACTAAATTTGTAAAAAATTCTTACATAAGGCTGAAAAAAAAAATTATTCAAATCATTCTAATCTAATAAATATATCAACATAATATATACAATTGGAAAAACAAATATCTCAATTGGGAAAAAGAAATTGACATCTGGTGTCTGTTGTAAGTAGCTAAAGTTACTTATATGTTCAAAGAATTAACTGCAGTTTTAATTTCAAGTTCATAGGATAAATTTAACAAAATTAATTTAATTGAATTTGAAATTCGAATCTAAAATTTAAGCATCTTTAAAAATGTTTTCTATAAATATGATTAAATACCTAAAAATATCCGTAGGATTGATTTCTAATTTGCAATAACATAATTTTTAATATTATATTTTTTCATAACTTAAACAATGGGGCTTTCCAGCTCTGAAGCTCTGAAGTTGCATGCATTTAGTTGCTGTTAATTAATATTAACAAAATTAAATCTAGAAATACGAAAGTGTCTAGTATTATGAGTATTGCTATCAATTTACAGGCGCCAAATGTTGATACACTTTCATAAATGATTTTGAAATGTTCAGAAACCGCGCATATAGTTGCTATATTATAACCTGGATTGAAACGCCGGCTCCAGTTACTGTCTTAACAGCTATGCAAAATAAACTGAAAACTAGTTTTAATGAGAAACATACGAGTAATCGATTATATACATGTGAGAGTATATATGAATAGTTAGGCGCACAGTGTATTGTTACGGGTATGAATAATAAATGAATGAATTCATTATTAATTGATTGATGTACATAATAGGGTATCTTAAGGATCAGAATATTTTAATTCTCATTCCTACTTGTTATCTTCTATTTATACTTATTAACGTCTTATTCAGTCCTGCTCGTCCGTCTGTTCAGTCGTCCGTCCGCACGACCCGCGATCCATATAAATGCAAACTATTTCGCCGCTATTAAAGGTTTATAAATTTTGTCGCTCGACTGATAAAGTTCAAGTTTTACGATATTTTCATTACATACAATGTATATTTTCTATAGTTTGGCGCTTGAAACTAAAACTTCTCTATTGATAAAAAAAAAAATGTTTATATAAATTAGTTTTACCCCCAATATTTGACTGTTACACTTCAATTGAATCCTTCTAAGGAGTTGCCAAAATATATATGTCCTTGCATCCTAGGACAATGTACCAATATTCATATATTTTTATTCCCTTGTTGGGGTCGTAAAAAATCGTTTATGATTATATCGTACAAAATACAATAGATTGTTTTATACTGTAGATGAGTATTATGTAGTCGGTAGCGCCCGTTAGCAACAATCATATTTCTATGATCATAATAAAATTAGTTCACAGAGGCAGAGCATCTACTCGGCGTATCTGAGTAGAATTTAATTTAAGACTTCTAGACATTATCACGACCAGACACGAGCGAATAGACGGAGAGAAAAGAATATGAAAAAATAGTCATCCTGAGTCTAAATAAACCATAAGCAATGCGAGAAACCGGCATGATTCGCAGTGAATTTAGGAAAAAAACCAAACAGAAACGAATCAAAACAAAACGCCAAAAATTCTGCCCGAACTGGCGTCAACGACTGCGCGCCCAGTGCTATTGATAAGCCAATCCATTTGCCGGCAATGGGACCATGGGCCGCGTGGGCAGCATGAGCAGCGTGTCGGTGTGCCTATAAATACAGGGCATATGGCTTGGCAGACTTATAATCAAGTCAGTTTTCCTCTGAACAGGGAACCAACTTTAAGAAGATGGCCATCGCTAACAAGAATATCATCTTTGTCGCTGGACTCGGTGGCATCGGACTGGACACCAGTCGGGAGATTGTCAAGAGCGGCCCAAAGGTGAGTGAGTGTTTGCATAACAAATCCTTAGATACAAGTTGAATATATTCCTTAGAACCTGGTAATCCTTGATCGAATTGAGAACCCTGCTGCCATTGCCGAGCTGAAGGCCCTCAACCCCAAGGTGACCGTCACGTTCTACCCCTATGATGTCACCGTTTCGGTTGCAGAGTCTACACAGCTCTTGAAGACAATCTTCGACGAGTTGAAGACTGTGGACCTGCTCATCAATGGAGCTGGCATCCTGAATGAGGAGCAGATCGAGCGTACCATTGCAGTGAACTTCGCGGGCACAGTGAACACCACCACTGCCATCATGGCATTCTGGGACAAGCGTAAGGGCGGTCCCGGTGGTGTCATTGCGAACATCTGCTCGGTGACTGGTTTCAATGCCATCTATCAGGCACCCGTTTATTCTGCTTCCAAAGCGGCTGCTCTCAGCTTCACCAATTCTCTGGCCGTAAGTGATAATCCTATGGATTAGAAGAGCGCAAAATATTTCCGTTCATTGTCTTTTTAGAAACTGGCTCCCATTACTGGCGTCACTGCCTATTCCATCAACCCAGGCATCACGAAGACTGCTCTGGTGCACAAACTAAACTCGTGGCTGGATGTGGAGCCTCGTCTGGCTGAACTGCTGCTAGCACATCCCACTCAGACTAGCGTCGAGTGCGCCCAGAACTTTATCAAGGCTATTGAAGCCAACCAGAATGGCGCCATCTGGAAACTCGATTTGGGTCGTCTGGATGCCATTGAATGGACCAAGCACTGGGATTCGGGTATCTAAGCAATGGATTCACCTAACTCAACTAAATTTTTATATAATACCCAGATAAGTCTGAAAATCAATCATTCTAATGTTATAAATACAAAACTTAAATTACGATTAAAATAAATGAAACATACTTTATGAAATTTCCAAAACGAATATCTTAATTGGTTCACAGAAATAACAGGTAAATATTGGTAATTTAAAATGAGCAGGGACTTGTACTTTATTATTAAAAATTTATTTAATGCTAACCATGAAAAATTACAAGTGTAATTTTCATTTCTTTAATTAGCTTAATTTCGTATTTAATTGATTTTGAATCGTATTTTACTCTATCTAATATTTAACAGTACAATGTAATAAAAAATTTTATAAATGAAGTTCATCCATAAGAAATTTTATGACAATACATCAAATCCTGAGCACATGGCATAACGCATAGCAATGCCTATATATAGGAATACCTAAAAATACTTATGGAAATTTCCTTCTCATCTGCTTTGCGTAATCAAATTTTCCTATATAAAAAAATTCAAAATTAGTTCTATTTCAATTTAGAATATGTTTTTTTTTTAAATCGAAAAATTCAGGTAGGTAAAGTTGATAAAATGCTTTTTAGTTTTGTCACTAATATTAGTGAGATAAAATGATAATTGACTTTCCTTAATAAATTTCAAATCTTCATAAAGCAAGCAGATAGTTGCTATGGTAAGCCATATATAAATACGTCTGCTATTGGTGTTGTCTGAAAACTACTTGAAAACTGGCTTGTAATCGATTATATGCATGTGCGCTTAGATATGAGAAATAATGGCACGGTGCTTCGTATTGATGCGATCGTTCGATAAATGTCAAAATCACGGGAACAAATTTAAATGAAATGATATATAATTGTATTTAAAACTAACTGCAAGAAAACTAATCATTTGTTATCATAATCGTAACAAAAATTTTAATTCTGAAAATAATTGTTAGAATAAATTGTGAGCTTAAATTGTCATTTATTTGGAAATTTGCATTCCGAATTTGCATAATATCGATAATATTTTAATATTACTTCTGAATTTAATGTATGCAATTTTATTTTATTTATTTTAACTATTATAATTTAGTACCTTTACAACGCATGAAGGGGTAAAATCTATTTGGGTTGTATGAATAGATTTCCCATTAGTAATTAATTATCGCGCTGGAAAGTATGCAATAAATTTTCCTTCCATCTTCTCTCCTCATTTCCCCTCTATAATTTTCACCATGAGAATATTTACGGACATATAAGGTCTCATTTACCTGTGAATAAGAATGGACTTACTATTCGAAACCTTTCTGGGTTGTATATAGCTACTCTAAGTCGACAGATTTATATTAAGTGAATTTAAAGTATGTATATATACATATATACTTGTATATATATATATCTGTATAATTTTAAATAAATATTAATTTTGTATATATGTTAATTATATATTATACATTTGTATGCATCTACTAGAGACTTTTATTTTTAATAACAAAGTATTAATTTATAATTTCATATCAATTTTAATTCGTATGATTAATGACAAAATATGAATTCATATTCTAATATAAAAATTTATGACACGCCTAAAAGTATGCACAGAGACTGAAAGAAATGCTTATATATATTTATGCATATACATATATATATAATATTTATATACACACATGGAAAAGTTCTAGAGATATGTAGTATTTTTTTAATTAATTTACAATTTTAAACATTATTAAATTTTAGTTTTCGTCATTTAATCACAATTTAAGAACTCTTTTTATGCAAAGCCATTATAATGCTTTCACTCTAGAGGTCGACATGTGTCATTTAACCAAAGCGTGAGCAATACTTATAGTATTTGTTTTTGTTTTCATGCGAGCTGTTCTTAATGCAGTTCAATAAACTTTGGGCAGTTTTCCAACATTTCGCTGGGTCGAACCGTTAATGTAATAAAATATGCCGCCGTAGAGAGTTTTTACTGCTGCCCCAGAATTGTTTCGATTTTAGTCAGTCCAACTGTATTCGTTGTAGTCTCTTACGCTGCTCAGTAATGTAATGTAAATAATCAATACTCAAATCTCTTTTCACAGTGCTTTACTTGCGTAACAGTTAAACTGAAAAATCGATCAGTTAGTGTAGAAAAACCGTAAAGGAATAGAAATTTGACAGACGAATCGATAATGTATAAAGATAAAATTTTGGGCAAATGAAGATCAATTGTATTTACTTGTAATTAGTTTCTACATAGCTCTAGTAATTCGATTTTTACTCAGTAAGAAACAAACTAAATATATTTTTATTGAATATTATTTTTATTCAAATAAAAACTATATTTTATGACTATGGAATTTCCCCACATTAAATAAAAGAGAGTTCTCTTTTATAAGCTTTTTAAGCTGCAAATTCTTTCGAAGAAATTGCAAAATGGAAAGAAATTCCATTCAGATATTATTGACCGCATCGGAAGTACATTTTGAAATAATATTGCAGTAGTTAAACCTTATCTCGATGACATAGCATCGACTTACTGGCGTCTGGACCATTTCGAATGCATAATACCTGTAATCTGTAGCTTTTACCTTTTGTGCTCTGTACTGTGCTGAGTGCATGCGTCAGGCTAATAAGTAGAAAAACTTGGTGACCAAGCACGTATTGCAATTAAAAAAACATTTTGATAAATCTGCACCTAAAGAGCATGGGCATGCATAAAGATGGGTAAATTAATGTAAAGTATTGAAAATGTAATGGTAAGTGAGAATGTATATTATATAGGTGTGTTTTTATATATTATTTATAAATGAGTTGTATGAGTATAGGTGGAAGAGAAGCTCAAATTATAGATGTGGTCATATATAAAACATATTTAATATGAGCATTATATGATGAATAAGATAATTTTTAAGTTGAAATCAAAACAGAGCAGTTGTGTTTTGCTAATAATAATGCTAATGCTTGACGCAATAACGGAAGACGTAAAAAGCTTATTATAGCTCAAATATATAATAATGAGTATCTTAACTTACAATATATTTTTTGTATATATCTCAAAATCAAACCTCACAGCCATTTAAATAAAGAATAGGACTACCAATTTAGAGAATTAAGATTGTGATTTTTTATGGACTAATTCCTTAAGTTCTATACAACCGAATATTTAATCAAGTAAGAGTGATATAGTCCAGACTGTTCCTATCACAAATCCAAATATAACACAGTTCATAATCTTTCAATATAATAAACGAACTCAACCGATAAATAGGAAATAGTTAGCTTTAAAAGTCAAATTATCGATTTTTATAAGGAAATGGTATAAGTTATCGTAAAAAATATATATGCTTATGTGTATGGAATACACATATATATTGTACATTGAAAGTTTCAAGCCTCTTTTGTGTCTCTTTTGTGGATTTAAAACTACGTATAGGGACCGGACGGATGGACATGGCAAGATCAACCCAACTGAGCAACCAGATCAAGAATAGATACACTTTATGAGATCAGCCACGCCTACCTATTACATACATTTTCGTACAATCATTATACCCCGATTATTTCATTTATAACAAGAAAAAGCAAAAATCTACATATAAAATTTGGTATTTATAGAAAGTGCTTTTATTGATAATTAAGTCTGAGATAAAGAAGCACGAAATTGTTTAAAAACAATTAACGATAACTGTGCTATTTATGTATATGCATATAAAAGAACTTCCAAATATTTGTTTTTTTTTTTTGCTGAGATCAGTTCTTTTTAGAGTATGTGTTAGTCTGCTACTTCCGTCTGCAGCAATTATCATTGCCTTTATCTACTCTTATCTTATTGATAAATTGTTTTTCTTATTGTGCTTCTGCATTGACGCCACTGAAATTAATGGAATTTCTTGATAGCAGTTTACTTATTGATAACAACAAGCAACTGTATATAAATATATCTATATATATATATTGTATACGTATATTTTCGAATCCAAATCTATGCATGAAATTAGAAAGAAAACGAATTTGGTTGATTTAAAATTCCACACATAGTGTTATTAATCTTTTGAGATGGGCACGTGTTCGGAGCTTCGCTTCCTCCCAGATTGAAGCTTTGATGAGCCGCCTTTTTAAATGCAAAGCTTAGGCCCAGTGCTGGCCACCTAGCTAGGCCTCTCTGTCCGGCTGCCAGTGAGCAGCTGAGCAGCTTTGTGTGTGCTCAGTGATCTTCAACCGGTTCACAGCAGTCAGGAAGTAACTCGCAGTCCGTGCACCCTGAACATGTGTCGTTCATCTGCAACAACGGAGCTGGGCAATCGATCTGGCCAGTGAGTCTAAGACTGACTGACTCATTAATTCTTGTGCTGTTCAGTATGCTGTGCAGCTAAGGGAATTCTCTAGTTGCAGTTGCTTTCTAACCTCACGTCGAGCGCGCTTTCCATACTAACATTGGCGTGCTGAGATGTACATATGAAGTGAACTTCAGAGTAATCATATACCTATTATCAGTTAACTGAACATAAGAATTAGCTCACACAATGACTACTGACGAGCTTAGCTTAAGTGTGTGTGCAGGGTATGTCTTGGTGCGGCACTTTGGTTGATTAGCCAAGCTTGGAGTAGAACCCATTGAAGCTCAACAGCAATCAAAAGTTGCGTGTGCCGTTGGCTGTATTACATATATTCCGTAAATGGATTGCAGCGATCGGCATGCCGAAGTACCAGAGTGCCAGAAGGTAGCTGCTCTATGTGAAATATGTACACAAAGCTATCTATGTCATAGATAGATTGGAAATACATAGACAGCCATAAAAGGGGACCACAGAATGCGGCCCAAAAATAAAGTTATCGATGCGCTAGATACGTACGCGTAACGCTTTGTGCCTCATGCCTCATGGCTCATGGCCCATGGTTCGTGTCTCGTGCCTCGTGAGTAATGCTTGAAAATGGCGTATACCGCAAAATGCATCTACCGTTTGCTGTACTGGCTTCTGCTCAAGAAAAACTCATTCAGTCATTAAGTGCCGTTATTTGCTGATTACACAATAAAAGCAACCATAACAACAATAGCAACAACAGCCACTGCCACTGCAACTGCAACAGCAACAGCTACTGAGCGCCCAAAGCTAAGAGAGACCCAATTCAAGCGCATCTGTAGAAGCAGCAGAAGCAGAACGACAGCCACACACAATAGCAAACAACAACAACAACAGCAACAGCAACATAACTTAACATTTAGAACATCTTTGTTGCGAACAACACACACACACACACACACACACACACACATACACACAGATAGTTGCAACAGCAGCAACAAAATTAGCAACAACAATTTTCTCGCTAGCTCTCAGTCGGAACAGCCAGAACAGAGTCGAGCTGTCGAGCTGTCTGAGAAGGAGGCGCTCAAAATGTTGAAGCTGACTGATGTAACTGATGGGCGAGGCAGGTGGCTGGCGTATAGATCTCTCTCTGTCTCCCTCTCTCTCGACTGCCATCTGTGGCAGCCATGAGCTGCCATGTCTGCCTATCGCCCGGGCAAAGGATGTGTCAGAATAACTTCCTGAAACTGCAACACGATGTCGCTCGAACCTTTCACCATGCAACAGTTGACACGCACATACATTTACTAGCTATGAATTCATGATCTATTTATCTGTCCCATATGAAGACTTATATATATATAAATATTTCATTCAAAATCTCAAAGATATACGTTGCTTTGGCAGCATTTTATGAAAAATATTAATAGTATTATTTATGGTATTTCAAGAACAAAATATTTATGACAAGTATGTAAATAATACCTAAACATATATGTATAAATATATAATATATATCACTATATATTCTGTGTCTAATTTTCTTAAGTAATTTCAACTATTCAATATTTATTTAAGTTTTTAAGATATTATAGAACCTTGTATATAAAAAATATTAAAAATAAATAATATGATTATATTTTTTATCTTTAACTTAACTATATATGGCTTTATATGTGTTGAAGATATCACAAGCATAAACAGAAAATCAAACATTTATAAAATTTATAGAGTTGAAGTGATCCTCTACATTTTCTCAACTATATTCTAATTTGTATATCTGATATCTTTAAAGAATTGCACATTTTCTGGTATATAAAGAGGAATAGAACTGGTGGCCTTTGGGTTGTTCGTTCATCCTATAGCAGTTCCGTCTCTACAATTCGCGTTTGCAGCTCAAATCTACTCAGACATTGCGCCACAGAGCTCGTTGCTTTAAGCTGCCATTTATAAGGCCTGCTCACACCTGTGTGTGTGTATGTTTGTATGTTTGAAGGCATGTTGCGCTGTTGTGGAATTTCAACAAGTTTTGAACAGCGGAAAATGTTAAAATATGATTTTACCCAAAGCAGGTTGGCTATGAATTCAGAGAGCCGAAAAAATATTGGTGCTCAAATGTTGCGGTATTCGATAGGTTAATAAACCTGCAGGTGTAGACATTTTATAGCTTGCCCATACATTTAAATTTCTAAATTTCTGATTGTAGTCGATTGCTTTTGTGATTGTTTAATACATTGTAAAAATGCAAAAATAGTTAAAATTTTAACAATCATAATATATAATAATAATACATATTAATATATAATAATATGAATATATAAATGTTTTTAAAACAGAATTATAAGTAATATTTTGACTTTTGCAATAGGTTACACCTCTAGTGTCTAACGCTGTATTAGGTTCATGTAACGTAATGCTTGATAGTTGAGGTTATTGTATATCATTCAGTTGAACATTTATAAATAAGTATGACTCAATCTGTTTGCACGTTTCCAAGCCGAATTATTAATATTATTTTGACTTTTGAAATAAGTTGTACTTTGAATGATAAGCCCTGTTGTAGGTCCATGTAACTAAGTACAACTCGATTATTGCTGATCATTGACACAGCTGGATATTGATAAAACAGATTAGCCGTATATATATACTATACGAATTCCATTTGGGAATGTATAAAGAAAGGTCAGAACAGTTATTCATAACATATTAAAATATGCTACTTTGAAAATACAAATAAAGAATATTGATCAGAATTATCAATAATTATAATTACAGGGAATCGTCTCGGTGGGGAATTTCTAAAGTAGATAGATTCTTATACAATTCTATGTCTCTCAAAAAAGAAACTATGATTCTTGGCATAGATCGCCGTTCGTACTCATTCATCTGGTCCTTCAACCTGAGTAAGATACTTTGAGAATGAGATCAGGTCTTCTGCTCAGTGTACCAAAGATTTTTATTCTCATTCATAATAAAATAGACATTGAAACTGTTTACACAGTTTGCAAGTTAGTTGAATAACTTTCATACAAAACAATATGGACTAAAAAGATATATTTAAGAAAATATGGATTGAATTCAATCTAAATATTTGAAAGTATTTCTTCATAATAGCGTGATACCAGAGCAACTTCTGGCTAAACAATCGTTACAAATAGCTCACTACAAAAATATTTTAAAATAAAATTGACATAAAATGGGATCAATTAAATTCAATTAACTTAAGTTTCCACTAAAGTTCTTTCTAGGGTATATTCCACTCGTGCACTTTGTGCAACAACAATAAATGAACGCAACGAAGGTCATACTCTATGTTGCTCATGCTGTCGTTGTTTTCGAGCCGTATTACCAGACAGCTAGTCGCTTGAACCGTCGATGTTTAGGCTAATTATAAGCAACTCCCCTTCTCTGCCCGCCCGTTGCCACCTGTTCGCTGCAAAACAAACTGATTGAGTCGAGTAGAAATATTGAAAAACACACACACACACACATGGACACAGGGACACAAAATAGCATTTGAGAGCACACTAATTGCCTCAATTAGTACCAGGTGTGCAAAGCCTCGAACTCGAACCGAGTTGTGCAATGTGTCAGTCAAATCAGAAGTCGATTTCTATTGGATCGGCTGACTATTGTTCTGAAAGTTCACGATATTTGCGGTCACACCTCCGTTGGGGCTGTCAATTAGACTGTGGAGCGATGCGACCTTGGCTCTTAGCTCAGCATATTTACTTACTTAATTGTGGGCATGGGGATATGGATATATGTGAGTACAGCTGCATCTCTCTCTCTCTCGTTACTCACCTGAAAAGAAGGTAAAATGAAAACGGCCATTAATAACTTATATTGCTGTAAGATGTGGGCCCAAAAGCCAAGCAGAACAGAACACTTCCTCATTGCCAAGAGCCGCCTAATCTTACAAGCCATTAAAAACAAGCACAGTATCCCGAGCCCGAGCCCGACCCCGAACCCCAGCCCGAGCCCCAGCCGAGACCTCGCGCCGCCTTTCCAATGCCCTGGCCGACTACAGCTCGCTGGCATAATGAATTGTCAATCATTATGTAATCTTCGAGTAAAAAATGATGCAGCAGGTTTTTCTTTTTCTTTTTCCTTTTCTTATTGTTTTTGTTTTGTATTTGTTTTTGTTTTTGTTTTGGAGCCCGTTCTCCTTGGCAGCTGTGGTGCGTGGGCAGTACAAAATTTAGACAGAAACACAGATATACATCCGAGCTGCGGAGCATACGTTTTTAGATCTTTTGCCGTGGCATGCGGCGCTATGCCAGTTCTCGAGGAAATGTTAGACCATCATTTATAAGACAGACAGCGCGAGCAACGTCAGCATCAGCTGCAGTCTCAGCTTGGAACACTGTGAGAGGGGCTATTCGATTCAAGTCTTGATTCTCTGCGGCATATCGATAAAACATAGCGCCAGCGCCTACTTAACAGACATCCAACGAGTCCCAAAATGATGAATGCCACAATTAGGCATCATAAATTGAACTTGTCTGAACCAAAACAAACGCTGAGTGGGAATATAAAGTGATGGAAATGATGGGCAAATATATTCAGACGGCAAAACAAGCTTTTAGAGATGTTGTACAATAAATGGATTGGGGTGAAATCGAAGACGTTGGGCACATTCAAAATAATGTAATATTTGAATACACAATTCAAAACACAAATATTATCTTGATTACTCTAAAAGTCTCAGATTATGTCAGTGTAGAGCGGAGACAGTCGTAGTCTGAGTTCAAGTCTAAGACTGAATCTATTTACAAGTCAAAGACTATGCTTACTATAAGTATAATTATAATATTACAACTGTATAAATTAAATTATTATGTAAACAGAGTATTGTTCAGTCGATTACACCAATTGTTTTCTGCTCTCAAGAACCATGCAATTGTGTCATGTTGGTCTAGCCATAAATAGTACTGGGATGCTGATAAGATGCTGCTGATATGCAGAGATTGTATAGCACGCAGTTGCTCAGTTTTATATAGTTTGCTTGAAAAAAATACGCTTTTCTTAGAAAAACATATGAATAATATAAGAGATTAATAACAACATATTTCTATAAGATTTATAACAAAGAATTAAATATATTTTTGAAGATTAATGACGTGCTAAAGCGCTTTAATCTATGGTGTCAAAAAACTGTAAATTTCAAAAAGTTACGAGATTTGCTGAGAGATATTTAAATGGGAGTGACAGAGACATAATCTGAGTTATAAATATAGACGGCGGCTGTGTTTAGATAATAAAGACAAAAATAGATTGTCAAAAAAAAGTGCTCAGGGGTAAATAGAGGAAAAGAGAGAGTTAGAAGAGAGACATTTGCATTTATAATGATATATTAAGTTTTTAAAGGTATTATTGCTACATCTTTCAGATTCGAACTTAGGATGATTCGAATTTGGATGAAATGTATAATTTTTTTCCTAATTGTGGGTTTATATTTTTTTTTTTGGGAAACACCTTGATTCTTTATGACTTTTTGTTCACAGTTTCTGAATATAACAATATAATATAATATTAATAATAAGGCATTTTATAGTAACTGAGTTTCTATAATTTTTACCGAAGTAAGATTTACAGCTAAACTTAATACTAATTCTTTTCATAAATTTTTAAAAAACTTTAGAAAATTTGATATAAAGATTGGTATATATTTGCAATCCCAGTCCTACATTTATATACTGATACAGTCTTAAATTGAATACAGAAACAATACACAGATTGCGAACTAAAACCAATATACTCTTTTTGTTGTGTTAAGTAACATAAAAACATGTCATTAGCATGGGCAAACGCTAAGTGTTTCAAAGTCTTGTTATAGTAATTATATGTACGACTCAAAATTGCACTGTCAATCAGCAGAAAATATGAATTATGTCATCGACAGAACGCTGTAGATTTGTAAAGCGATTTCACAAATTGATATAAGCCCCCAACGTCCCCTGCCCCTCGCTGTCAGTTGAAGTGCATTTGTCAAAACAGCTTCCGCTCGACTATTAACTTGTCAGTGGGCATTTTGGCGTTTGTGCAGCTATTGCAACAGCCCAACAGCAAGCGGTCCAAATGACCAATAGCTCAATAGAGTACGCCTCTACGAGTGCGCCATGTGCTAAATACCATGTCCAAATACGTACACCAAGCTAGCCGGATGTCATTAGCATTTGGTAACAAATTGCAAAAAAAAAAAAGAAGCAAGCACAGCAAATGTTATAGAAATATGAAAATAATTGTTATTAAATAGAATAGTAGTTAATTATATTAAAAAAAAAAAAAAATAATATATATATATATATATATATATATATATATATATATATATATATATATATATATATATATATATATATATATATATATATATATATATATATATATATACATATATATATTATAAAATTTAAAAAAAAAACTATTTCTCTTAATTCTCATAAACTGTAAAGCCTAACATGCATTTTGTAATACTTTCTAGTATCTTTAATATATATACTTATATAGTTGAAGCTTCAGTCTCTCAAAAAATAATTATTCATGTTAATATTTGCAATTATGAATCAAAGTACGAAAGGCTTATTATTATTTTAAAATTATATACAAATATTTAATTATATAAACTATTATAAATATATACATGTATTAATTTCAGAAATTATAAATAATATATTATATTTAATATTTAGAATTTTATTTTATATTTAAAATTTAAATTTAATTTTAAAATTTAAAAATTTAAAAATAATATTATTTAGTCATTAAAATTTTAAAAATTTAATATTATATATAAATACATTTATACTTTTTTTTTATTATTTAAAATAATTCAAAACATTATAGGGAATTTACTAGCCCACTACATACCGAGAACTAATGAGATAAATGTTATATATAATAGATATGATTCGTAATTATTATAAACAACAATTTGCAGTGGCAAAAACCAACTCAATTATAATCAATTCTAAATTTTCCTCAATGACAATTAGTATTAAAATACCCTGTATTTTTTTTCGCACTCAAGTAGTCATGTGTTCCTTTCAATGCACAATGCAATACAGTTGGTCACGTCTTTGAAATCTCCGTTCTTGTGCAACGTTCCTCTCTCTTTCTCTGTCTCCTTCTCATTCTCACTGTGACAGTTCGTCAATGTGACAACAGTTAGCTTCTCAGTTAATCTAACCCGCTTCCCCACGCACCCGGCCGGAGCCGGAGCCGCCTTGCCCCGTTGACCAACAACAATGACGGCGTGGAAACCGAATACGTGGCCCCAAGTCAACGTCATCCACGTTCAACGTGGAATTTTTCGTCAGCCTTCCGTTTATGTAATGGAAAACACAAGAGGAAAAACTGGCAGCCGCATGCGAACTGGACGCGTTGTTGTCATCTTGAAATATGACTATAAACAATACGACGGCGCTGCATGCTTGCGTCAGACTCTGGATAGAGTTGTGCTCTATGTGACTGACAGCCGGGACTCGACTCGAGTCGCGTCAAGTCGACAGCCTAACCTCGACTCCCCTCGACTCAGCTGAATGGCCAATGCCAAGCGAATGCTCTTTCCTGACTATGTTTTTTTTTGTGCTGCCAGAGAAAAACATTGCCGAATACCGTTAAGCAGCAAAGCAATTAATTAACACATATCCGAGTCCACCCACGCATCATAAGCCAACTGTGGGCTAATTCGCAGTGAATGAATTTGCATATAAATTCCAGTTTTTGTTTATGAATGAAAACTAAGAGAACTACAATATATTATCATAGATGCACATAGGTGTATTCACATTGTCGTTTCCTAGCCAAGGTCGGTTGAGGTTCATGCATGGGCTGCGTGTTCCATTCCACTCGTAGCAGCCGCCATTGCAGTTTATTGCAAAGAGTTCAGCCAAGATGTATTCGCATGTTATTCTAATTGCAATTTATTAGCAACGGGGCACAAAGCCACATGCTCAGACAAACAGAGGGCGAGCGAGAGAGATACAGACAACATACTATAGATAGACAGACAGAGAGACAGACAGACAGTCAATCAGTCAAGCACTCTGCGTCATGCTGTCAAAGCTTCTATATGCAAATTAGTTGTATGTGCTTAACCCACTTGCGGCTTTTGAATTGCAAACGGCAAAAAATCATGTTTGAAAATACATATAGGTGTATGTATATGATATAGTGTTTGCATACATTACCAACATTGTTTCATAAGATAAGTAATAAAGTCAAAAAACTTATACAGAAATAAAGCATGAAAACCGTTGTAAAATGTATTTTGGTTTTGTTGAATAAAGGCAATGGAAAATGCATTTGCCGACTAGCTATGTCTCTAGTGGTCGTATCGGGAAAGTGTTGATACTTTATTAGGAAGGAACATAAATAGGTTTATGTTCCAAATTCAAAGTCTCTTGCTTCAATAACGTAATAATAAATAAAGTATGCTTAAATTTGTAAAAATTGCCACTGAATTTACAGGGTATCGCAAACCTTATATCAAAAGATAATAAAATTGCTAACAATAAAAGTTTTTTAATTTATTTATTTTTTCTGATTTTGAATATATTTAAATAAATTAAAATTTTCAATTTATTTATTTGTTCTGCTTTGAAATATACTTAATATAGAAGAAGGAAATTACACCAAATTAATATACCCGTTTCAAAGTTCTGATAATATATAGGGTATATTGTCTTTAGCACATATATGCTATGTAATATATATGAGTTTTCTTGTGGTTTTCATTTAATAGAAATAAGTGTGCTTAACTGTGATATACCCGAACAGCTGCTGTATTATATATTCAACCCACCTTCTTTAGCATATGATCAAATATAAGGACCAATAATAAAACCTTTGCCCTATCAAATATCCCTCTACTTTAATTCAGATATAGTTTTCAAGTCAAAATAAATACGTTAAACAAATAATTTTGCATTTGAGTTCATTAAGAATTCATTAATTGCATTTCCTATGTTCCACCCACATGCAAACAGCATTTCGTTTCGTTCCGTTCTGTTCCAGTTGGCACGCCCACGTGCGCTAGCCAGTCTGAACTCTGGCGAAACGTGAAATTCCATATTGTTCCGCTGCCCGCTGCCGTCACGCTGCAACTGTTATTAGCGTCTAATGAATTTGTTTACGTTATTTGGAGATTTGAAGCGTGTGTTTGGTTGTAATATCCATTTATAAGTTCAACATAGATGGGCTCTATCTCCATCTCTGTCTCTTTCTGTATCTTTCCTTCTTTTCTCTCTGTCGTATAATTAGTTTTTCCAATCACTTAACAGGAAATTAAGACAACTCACTGTGGGCGTATCGTTAAATAGCCGAAATGGCCCCTATCGCACAATCGTTAAGGCTTTTTATAGTGAATTCTGCCATCAAGAAGACCATAAACTGTGGGCAGCAATCACGAGGAGGACAACAGCAATCACGACAACAACAACTGCAACAACAACAACAACAACAACGGCAACATAATACGCAACATTTTGTGTAATTTTCGTAACGCAAACCATTTCCTTAATAAAGGTAACTCATTCTCCGCCAGAGCCCGACCAAGACGCTGCGCTAATGCGTGCATAATTTTTAATAAATATTTCAAGATCTTGCAATGGCTGCAGGTCAGCCCAGACTTGGACTAGGAGCCCCAAGCACGGAGCACGGCGTAGCACAGAGCAGTGCGGACAGCACAAACGCTTCCTGGTTTAATTATAAGATATTCGCGCAGCGTGGACCGGCGGCACTGGGGCCTCGCCAGCTTGTCAATCAACAGCATTTCTGGACAGTGGCCAAGATGATTGTGATTATCATCTGCTGCATTACTGGAATCGGCGACCGCACGCGGCTGCTGCCAAGAGGATTGGCTAGCAAACACTTCCGTTTCGCCGGTCTTTTGCAGCGCAGGCCATTGAACTGTTCCAGGGGCTGGGCCTTGCTTTGCCTTTGGTTATCCTTCACAGCAGGCACCGGCAGGCAGATTGCCTCAGTTCCCCCCGAAGCCGTCTTCACTTTGCCTTATCGGCTGCTGCTCAGTCAACGCTTATGTTGCCCACGTGTTGTGTCTCCAATCGTCCGTCCGTCCGTTCGTCTGTCTTTCCGCTCTGGCCTGCTCGGCAGGTTTTCACAAATGAAAATTGTGCACTTTGTATGCAGAAAACTTGGCGCGCCGATAAAAATCTACATAATTCTGAGCTGTACGTTTTATAGCCGTTTCCTAGCGCGTTAATAAATGCAGCAGACGCGGTAGAGGAAAGCAGAACCTAAGCCTGTATATGTGACTGTATAAAGCTATGTAGCTGTAACCTGTTGCCGCCAGCTGCTGCTGCGGCTGCTCCGGCTGCTGCTGCAATGAGTGCCATAAAGGGCCATGCCCACAAGGTTCCATTGCTCTCGAAAGTGTAATCATTATCAAGTTAAATGATAAATTATCTGCACCAAATTACACCATTTAAGTTGTCAAAGGAAATTATGAGGAATTATGCATGCGAAATTTTTAGTCCACAATATATAGCTCTCAATTAATCTTATTGCTAATGCGACTTGCTTCTTTTTTTTGTAAGCTGAGATTCATGTTGATTTAAAACATTGCCAGACATTCTTTATATTGCCCTCAACATGCAAATTTAGTTTGCTTTTTATGAAACTGAATCGATCACAAAAGATTCGCGCTTTCTTTAAATAAATTAATAAAAAGATAGAATATAAGAGAAAAGACTATTTAATGGACTTGTTCATAAAAGTTAGATGAAGTACTATATTTCATGAAGAATATATTTAAACAGTTCGTCTTTAATTTCTGTGACGATTCACATATTTACAATTGTCAATCAAAACCCGGATTTTAAATTACATATCAATTTTTATAGCACTTCTAAAATTTTTAGTTTGTCAGCTAATTTCCCGCTCAGCTGAAGACACAAGTCATCCTACAGATCTTAATATTTTTACATTTTAAGCGCTTTAATTAATAGGAAAATGTTAGTTCATTTATGTATTCTAACTCAAATACACCTAATTCGTTCCATACTTTAAATCGATTTTCTATCGACATTTAATTGGCAGAATATAAATAATGGAATACCCTAAATGTCGCTCAGCTTTTTAAATTCGAAAATCTAATTACTTTTGCCACCAAAGAGAAAGCCCTGGGCACATTGAACAAGTTTCCAAACAAATAGCTTCTGGCCTCTGCGCAAATAAAAAATAAAAATAAAAAATCGACAAAAATGTTCATTTCAGTTCAGTTCGGGTTTGAGGTGCGGGCACATAGACTGAATAAATAATATGCGAAAGAGTGGTGCTGCATAGGCCGGGGCTAAAACAAATTGGCTGCAGCTGTAAACTGTGAAATGCTATAATTGCTCAAATGCAGACAGCAAATTATGGCTCGAAGGGTTCGGCGAATAGATCAAGAAATGGATCAACAGAGCCAAACAAAACACAAATGTAGTGGGTCACCCAGAGCTGGCAGCTAAACTGAGATTTGATAGTAGGCAAATATATATGTGTGTATATATAGACATTCGATTCCTGCTCAACAGTTGACCGAACGAACGGAGTTGCTGTTTGTTGAATTTCTCAAACAATTTCACTGCTCACATGAAAATTTATAGCCACACCCCTCGAAAACACTTGTTGCTATGATAGAGATAGAGAAAGAGAGAGAGAGAGAGAGAGAGAGAGTGCCCGGTGCACACATCCGGTTGATACGCTGGATGTGAATCTATGCAGCAATTGTTAATTAAATACCTGTCCAACCATTAAAAAACATACGTAAATTTATGTTGTTAACAAGGAAATGCGCAATGCGCATGAACACACTTTTATTATTATCATCGTCGACGTCGACGTTGACGTTGCTCTGGCCTCAGTGGACACTTGTCCATTTCTAGAAAGCCCCCACTAGTTCTGCCCCCCTTCCGCTGCTCGCCCCAAAACCGGCAACTATGGCCAGGCATTTGCATACAAGTATTTCGCGGCCTTAACGATGCGCTGAGTGCCGTCACGTCGCTACGTCATTCGCTAATTGGTCGAGATACGAATCGGCTGGAGAGGAATAGGCGTTGCCTGGTCCAGACCAGCAGCTGCTGCCGTTACTGCTGGTGCTGCTAGAGCTGCTAGTGCTGCTAGTGCTATTGCTGCAGTAGTAACAGCACAGTGTACGGGTTTTGGCTGCCCGTGTCAGGGTCAGTGGCACTTTCTTTAATCGACCGGGCTCGGTGCTGTCAAATATTCGCTCAAGTGCCTTTGTCCCGTGTCTCGAAGAAGGCGAACAATTTGCTTTATGCAACTCTTGCTGCATGATAGACAATTGCAAATTTGGGAAAGTGAGCAGCCAATCGATCAGTTGCATACATTCTGTGATTTGACTGGTGAGGCAGGTCTAGTTCAGGGATTTTATGGGATGAAAATGAACTGACAAAGAGAAGGTTTGAATTTCAGTTTCAATTTCTTTAAAGAGGCGCACAAATAGGAATATATTAAGTGTGTCTCAAATAGCATATGCAATAATATTCAATTTGATTAACATGAAACGGAAATCTATAGGCTGAAAGTCTCTCAAAATGAGCTGATCCTACGCTGAAATTGTACTGGAAGTTTTTATAAAAAAAACGATTTGTTATCATTTATTTTTTAATAAGTTTTATACTTATTTATTTATTTGTATTTATTTACTTATTTATTATTTTATGCATATCTATAAAAGTGGCATATTCATTAACCGAGTATACTATTCGACTAATGAAGTTATATCTTTTTATACCTAAATAATATATATATACAGAATATATAAAGCAAGGTAAGTGCTGATTGTAATTGCAGTAGTTTACAGCAACGACAATCGATATATGAATACTTAAAAAAGAAAGAATAACAAGTGTGGATTACTTAATAGAGATGTCACTGAATCAACCACAACACATATATGTATATACATATATGTATACATAAGTTATACATATGTAATACATATGTTATATAGCTTATCAGTTTTCTGAAGCCAACTTATGGCTGTTAAATAATTCAACCCATTTTACATACGAAGTTAAGAATGCTACTTGTTTAAAGCTGATTCTTGAAGTAGAATTGTTTTGAAAAACATTTCTATCTTTTCAGTTCTTAGAAATCACATGAATTTTTGTTTTTCTTCCTTTTTGCTTTTCTTCGATATACCTATTGACAATAACAAAACAAATTCTCCACACAAAATCCCATTACTAAAACAATTCTCTCATTAGGTTCTATAATAGAGTCGATTATTATTGTTTAAGAGCTAAGTTACTAATGTGCTTATAGAAATATACAGACATGCGGCGGCTATTGAAAGCAAGACATACATATATGAACACATACTATATATATATTCAATACTCAATAGTTTCGTGATCAAAAAACGTTTTTAATAGCTCTTAACGAATCTTCAAATGTTCGACGCGCAAAAGCTCGACAGATTAATCTCTTCTGGCACAAAAGTGTCAATTTCGAGGCATCTGAAGACTTGCAAATCTATTGTTTGTCATTCACAATATATTCTTAGATAATCAGCATTAAAATTAATCTCAAGCTCACCTTAGTTCTATACAATGGATTCGAGAAGTCCCAATCTGGTGCCACAAACAGGTAGCCGCATTTGGACACCTTGCGTGATGCCTGAAAACGGAAACGAATTAGCATTAGTTAAAAATTCAATAAAAATATAATTAATTTGTTTACTATAGGAGTTAAGAATACAATTTACGTGAAAAGTGATTCAAAATAAACGCACACGTGCTAAAAAAAAAAAAAATAAATAAAAATCGAAATTCGTGAACTTGAAATTTAAAGTTGTGTGAATTGGAATCCTTGGCTATCTATTACTGTTCAAGGCTATATTTAAGTATGTTTGGGCAATTCTATGAGTAATGCTAATAAAATGCCCCAGCGTTAATTATGTGTGAAGTGTTTCGGCATTTTGGAGCTCAGGCAAATATCATTTAAGGCGCACACGCTTAACGCATTTATGACAAATAGTTAAAAATTCTTATACAACTCGCCGCCTTCGCGCGAAGTGGGGCTTTGCCAACAGCTCTTGGCAATTTGCACGCGTCGCCCCACAAACAATAAACGACAATTGCTTTGTTTTGCTCTAAGCCAGTTTTATCACTGATCGCTTGTCGCGCCAGTCGTAAGCTTATGCTGATTCCTCAGGTATACGTTAGGTAAAGCCCTCGATAGCACTGGCCAAGGTGTCTTAGAAGGGTATGATGAGATGTAGGTTACTCTGGCTATGTTACTATAGTCTAACTGATATTTGAACAGAATTGATAAGTATATGATTATGTCATGTTGTTTGGGAAGAATGAATGAATAGTTGAATGAGACTCTTTATAATAAATTGAAGAAATATAAATTTAAATTTGTGTAAAACGAAAATATATCTTATATTCAAAGCGTTTATCGCAATCTTATATAATTGTTTTACTTTTCATTTAATATAAAGAAATTATATCTACAATATATTAAAATCAGAATATTCACAGATCAACAGATACTCGTTTGTTTTCCACTTTTAGTTACTCTGAATAAACGAATTTTAATTATCATTAACATATATTGTTTAGTTCCTATTATTTCTGAAGCATAATTAACCTACTTCTTACACAGAATAATAAACAAACAAAAATTTTTATTATTAATATGTTTATATGCTTAAAATAGAGCATATTTAATAATAGTGTATTATGTCATATCATTCATTTATAAAAAAAAAAACCTTCTCTGTGCCATTTTGTATTCTGATATTCTGATATTGTCTTATTATCATATTCAATTGCAACTCTTTTGTTCGAGAACAATTATTCAATTAAAAGAAATTGCATTGAGCTTTCTTTAAGAATGTATATGATTGCTGACTCGTGCAAGTTGTTCCAATTTAATTTCATTAAACTAAAAATAATAAAATTTTGGTTGAATATGTTCGTGTATATAAAGATCTAATCAATTTTAATTGATAAATGTACAATATATCAGATAAAGTTTTTCCGTTCGAATTTTGCAGGATAACTCAGTAATTTTAATTAACTCGTATCAAAACTAAACTAATTTTTAATAATACATAGGATATATATTAAAAATATAATATAATTAAAAATAATATATTATA
The DNA here is from genome assembly GCA_035045145.1 of Drosophila meridionalis. Classification (NCBI taxonomy): domain Eukaryota; kingdom Metazoa; phylum Arthropoda; class Insecta; order Diptera; family Drosophilidae; genus Drosophila; species Drosophila meridionalis. The sequence goes on from JAWNPG010000031.1 coordinate 11,341,887, forward strand.
AAATATTAATAAAATGATTATAATTTTTTTTAATATTAATTTTTGACAATATTTTCATGACGTTATCAGTTGCATTTCATTTCACGTTCAAGAGCTATGCTGTGAAACATATTCATTCCCGTATAGTTCTCTAACTTTAAATGTTTTCCAAAGTTATCATATATATTATATCAAATAATTTCATCAGTGATACATCATTTAAATTGGATTTAATAAACTAATTTTTTTTTTAAATGTGTTTCATATTGCAAAAACAATAAATTCCAACATATTTTTGCACATATCTCTTGTTTTATAAATGACCAATTCCTACACTCATTTTTTTGTATAGACAGCATTTAAATACCTCACTCTTTTAATTTGACTCATTCGGAATCTGTAAAAGAGTTTTTATAAAAATATATATATTTTTTAAAACAAACACGTTTTCAGTTATGCACAAACGTCTTTCAACTATTTCAAATTTTCATCATATAATTCGCTTCTATTAATAATTATATGAACATTAATTTAAATAATGCATATATATTAATGCTTACAAGCTTGAAATATCTTATATAATTCCAATTGCTGTAATAAGTAATTATATCAATTTTATTTTATTTAATTAAACATAAATAAAAATGTTTTTGTGTTGGCTATGATGTCTGATATATGAACAGCGACAAACTTGATGTTATCATGCAGATAAATAATGGAATATGTCAAATATAACTGCACCGTAAACAACAACAACAATAAACACGAAAAGCTTAAATATAGTACTTACACAGTCTGCCAGAGACGCGAACTGTTGCGCAAGCGTGCAGATACAGATATAAAATGCATTCGATTAGTATTAGAGTAGATACATACATATATAGTAGGTATGTATGTATATATATTGGTGTATATATCCAGAGGAAGGTTGGTCGTGGATAATCATGATGCATGACATTAAGCCAACCGAGCGATGACATTCAAGTGTCGAGCATTGCGAGATGAGCAAAACAAGCTAAACAAAAAATTTCAATTGCGGCCAACTTGTTTTCGATTAATTTGATAACGAGCTACGGCTTCGGCTTCGGCTTCGGCTGCAGCTTCAGCTTTTTCTGTGTGACTGCAAAATGTCAAATCAAAAACGAAAATCACGTTTTCGTTTTGAAGTCGGCCTAGTCATTAACGGAGATTCGGCTCTGCTCATAAATTCGAGGTGTTGCTGAAAAATTTCACTTTTCCATGTGCGACGCAGCAGCTGCGGCTAATGCCGATTGAAAAATAAACAATTTGCGGCACACACACAGACGCACATATAAACAAAGTGCACACATGTTATATATTGTATGTTGTATATATATATATTTATATAGATATATGTATGATTTGGCTTTGCCAGCGACTCACGAGAGACTCACGCACACGTGAACGTGTCCAACTCCAAATCAAATCTATGGCCAAACTTGCGACTTGCTTGTGGAAAGTTGTTTGCTTTTGTTGTTGTTGTTGCTGTTGTTGTTTTTGTTGTTGTTGTTGTCTCTTTTAACTCAATTTGAGTCTGGAATCGTTGTTTGTTTGCCAGCTTTGTTTGTTTATATCTGTGTGTATTTTTAATGTTGTTAAGCTTCAAGCCAACCCCAAGCCAGGCAACCAGCAACAAAAGCAAAGACTTAATCATTATTAACCGCAAATACCGCAGAAGCAACAAGTTTGATCAACCTCTTACATCTATATAGACATACATACATATATGTATATACATACACTGCTAATAATACGTACATCGCGTATAGCAAATGAAGTCTTCAAGGCGGCAGATGATACAAGCAAATTTGTGTTTTGTATCGCATTCTTCTAAGCGATCGTAATTCAGGCAATATAATTGCAAATGTTTCAATGTTAGAGATATTGGATTAATTTTAAAAAATAGTAGATATAGTAATATAGTACCATATTAAATATTACAGTCTGTTTTATTCTTAGAGTAGCCGATAGGAAAATAGTCCAGTTGATAAAAATCCTATCAATACAGCTTAAATAGTTTGCATAGTATTGAATATTATCGCAGAAAGTGAATGTTGGCAATAAACTGATAACACGCAGTGTACATAAATTCGCTTGTTATTTCTTGCAATTAAATAGCTGAGCTAAGCGATGATTGATTTCTTGGAATTTATAAACAATCTACTGCAATATGTATACACTAATACTTAATGCTTAATTACCAGGTGAATCAGGCATTAATATATAACTATAACAATACAACGAAATTTCAGTCAAAGTAAATATTTAATTATATAACAGTCAAATTCGCTAATGAACAATAATTGGGCGATTGTTCGATTCATAACACAAACGAGGTGAGCGGGTTGATGTTTGCTTACATCTCATTCAAAGCAAACATTACATTAATTTGTTGTATTATCATGGAATTACTTGTTGTATTAGTTTTATCTTAAATTAAATCATGATTTCTCCCATTTTTCATATTTTATATGCAAATAATAAATATTATAAATAATATAATATAATATAATTTATATGAGTTTATAATTGATCTGTTCAAGCATGAATATGTGGAAGGTTCTGCATCAGGGAAAATGGCGACAGAAAATGTTCAGGCATAAGAAAATATAGACGACGATCCCCTGATCTCAGATAGGGGTTTGAGTAAAAAAAAACTTTCGTCCAATTAGACGTCATGGTATAGCAAGGCAATAGCTATAACTATTATATGGTTAAATATGTTACAGATTTGTTTGAAAATTTTAGAATCGTGAAGTTTAAAGAAATCTCCGTTTTGAATGAAACAAAGTATTCTTTATACAAAAAATAATGTATAATTTTCATTAATTTTTTTCATATAAAAGAATTTTAAATAAAAGCTGAAGTTCGTCAGATAGACACTTTGAGTTTAAGGCAATTGATTAAGAAATCTTACTCAACTGCGTTAAGGTTAAAGTGTTTTATTTCAAACATTTCTTTAATTGGCATTTTCTCCAAAAATTTCAAACATCAATTCGAGCAATAGTTTTTTATATTTTACTTCTGTGTCCAATAATTTTGTAGAGAATGTAAATTGTTTTGAGTTCCGCTTCAGTTTCTCATTGATCAACTGTTTATGTTTAAGATTCTGTTGCAATTTCCAATTAAAATTGCATTAATTTGCAGCTTTTCACAAGTTTAATTTAATATTAACTTACAGTTTTTCTGCATAAAAATCCACTGTTACAATTTCGAGCTAAAACTTCTATACAGCTGAACTAAAACATGCGCAATTTAAAATCGATTTCTTCCTGCATATGCATACCTACCAATCTACCTACCTCACTTATCAAGTACAAACTTTTCTGTCTTAACACTATCAATGTAATTGAAATCTCAACTTGCCATCAATAAGCTGGCGCTCTCCGAGGCCAAAACGCTAACTATTTTCATATCCGAAACGTGTTTATACATTCATTACAATAAGTTTACAAGTGGAAACTCTTAAATGTGGCAATAAGTGCGTCGCGACATGGTCGCACGATGCGAACAGAAATTGATGCATGAATGAAACTTTTCGATTTCGGAATCGAATTTTTCTGCTGCACGTGTGGTCGTCAGGTCTGGCAACTGACGATAAAAAAATGAAAAAAAAAACAGCCTTATAATTAATGTGCGAGAACAACTTTCCAACGACGATCAATGACGAGGCAGCCGTTGTGACTGCGATCGTCATCTCCGGCATGAAGCCGACCATGACTCGAAATAAAAATGAAAGTGCTCGACCCGCCAGCTGTTGATCAAGGGCCACTGCCGGTTATTAGCCGCGATTTAACCAATGGCAGCTAATCTGGCCACATTCATAAGTACCACACATGTAACCCGAAACGTCCGAAGCGCATGCGCGGCTCTGATGGCATATGATTAATAAGTTTCGCACGCTTACTTATTGAGCGTCCCGCCGCGCCACGTAGAAAGTAGTATCTGACAAATCTTTAAAAAGACAAAACGGTCCACCGACCAATAAACAAACAGGTTGATCGACATCGATTCCGAGGTCGCCCTCCGTGCAGCATCAGAATTACGCATTGGTTGCACATAAATATTTATATTGTGGCTCGGCCACATTGAAAATGTGGAAATTAAAGGGCATGAATGATTTGTTGAGCTACCAAGATATTAAGGTGTATCTATATATTTCCAATTAGCATTTTGTTGAATCAAATATGATTACTATTCTAAGTGCTTTTTTTTAAGTGTAAATCACTCTTTGATAATAATCGATAATCGATAAATGATCATAGATATGTCTTATAATTTCACTAACTAAATATATTTCGGAAGTTTGTTTAGTTCTGCAATATAAAAGAGCTAGAGCAAATAACGATGATTAATCTCACAGGTTAATAATATTATGTGTATCGATAATGTGCTTATCGATAATAATATAAAAAAAATTATTGAAACTCTCGATGATTGGCTTCTTAGATTTAAGAGTCAAAAACAATGTGAAATTGGTTTTATATATTATTTGTCGTATATACTTAATATTATATTTGTATTTGTATATCGATAACTGATCCAAATTTTCTTAATAAAGAGTTGTAAGAATTTCCATAGAAATAATTTGTTAAGGTTATATTTAATATAAGCTAGTTGATAAGTGATAACCTAAATTTACTTCAGTTTTCTAGTTCTATGGATTACAAATATGTTAGCAAATAACTGGATCGTTTATATAAATAATTCATTATATTTATAATCAATAGTCTAACAAATCTACCTTAATAATAGAAACTAAATAAATCCATGAAATATTCTCAAATCAGCAAATATTAGTTTAAAATAATCGATATTCGATAAATATCTCATATCTCTCTCTCAACAAAACTTGAAAACGGTTTATCGTATAGTTAGCGTATATTTAATTTTATCTTTTCATATCAATATATTCATATGCATTTCTCACGTGGCAATATATGAACATTACCAAGTAAAAAGGAGAAAGTAGTTCAGTTATAAATTGCATTATATAAATTTAATAAAAATAGCGATTATAAACGTCGCATTAGTCTCACACCTTCGCAGCGAGCTGTCAGTTATACCCTACTGCAGTTTCAAGGGTATACAAATCGAAAGCTCAAAAGAAATCGAAAGCGAATGGAAATTGGAATGGGAATGCGAGCCAAACATCAAGTGCAACAATCGAATGAACCGATGAGCAGCGATCGCGGCAAGTGCACGCCAGCCAGATGGAGGCCCCAGGAAGATGGAGATGGAGGAGAGAGCTGGGGTGTGGACGTGGACGGGGCTGTAACTGTGGCTGTAGCTGTGGATATATACAGCGAAGTGGCAAAGTAATGGCACGCCATGGCACCGACTGCACTGCACTGCACTGCACGACACGGCTAGTCGCAATGAGTGAATCGAGTGACCAACATCAGCCGCGAAATGAAAGCGAATGTCGTCGATGCAATGCGCTCGCTCTCCGTGGTCGTTGCCCCGCAGTGCGCGCTACAGTTCAAGCTCCATTAAAGAAATATAAAATGCGGAGCGCCGAGCGAGCCCTGCCTTGTACCCCGGGCGGTGCGTGGCGAACGATCGATAAATCGCTTGACCAGTTCTTCTGCCTGCCCAGAATATTGTCCCTCAACAGCGCAGCACTTGCTGCAAGTTTTCGGCGCTTTTTGTTGTCTTTCAGCGCATTGTCCCATCGCACAGGGCGTGCCCATTGTGTAACATGCGAAACAAGACAACATCCACAAAAAAAGAAACATGACTTTAGGCACCATCAACTGGCAGCGCATTTTCACTTTCGTTGGCGATGTGAAGCAACTGCATCTGCCCGCCAGAGAGATGATGAAGCAACAACCAGATGTTGTGCTATTATCGCAAAGCTCGTTATGGCAAAAGGGTGCACAGCCGCACCAAGATGAGGTTGGATTGTATAGACACATCTCTGGCATGTGCAGATCTATTCTGTGCTAACTCCAGAGACCATTGTAATATACTTCTAAGCTATGGTAGTACAATGGGTGTCTAGGGGAAAATAATTGAAACTTTACTCGAAACTTTACATTCAGCTGAAAAGTGTAAAGTGTATAAAGCTGGCCACACACAAAGGATGGAAAATGCGTTCGGTATTGTTTGAGCTATTACAATAGAAGACTTGTCAAAAATTGATTTTCTAATGGAAATTGTGGAGTCGGCTAGACAATGATAATAAAACAATGGCCAAAACAAAACAAAAACAACAAAAAAACAGACAGCATTTCACACTTGACGAAATACGAGAGACCAAAAGAGAGCCAAAACTGTATGAATCGGGTTCGAGGTGGTACTTTTTTTTTCGTTTATAGGTTTTATAGGTAGCGCTATGCGTATAGCTATTGTACAATCATGATTGTTGTTTTTTGTTGCTGCTGCGGTTATTGTCTGTCGCTGTCGTCTCTTCATTTATGCCATTTGAAAGTTGGCATTTGGAATCGACGTTTGGCTGGTGGCTGGCTGTTGGCTGGTGGAAAATCGTGCACATGAGCCTTGGCAAGTAAAAGTAAAAATCACCTCAACTGTTTTATTGTTTGACTGGTTGGATTGTTTCTCTGAATTTGGGCGCCACATGTGTTTTGTGTTTGCATTTGATTTTTATTTTCAAAAAGACCCACGTGAGCTGGCTAAGGAGTTGGAGTTGGAGTTGGAGACGGAGACGGAGTCGGCGGTTTTTGGCGTTTTGGCTCTTGGAATAGATAGATAGGCATCGCAGGTCGTGCCTGGTAACGACGACGGGCGACCGACAACTCATACAGTCATACATATTACAATTCATTTAGAAATGCATTTAAAAATACATAAAATACTTTGGCAGCGCTTTGCGCTCCAAGTGCACAAAACGAAAGTGAATAAAATGCAAACTCAAAATGCAAAATGCAAAATGAAAAGGAAAGTTTCGCAATCGCAAAGTGTGACCAACTTGGCAAATGGATTTCCATTTGGCCAGACAGTTACTAACATTACAAATTTATTATCATTGATTAGGTTCAGTGAGGCGTGAGTAATGTGAAATTCAAACTGTTTGCTAAAAGCCGTAGCTAAAGATACGGTCATACTGTCGCTGCTTAGTTTTTAGAGACTTTTCATGGAACAAACTCTTTAGTTTTTAGAGACTTTTCATGGAGTATAGTTTGCATTCGAATGGATATTTAATGGGGTAGACAATTGATATTACAAATATATTATCTTTGTTTACGAAAATAGTAAACTGTTTTCATTGGCTAAATATATGGGCACACAGTTAGTTCGTACTTTTCAAAGACTTTTCAGAGCATGCATTACATTTATTTTACTAAACAGTTACTGATATTAAAAATTCATTACCATGCAGTAAAGTGTGAGTAATGCGAAATTTATCGCAAACTTGCAAATATTTGAACCTATTGACATAGTCTTAGTAGGTTTTTGGAGTATTAACTGGAGTAATTTACCTCGAATTATGATCTTTAGTAATATAAATTTTGCATACTTAAAGACGATTGGTAAATAAGTTGTGATGAAAATAGGACACTATTTAATTGATTAGTTTTGAATACGTTTCGAACTATAGTCTAACTTTTTAAAACATGTTAATTCACAGTTAATTTGTATACCTAAAATTTATATATAATTGGATTTTTATTTAATGTATTTATTCATAAATATCGGTAAAAGTAATGATAACACTTTCTAGCATTTCAAAGCATACAGTACAATTTTCGTAAAATTAATAATTATTAAATAGAAATGATAATAAGCATGATGAAATATTCCTCATCATGCTCATTATCGTTTATATTTAAAAATGATCAATTTTAGGAAAATTCAATTTTATGCTTAGTAATAGATTGAGCTAAAAATATGTTTAAATAAATAATTACTGATCAATTACATTCTCGTCTTGAGCTTAGGATCTAATTATCAATGTGACCAGCTGGTAAAAGACTCAGTTAAAATACAGTCATACTAGACTTTTAAGCTCTCTCTTTTTGAGTAATAATGAAACACGATCATGCATATTAAAATGCATTAATTGTTAGCGACCGGAAAATGACTTTTAATTTAATGTGTTTCAACACAAATTTAGCTGCAAATATGGTCACATTGCACCTGTTTGGTTTTTTTTTTAACATTCACGAACAGACGCTCTGCTTAACGTGACACATCGAAACACGATCTTTTACATTACAGATTTCTGTTTGTTTTTTTTTCGATGAGAATTAATACGATTCGCTTTGTTTGTAAATCAATCAGCATTTTTAATGGCTGTTGCACAACGTTTATCCGTAAAAGGACCACCCGCAAAAAAAAGTGGTAAGGCTGTACAAATTAATCATGTTTACTTCGAAACAGCCAAAAAGCAACAGGCAACAGACAACAGACAGCAGACGATGGACAAAAGACACCAAGACATCATACAATCAAAGTCCGTAAATAAACAACAAAATTGTTGCTTGCCCTTGTGTGTCAAATCCATCATTAAATGTCAACGCTTCGGGGGGCGCATGCGAAAGTTGGATGAGTTTTGGAAAACGGAAAATCGAGTTGGTTCATCGAGAAAGGTCAACAACTCGTTGCCAATTAAATAACATTACAAGGCGGCGGCGAGCGATTCAAGGCAAAGGCTTGAAAACAGTGCAAGTCAAATTGTTGCTTAAAAGAGAAACATTATTTCAAACCTAAACTGAAACATTTTTAAGCTCTTACAGAGGAAAACCTCAAGGAAGTGGTAATGATTTCTATTTACGCTCAAAAATATGAAATATGGCTGGCTAACAGCAGGCTTATGCAGCATCTATATATAAATATTTAGGCGCTGTTATCATCTACTCGAATCTACTTTGTGACGTCTTTTCAAAGCACACATGATTAAGGAGATAGCATGGCCAGTGCAGAGGAAAAGTTTAAGAGTCAAAAAGTACAAAGAGTCACGCAACAAGAAATGTGAAATGAAAGTGAGGGTTCGACAATGAGATACCCTGTTTTTGAAAAAGAAAATAATATATAATAAAAAGTATATGTAATATACATATATATTTATTATTTTATTGTCCGAATTATAAGGCTTTTCAAAAGACTTTAAAAAGGCTTTTCAAACATTATTATTCATCTCATTAGATTGCACGAAATAGTTAGGAAGGAAGAACGCAGTAATTTAGGTAAAGGTATTTTCTTTATTCCTTTCTTTTTAAGGGAGACATGCAGAACGGAATTTAAATAACACAAAGAGCATTCTTTGCATTTCAAAATATATCTGTAAATGATGATATTTATCGCTATTCAAAAATATATGTATTTTCAAGAGATTTTATAATTTTAAAGTTAATTCATATATATTATAATATTTTCTTCAACATCAATTTATATAGATAAAGAAAACCATTGTTCATTAATTTCAATTTCATTCCTTTATACCCACACCCAAAGCGTATCTACTCTTTACACTTGTACAAAAACCGGTATACCCTCTTCTATTCAGGCATTCGTAATGGGTATAGAAATAATTGCGCGACAGCATAAATTTTCGCCAGACAGTCAAAGGCATAGCTACTTTCGTTTTCAACGTAAGGACGGAGCAGGAAAAGCGACTAAACTGCGTTCGTACGACAATCGAGAAATGGCAACGAACCTTCGATAGGCAAAGTCAAGTCTTGCACATAAATTTCGCAGCGATCGATCTGTGGTCGGGGGGCGGGGCTGACCAGGCCAAGTCGGGGCCAGAGCCGAGCTCAAATGCTTGGCGCTCGTTGCGATGAAGATCAATGATTATCAACGTCAGCTGCAGCTGCAACTGCCTTGTTGACACTAAGTGAAAGTGAACATGATGGGACCACGTCGCCGTTGTCGATGTCGATGTCGATGTTGATGTCGCCATCATCGTCATCGTCATTGTCATCGTCATCGTCATCGTCATCGTTGTCTCTGTCGTTGTCGATTCATGATCGTTTAACTGCTTCGAGCTGTTTTGAAGTCTTAAATCACGGCGCAAGCATTTAGTGCCGAACTGCAACTGCAACTGCAACTGAAAGTTAATCACAGTTGAAACTGTTTTGTCTACTCTTCAAGCAATATATAGCTATTTTTATGTATTTTTAAGTTTAGCTAAATTTTATGACTCTTGAGTAAGTTTTTATTTTACTTGCAGCTTAACTAACTTATCTATTACTAAATACCAAGTTATCGTCTCTCCGTCCTTGGCACAAATTGTAGCTACTTAGAGATAGTAAGTGTATCGCTTGGCCCGACATAGATAAGCGTTATGAATGGAATTATTGCCGGACGCATCCAGTTACAAAGGCAGCTTACCTGTAAAAGAGACAAGAAGAAAACAAAATTAGTTGCAGGCCTTAATGAATGAATGGAGAGTACGACTGGCTTGCTTGGAAATAGGCGGCCAACGGATCGTCCGACCATATTGAAAAAAAAAAAACTGGCACAAATGTCTTTATTTGAAGCACAACCCAAAAAGGTTCGTTTCGGCCGCCTAATACCCGCACAAACATGGCCCGCTCGCTTTGTTGTTGTAATTACAAAATTGGCTGCCACAACGAAAGCTAAGCCTCTGCTAGCTGGGGGGCTGGCCGCCGCCATTCTTACAATTTTTATGAATGAAACCAAATGCACAAGTCGGCCCAGAGTCTATTTATGGATACGGCATGACTATATCGGCTCGGATAGGATTTCACATTTCATTCACTATAAAATCGATTGATCAATTAGTGAGAATCGAAAAGTGGAACAACGCTCACTGGCTCGCTCGCCCGCTCGCCCGCTTGGCCCGTGTCGACTTATACCGTGACTGCGACGTTACACTGCGCCTCGTCTCGGATCTTGCCTAAATAATTGCTTCAAAAATGGCCTCACAAAGTTTAAGTGCGCTCATAATCATAAAAAATATGCCTTTTGAACTCTATTCTTTTGCAAGATTGCGCATTCAACACGATTATAGTGAGTAGAGAAAGAGAGAGAGAGAGAGAGAGAGAGAGAGAGGAAAAGAGATGCAAATGGCAGTCATAACAGGTCGCCAATGTCAGCATAGCTATTGCATTACCTGTTCTGGTCGTAATCTCATTAATTGTGAAACAAGAGTTTGCTCAGTCAGAACTATGTGAACTATAAGTGTGATTAACAAATTGGAATTAAGCTAAGAATCATTTATAGAAAAGGCTTTCGAAATCATGAATCAACCCAAAACAAAGCGAAACTGATCTCTGTACTCATTACTTTTGGTAAATATAATAGAATTTCAAATTTGAACCATAGATCTAATATAGATCAAATAAATAATTAATTAAATAAATTTATATAAATATCTTTTTTTTTATAAATTAAGCGTAATTCATACGGTTATAATGTAGTATCTTAACAACACTGTGTTAATTAAATATCATAATAAATTTGAAATCTTAAATAAGTAAGTTTATATTAGCAAATCATCTAAACCTAAGGTGTTAATGAGACTCAAGGAAGATAATAGAGTAATAAAAAACTCTAGTGTTTCCTTATAAATATATCAAAAAAAAAAAAACATTTAAAAAGTTTTTTTATCTTTTGACTATATAATATTCGTCTTTGAATAATTTCAATTTTATTCCATGCTCTACATTGCAATCTGAGCTTAATTTGTCCACTATCAAACATTTTGCTCATCTACAACTCAATTCCATATAATAGCATTAAACTACAACTTATTGTTAGTTCGAAAATTTTGTTCGATTTTTGTTTGAGTTCAATCAGAGATGCCGACAAACGACAAAACTTTTGACACTCAACTAAAACACAAAGCCGATGAGCTGATTAAAAATATGTTTGAAACAGTTACCTAAGTTCGTATTGTTATTATATATGTTTTGCTCTTAGCTAAACGTGCGCAGTAAGCTTTAAACATAAGCTGGGTCGAAAGACCCAGACTAATTAAAAACTTTACACTCTAGGTTCGATTCATTTCCATATTCAATGAGATTTTTATCCAAATATTTACAAATCGATATTTTTATAGTTCACTAGACACAGTGGTAGTCGCTTGTATTGATAAAAGGGTATCGAGAGTCGTTAAAAGCTTGCTTGACTTCCGTCATTTGCATACATGAAACATGCAACATGACAGTTGACTTCTGTCAGCGATATGCCATAGAACCTACCACTGTCACAACAAATGCCAGCACCAGAGATCACATCCGAAACAGCGACGACAACAACGGGCATGTATGCAAATATAAGTATGTGTGTGTGTGTGTACGTGCGGCCACGCAAAATGTGCGAGATCAACAGGATTAGAACATGTCCCAGGTTGGGTTCGATGCGCGGAACATGAAACGTTTATCGCTAAAATGAAAAAAACTTCACTTGAGCTTGAAGCTTGAAGCCTGAAGCTCTGCACAGACAGCAGGAAACCGTTAAGTGTTACAATAGCTGATTTTGCTTTTATGCCATAATGATTTTAAGCGGCTGCCGATGATGATCATCATCTAATGCCCAACCGGTCGGTCGATCGTCCGACTGCTTATTCTGGATGCAGCCCCATGGCTGCTCTCGGCGCGCTAAACTTCTGCTCCAATGTCAATTAACGAATCTGTCAAAAACCAACGCGAAATCCATTAACGACCAAAGTCGAATGAAATTCAATATGATACACATATTTGAGGACATCTGGAGTGACTTAAGTGGATAGGTAGAGAGTTTTAACTGATAACTCGCAGTTACTCTTTAGGGAAATTAGAGAATTTGTTTATGCGTTTGTTGTTCCGTTAAACTTGATAGACTCAGATATGATATTTTTATAAGACTGAATTCTTGAATGGTTTCAGCCTTAAGGAGAATGCCTTAAGTGACTTCTAGATACCCCATTATTTGATTGATTGATTAAAAGTTTAATGATTGAGATATTTTCTTAAGATATTCAGAGCGAGAATTGAGTTTCCTTATACGTTTGTAGTTCAATTTGGAGTTATTATAGTATTTCCATAAGTTACATGGCTATCCCAGGTATCCATAGTTACTTAAATAAAGTAAAGAGTAATTTAATTTACTATCAGATATTATTTATATTATTAACTGAGTTAAAAAATGGAAAATGTAACTCTCATGAGTTTCAAGCGCAGGAATATGATATTCAGAGTGACTTAAGTAATTAACAAAGCAAACACCGATATTTTGATTAAATGAATTTTAAGGCCTTATTTCCATAAGATAATAATAATGAGCATCATATGACTTTTCTTGAATTTTGGGTATTTCTCATTTAATATATAACAAATTTTTGGTTAAAGTCTTTTTATCCTATCATCAAAATTATTATCATTTGCAACATATAAAAATCTAAAAAAATTTTAAAATAAATTGAGGTCTATTGAAAGTTGAGCAAAAACATTCAGGCAATTGTTTTGTACGTAAATTTTACACATACGTGTGGAAGTTATGTATTTATATTTCCCAGAAATTAACTAAAAATTCAACTTCCTAACTGTTATGATTAAGGTCAGGCACTCTCACTTCGTCAACAGCGCGGAAATCTAGAAATAATTTCCGATGCGTATATTAATAAACTCATTTTCATAAATTTGTAATTTTAATATAATATAATAATTAATATAATATTAATAAAATATATTTTTATAGAACATGAATTTTATTGTCGTTTATATACATAGATATTTTAAAATATCATCTTTCACATTGTACAACTTTTATCTATAACTAAGTTGTTGTTCAACCTTTACATACTTTACTTTACTTAATCTAAATTTGACCTGTATTACGTTCTGTGTTATTTGGGACAAAAAAAAAATTAACTTTGGGACTACAAATGCAACTGTTAAACAGCTGAAAAACTACGTGAAAAGAACAAGCACAAACCTCAAGTCGAAATTACCAAAAGCAAGAAAAAGAACCTGCTACCATGGCGTATGACCGTATTTGATATTGACTAATGGTTGTTGGGCATTGTTGTTGTTGCTGTTGCTGCTGTTGTTGCTGTTGTTGCTGCTGGTTTAGACCAAGTAAAACAACTTGGCTACTTTTCAACTAGAAGTAGGAGTTGTTGACTGGAATTGCTCAATTTGTGTGTGCGGCAACGGCAACGGCGATGTCGACTGCGTCTAAAAAACAGACGACCAGGGCATTGTTGCAGTAGGAGACAGATAGAGAGAAAGAGAGATAGAGAGAGAGAGAGAGAGAGCGAGAGAGAGAGAGACAACGAAGTCGACGCTGACGACATGCCAGCCAACTATCAAAGCCGATGGGTGCACTCACAATTGCAACAACAACAGCAACAACAAACTGGCGAGGTAAACAAAAACAAGTCAGACAAACACCAACGTGACGCGTAAAACAACAAACCTCCACTTTTGTTGCAAGTTGTATAGTTAATTCTATTTTTCTATTACCAAACTTGTTCCCATAATGAATGCCACACAATTTTTCATACCGTTGGCAATGTGCGAAGCGCTCGATGGGTATCTTAAAGATTTTCGAATTGCCGTGCAAACTATTTCTATCAAACTACAAAAATCCAATAGAAATATTAAACCAGAAGCATCAAATTCTTATCGCAGCTCTTAAGAGATTTGAAGTTGGGAGATATTTTTATAATCAACGAATTTTTCTGATTTTTTAGACTTTTTTAGTCTCTTTCAATTGTTAACTAATCTAAAATAAAAATCTTTGAAATATTGAAAAGCAATGAAGAACAATAATAAAATATGTAACTAAGAACTATTCCTTATAGCTTGCTATGTATTTCCGAACCGTTTTATGAAATTGGAAATCTGTTTTAAATTCTTTGAATATTATAAAGACATTTATAAAAGATATTTTATAGGATTCAAATATCTATGTTTATATTTTAAATTAAAAGTTAAATATTAAATTATTTCTTTTAAAGTTTTTATTAAAAATAATATGTTTTATATTTTATATCTTATATTTTATTTGTATATTTTTATATTTTATATATTATGTTTTATATTATGTATTTTATATTATATATTTTATATTTATATTTGATACATTTATTTACATTTAGACAGATACAAAATTATGATTGCACTATTCATTAAATACCCTGCATCATTTCATGTTTTTTTAATCAATTCTGAACAGCTTTGGTAGTGTATTAAATTGTCGGCTTTGCTTGTACTTCTTTTCGTGGTTCAATTTAGTTCGAGTCTTTTTTAATTTGAAATTGAATAAAAAATGTTGCTGCTGCTGCTGCTTCTGTGGTCGCTGCTGCAGATCGATTCAATGAATTTAAAATGCATTTAAGTTGAAATTTAGGTCAAAAGTTGTTGCTGCTTTGCTCGTAATTGTTGCTGTTGTTCTAGCGGCTGCTGCTGCTGCTGCTGCTGCTGCTGCTGTTGATATTGTTGTTGCTAGTTGTGCTGTTGTTGTTTGTTGTTTTATTGGCATTACTGTTGCCGCAAATGCTGGTTACCGGTTACCGGTTGCAAGTTGCCAGTTGCAAGTTGCAAGTTGCTCGATGCTCGATGCTCGATGCTAGTTGCGAGTTGCTGCCTGCTGCACGTTCATCAACTATAAAATATTCTTGCATGGCATTTGGAAAACAACTTGCAGCTTAGAATTACTGGCTTGCGCTGCCAGTCGACTGGTTTTGGTGGAAAACTCTGATCCAAGAGATTGCGTAGTGTCGGCAAAGTGCGACTGAGTTTCCGACTGCGACTGCGACGTTGACTGCGACTGAGACAGCGACTGCGAGTACGTGAGCTGCCCTACGCCGTCGTCCGCCCGCATCTCGCCAAGTGTTGGAGCTCATTCTAATTGCACTTTTAGCACAGCCTTTATCCAACAGCCACTGAGCAGCAAAGAAGAGGTCCGAGCCGTGTCCATTTACAGCTGGAAAACTTGTTTGGTCAGCAAGTTGCGAATGTGTTGGCCGTAAATATTTATGAGTTAGACTCCGACTCCGACTCTGACTATGACTCTGGCACGGACTCTGACTCTGTCTCTGTCTCGGACTCGGACTCGGACTCGGACTTGGACTTGGACTTAGAGTTAGACCAGCAATATGTCTCTGGCGTATAGCGGTAGCCGCTCAGTCATAAAAATAAATCATCTAATATTTCGCTGATTTTCAGCCATTCAACAGCCACTAAAAATCCGTCTGTCGCCTGCCGCGCTTAATGAGACGAGTTTTATGTTCTATTTGTTCAACCAAAATAAAAACTAGAGTATCAAATCAAATATATCAACTTTAATTAGGGGCCTGCTGGCAACTTTCACACTTTCTCGTTTCACACTTGGAAATTAATCAAACGAAAACAAAAAAAAAAAAAAAACAAAAAACCAAAAAAATGCCAAGCAAAGCCAACAAATGCCTAAGCAACTCTCTTTCAATGCACTTTCAGAAACAAGCTGAATTTGATGGAATTTGGTATCTATTTTTAACATGGCCAATAGAAAAGGAAAACAGTGATGTGAAAGAAAAGGAGAATACCTTGAAGTTCATATGTAATATTTATGAATTAGACTTTATTTAGTAATAGAAATATCCTCAAAGCCACTTCATTTATTTACTAAGTACGCATTAGTCTAAATTTTGTGTATATATTATTGTGAATTATTTATATATTATATATTTTTTGTGAATTAGGCTTAACAGAGATAATATTAATTTATATATATTATTTTATTATTTATTATTTATATACATATATTAAAAATTATTAAAATAAATTTGTATAGTATAAAAAGAAAAATAAATAAATAAATGTAAAAAAAAAACAATTAATTTCTAGTTCAAGCTTAAAAAACTCAACAATTATTTTTATTTCATTTTTAATTCAAATTCATATAGCGCGAATGAAATTATGATTAAAACTCATATATTTTATATTTTATATTTTATTTTTTTTTTATATTTTATATTTTATATTTTATATTTTTATATTTTATTTTTTATATTTTATATTTTATATTTTATATTTTATTTTTTTTTTTATATTTTATATTTTATATTTTTATATTTTATTTTTTATATTTTATATTTTATATCTTTTTTTTATATTTTTCCATACTCTGTCTGAAGTTCTAGTTTATCTTCAGCTCATCTATCAATAATCTACCTTAAATTGAATTGAGTACGAATTGTTCCGAGTTAACATATGTTTTTTAATTCCAATTGGGTCAGTTGCTGCAGTAAAACTAAATCTTTGCAAGAAACATCTACACACACATTCACATTAGGTTGGGCCCTCAGTCAGAAGATCGCAGAAGTGCCCAACCAGGAAGTGAAACAACTGCCCAGCATAGAGACAAGATCGCTCTTCGCCATATACATTATCAAAACAGTAAATGGCTGCTGAATTTTGCTGCGTATCCAGCGACGATGTTGACGAACCGACTTGTCAATCAAGCGATTGACTTTTCCACAAAATCCAAAGACAATCTCGATGCAGTCGCTCACCGAACGATGATGATATCTCCGCTTGCCCAGGCCAAGTGCCCAAGTCTTAGTCACAGTCGCAGTTGCAGTCTCAGTCGCTGTCCCGATCCAAGTCCCAGTCCCTGCCTGCTTCCCCATGCCCGGCCAGCCTCAGCTTCAGCTTCGGCTCATACTAGGTAAGGCCCAGAGCAGCCAATGGCCATGTCCAATCCAAAAACAGTCGGCTTGTACATGGCATTTCTTGGTTTCAAGCAAAAAAAAATATTCCTTTGCCTAATTTGGTTAAAATGGAAATTCCGCACACCATATTGTACCGAGCACTTTAAATGACAATGACTGCCGATCACAGCCGCAGGGCCGAGTCTCTGTCTCCGTCTAGCTAAACTATTTTTTCTATTTTTATCTAAGTCCTCACGGCAAAAGACTTTGGACTCTGCGTTAGCTTCCAATCGCAGTGCTTCCAACTAATTACATAGAGAGCACACTGCGAGAAAAGGTTTCAGCTAAATTATAAAAAGTCAAGAAGTATCAATATATAATACCTTGATTTTTTTCTATAATATAATAATATAAGATAATAATATACTAATAATAATAAAAATATAATAATAATCATGTATACCCTTTTAATATCTGCATATTCCATAACAAATAAGTATAACAATATGTGTTTTAATTGGAGAATTGAAAATTTCACTAAGAATTTTTTTTTTAACATTAGCTTAATTTTCTAAATATAGAATCATTGTTTCACCAACTATAGGAATTCTTCCACTAAAAATCGTACAAATTATCTTTTAGATTTAAGGCTTTTTAGGCGTTTTAAACAATTTTTTAATTTAAATTAAATCAACTTAAATCATTAAAAAAAATTCAGATCCAATAAAATGTATTTTTTAGAAAAGATTAATTTTATTATAATACTAAATTTATTTTATTCAAATCAAAGATTTCGTTGAAGAGAAAATAGTTTTTAAAATTAAAAAAATGTTATGCAGTGGAGAAGTACCTTGTATAGTTGTAGTAATATCTCACTATTCTGAATAACAATCTATATATTGAATACTAATACTCAGGCATTTCAATATACAAGGAGAGCATAATAAGAGAAAAATACCAACTCTTAAAAATATATTTAAGTTGTTGGCAGTTACTAAACAATATTTACATTATGAATAACATATTAACATAGTATATAGCTTCAGCCTTAGATCCAAGAAAATAAGACAGTCACAGCTGGGTTAGTAATAGTAATACAGAACATTTATTTATTACTTATCTGAGGTTGGGTCCTACTCCTCCCATAACACATAAATGATATTGCAAGTTATATTTATGCACAATTTGACCTCTTGACTATACGCTAATTGTATAACAATAAATTAATGTCATTAAGAGACAGCTTGTAATTGCTTTCAATGATACGAACAGAGTTTGTTTCGCATGCAATGCCTGCATGATAGGTCTACATATATATATGTATGTATGACAGTTACCGTTAACGACGTTGTATAACAATTATTATTCAACATTATAAAATAACTTTTAATCTACATCATGTGTTTATATTTACATTATATAAATTACAGCGGGCGAATGCTGTGATGCAACTGAAACAATTCTTATCGCATAGCGCATTTGTCTCATAATCCGCATTTCATTTGCTTCATCCATCGTTCAGTCATAAATAAATTATGCATGTAGGGTCAATTTGGTGGTCCCTCCCTCGCATGGGGAATAAGTTTGTGGCCAACCGTGGGGCAGACAAGGCAAACAAAAGTAAAAGTATTGCCAGAGTTCCGGAGCTCGAAGAGTACAGCCTATAAATTTGTGCAGCGAGTTGCGCCCAGAGCTCAAGACAGATTGAGATACCTTTATATAGAAAGGATGAAAGACAGACCCAAGACCAACGACCGTCGACCGTCGACCGACGACCGACGACCGACGACTAACCGGGCAACCGGGCAACGCATGTGGTAAGACACATTTGAACTTTAACACACAATCAGAGACCAAAGACGAACGACGAGCAGCGGTCGACGACGATAAAGTACAATAAAAATTTCAAGTTTGCCAGGCGAGGGCAACGGGGACAACGGCAGCCATGGGGGCCAGCACATGGCCTGTCGCCAGATCCGTTGAACCGGGGTCAACATTATAAAATCGCTCTCCGCCAGTAACAGCCAGCGGGACAGCAGCAACAACAACAGCAGCAGCAACGATCGAATAATTTATGACCAAGTGCATGGTGGCTGCATAAGTTATAGCCCAGCCGGAGCTGGGCAGCGCCTGGGCCCGAGTCCGAGCCCGAGTCTGAGCCTCGGACTGGGACTCACTCACTGGGAGTGGGACTCGGACAGCAGTCCGGGGTGTTAACTGCCTGATCAGCGACTACAATTGCAATTGCAATTGTAATTGCAATTACTGCAATGGCAACGGGCCAAGAAAATCGATGACGCATCGTCTGCGTCTGCGTCTGCATTAAATATTCATTTTGGCATTCGCAGACGAACTGTCTTCGAGCATGACAGCCACCGCATCGAGGATTGTTCGAGGCGTGGACCGACTCGGCATAGCAGCTGTAGACACATAAACTAAACAGAGTATATTGGCCTTGTGCAATGCCTGCCTTTCTGCATGTTCGTATAACAGATAGATGGATGGGTCTTAAGGAAGAAAACAAATTGAGCTATTCGAATTTTAAAACTGTGCTACAGCTGTTCTATACCCTAATACAGTCGTTTATGAACTTTGCTACTATTGCTATTCAAGAACTGTGATTATATATTTGTTATGCAACCGTAATATTACGTTTGATCTACAATAGTACTATACTACTTCAGCAGTGGTTCTGTTGGACTACTACAGTTGACCTAAAACTTTGCTACTTTTCTACTCTACGTCTGTTCTACAGGTGTTCTACTAGTTATTTTTATATGAATACTTTAATTTTAAATTAATTTACAAATATGCTACAATTTCTCTACAACTGTATTACTACAATTTTTCTAATACAGTTCTACTGTTTTACATAGCTGTACAATTGTACAAGATCAGTTATACAGCTGTACTACTAGAAACTGTTCTAAAACTGTGCTACTGTTCCATTACTATACAGCTGTTCTAAAACTGTGCTACTGTTTCATTGCTCTACAACTGTCCTACTACAGTTGTAAAAATGTGTTACTGTTCCATTGATCTAAGGTTATTCTAGAAATGTATTACTACAGCTGTTCTAAAACTATGCAACTGTTGCATTGCTCTACAGCTGTTCTACAACTATCACACTAACACACTTCAGTTGCTACTGTTCTATTGCTCTACAGCTGTTCTACAAATGTACTATTACAGCATTTCTTTAATTGTACCACTACAGCAGTTGTTCAGCTATTATACCAGAGTTGTTATATTACGACAGTTCCAATACAACTTTGATAAATGCTGTTCTACTACTGATGTTCTACTGTTGTAATACCACTGTTCTACTACTGTGTTATTACTGTACTACTGTTGTAATACCACTGTTCTACTACTGTAGTACTACTGTACTACTATAGTACATTTATTGCACTACTACTGTACTACTATAGTACATTTATTGTACTACTACTACTACTCTTGTACTACTGTTGTAATATCACTGTTCTGAATTACTGTATTACGACTGTACTACTGTTGTAATACCACTGCTCTACTACTGTAGTACTACCGTACTACCATAGTACAATTACTGTACTACTATAGTACATTGTACTACTATTGTATAACTACTATATACTACGACCTATATTATAATTACTATTATTACACCTGTTATATAACTTTTACAAATTCACCTGTTCAATAGCTGTACTACTATGCTACTGTTATAGTACAACTGTAATACAAGTGTGCTATAATTGAATTTTAACTTGACAACAACTGTATTATTACTGTACTACTATATAACGTATTCAATAAAGCAAATATACTATATACATACGTATAACAGCTGTATTAAAGTTTTCATTTCTTATAGATTGAACTTTACTGAATCCGAATTCAAATTATGTACATATCTTCTTGTTGTAAGACATTCCTCTTGTTGAAAGAATTCCGATTAAATTATGCACATTTGTTAATGTATTACGGTAGAGAGTTATTTGAACCGGCTTCAAGTATTTTTAGTCACTTTCGCTTTTGTTTGACAATGCTAAACATTCCAAAAATATCTATGCAAGAGATTTATGGGAAAAGGCAAGGAATTCGATGCAGAAGCAGAAGCTGAAAAATGCAGTCTAGCGTTTCCATTTCTGTGCATATTTTGCAATTGACGAGCGAAACATTTGAACAAAGCCAACTCGTGTAATAACAAAATCACATTAAAGCCAAAAGAAGGGGAAACTTAAACAAAAGCGAACTGAAGTAGAAATAACGAAAAAGACTCGAAAAAAAAAAAACAATCATGCATAACACGCAGCTAATGGACCGCGACGGAAAAGTGAGAAAAAATGCGCAACGAAAATTACAAGGAAAACTGCCACAACAATTAGGAAATCTTTTTGTCTGGCTGTCTGTCTGACTGTCTCACTTATGAAATGAGCTTGTGCAATGGCCGAAAGCAAGATAAATGCAACAGCCGAGATATGTGTATAAAGACATACAGAAATGTGGCAGATAATAACATTTGGCTCTGGCGAGTTGACGGACACCGCATGTGGGTTAATTACCCACCACCACCAGCCACAAAACGCATTTCACCTAAATCTGTGTCAACGGGATGAGCCCAGACCTGATGCCAAAAATAATCGCCGCAATTCAAAGTGACAGTCGAAACATGCCAGACTTAATAATGAAAACAAATCTGAAACAAGTGAGAATTTTTGCAGTGCAGCGAGTGGAACCGACTACGGAATACTCTCTTGCTTGAGAGTCTGAAAGAGACCAATGACTTGGGATACCTAGAGAAGAAAAGAAAGAAAACTGGAAAGTGTAGAGACGGGGATATGTTCTAGTTAAACAACAAACAATTTCAACTGATTTTTGTATTTATTTATTTATTATTTATATATGTTAAATATATTTGGTATTTATTTATTTATTTATAATACTGAAAACAATTTAAGCTGATTTATGTATTCATTTATTTATATATATTTATAATTTATATATGTTAAATATATTTTGTATTTATTTATTTATTTATAATATTTGGGTGGGCTAACTATTTAATTGGTATTAAGTTTGCAACTTAAATGTATCCAATAAATTTATTAAAAATACTTTCGAATTAATTTATATTTGATAACATGTACATATATAACATAAATATAGGATGATAAACACAGTTCTTTAAAAAAATGAAATTAAGACTGTGTAAAAAAATGTTTAGTTATAATAATATTTATATAACAACATAGTTTAAATAAAATTACTTTTAGTACTTATAATTATTATATTTTGCTTATCTGACTAGACTTTGAGAAATTAAAATCATATATAATAGCAGGAAATAATTCAAAGTTTTTTTTTTTTTTTTTTGCTCAACAAAATCACACGTGTATAGGAACGACTTTTTAATATAACTTCGGTAATTTAATTTAATTAATTAATTAATTTAATTTTTCTCAACAACTCAATTCGTGCTCAATCACTGGACAAAGCTTTCTATTATAATACAATAATAATATTTTTTATAAATATTTTCTATTCAATTTTATGCATATGCAATTAGAAATTTCATTATTATATATATATTTTTTTTTAAATTAAAAGAATTCCCTTTATCAAATATCACAATCAAAGTTGAGTTCCAACACAATGTTAATTATTTGACGGGGTGTCACTGGACCTGGTTCAAGGAAACTGTTAACTCTTCAGCTGTCGCTCATAAAATAAGAACAAACTGCATATTAAAATGTCACATGATGATAAGGAAGACAGGCAGACAGAGTCCGAAAGAAAGGTAAGCCAGGTAATATGAATAAAAATAAAACATCAACAACAACAACAGTAACCGCAACAAACAACTGTCAGCTTCTTATGGCTGGCAGCATTTTAGCAAAATTACCAAATTTGGCAGCAAGAGGCATTCGAATGAGAGAAAAAAAAAAAAACAAAAAATGCAAACAAAAGGCCAGAACAAATAAATAAACAAATGCAGGTCCAGTTCGTGCCGAAGACCGAAAGCCGTTGAGGCAGCCAAGTTGATCCAAGATATCAACAGTTAGGAGGAGCAGTCGATGGAAATGAAGGCGAGAGAGGGAGAGAGAGAGAGGGAGGCAGAGAGCCCGCGCAGAAGAAGCTGTCCGTGGGCAGCGACTAAGTGGAACCATTGTCTGTCTGGCTATATTTGGCCTTATGTTGGTGTCAGCCGATTGCTGAGTAATAAATTAACCCTTATGACAGCCGCAATTAACCCTTATGACAGCTCTAATCAAAGCCATCAAACTGACCCAGAGAAAATTGCAAAATATGCCACGGAATTGAAGTCGGCCATCGATGGCAGCGCCGACACAAGGGTTAAGTCCAGACACTGCATCAGCCAGTCGAAGCGAATTCCACATGGACTTAACCTATGTCTTGACCAGCTTTGAAAAGATCCCCATCAATTGACAGTGGACCGCTACACTTGGGACAGTGACATGATTGGCGAGTCGAGGCTCTGGCTCCAGCTCTGACTCTGACTCTGGCCACATCTAGGCGTTGACTGGATAGCGCCCAGCTGTAGGCGCTCTTTGGCGGGCAGCTTATCGGCTTGCATAAATCTGGATTTCTATTTCCGCAAAGTCGCGTAATCGAATCGAATGGCGAACCTGAATCGCAATTTGTCAGCTTTTGGTAATAACTTCGGACATTTACCGTAAGCGACGTCGCAAACGTAAATTTAACCTGTTGCGCGTTAGGGGCTTTAATTTGGACGGGTCCGTCAGGCGGCCAGTTAGCCAGCGAACCAGCGAGCCAGCTAGCAGCGAGCCAGCCAGTCAGATAAACGCCTTAGATATGAGTTACGCTATCCATAAGATACGTCGCGCTATGTCGACGGCCTAATTGATTTTCGCATGCGACGTGACCGCATCTCGACTTTTTATGGCATCATTATTGTCATTCATAAATCGTACGCTCGTTATCTACAATTCAGGTCTTTAGATCATTTTCGCCAACTGCATTTCGCACGCGTTCAACGGTTTCTTTGCCACCGATTAACTTATGCATGAACGGTGTTAATAGGCAAACAGATAAAGAGCAAGCGGGAGTGCGAGACAGAGAAAGACCAGAGAAGAGAGAAGGAAAATATGAGAGAGAGAAAGTCGACGAGTGAGAGAGAGAACCACCATTTCTTGTAGTAATCTTAATGTGTTTGAGTTATAGTTGCACATCAAATACGAATGAGTTTTAGTAATACAAAATAGTGGGATTAAAAGGGGAAAAAATAAGTAGAGAAGAGAGAGACAAACGAAAGCAGAAAGTGAGAGACACAAAGTAAGAAAGAGAGAGAGATACGAAGTCAGACTGAGAGGGGGAAGTACAAAGTAACAAAAAGAGGGAGAGACAGAGAGATATACAAAGTCGGAAAGAGAGTGTGAAAGAAAGAGAGAGGGAGAGAGAAAATTACAGTCTAGGAAAGAAATAGAAAAAGAGAAACAGATACAAAGTAAAGAGAGAGAGAGAGAGAGAGAGAGAGAGAGAGAGATACGAGTCAGAAAGAAAGAGTGAATGAAGTACACAGTAAGAAAGAGATAGAGAAAGAAAGAGATATATAGAAAGTCGGAGACAGAGAGAGAGCGAAGGAGAGAGATACGAAGTCAGAAAGCTAGCGAGAGGCTACAATGTAAGAAAGGAAATGAAAGAAAAATATGAAGTCAGAAGCGAGAGAGATAGAGAGAGACCAAATTATAATTAGCAAAGGAAGATTGAGACACAAAGCTTAAAAGAGAAAGAGAGAGAGAGAGAGAGAGAGAGAGAGAGGGAGAGGGAGAGCGATTAGATAAAGAGATAAAGAGAAAGGAAGAGGTTTCTAGGATTATCACATTCAGTTATAAAATCTAAAAAAAATGGATAGACATTAAAAGCTACATAGAGTAAGGCGAGTTTGAGAGAGAATGAAATAGAGATCGTACTTTCTAGTGTTTTATGAGCAGACATAAACTTAAATAAATGTATATTCCCATATATATTCCTAGGATAGGAGTTGGAAGTCCCATATATACAGAAAGATATTGTCTGGCTAATGAATTCTTAAGTGATCTACAGTAATAGACATACATTGTCGAAGGTTGAACTCTAAAGTGACATACTTCTGCTATTTATATATAGATGCTTAGAGGCGTATACATAATAATACACAGAAATACAGTAAGAGAGAGTGACATATATAGAAATAGTTCGCATCTCTATATGCATATCTGCAGTTCTTATAATGCAACTATCTTGTAAGATATATTGCCTCAGCCGGCATTTATCTGAGCAAGCGCATCCCGATTACACAATCCGAATTCCGATTTACAATTCGACTCGGCGCATGGGAGGGGAGCCGTTAAATGCAAGCCCCAAGCATTTTAAGCATTATTTGCTCAATGCATATGGAGCTATCTTATTAAGTAAGTATTAAGCTGCCAACTTTTTAGCAGAGCTGAATTATTTTATTTTCATTTTTTTTATTGTCTTTTAGTTTTCGATGTGAAAAAGAGTCAAGTGAGGTCGGGCTCGACAAAATGTAGTTGGGGCTAGTAACGACTACCTTCAGTCGATTGTTTTTTTTCAGATCTAGTTGTTGCTGTTGCTGCTGCTGTTCGTGGTAACTGCTGGCTTATGTAGTGGCTGTGATTTTTTGCTTGTATTTTAAATTGTTACTGCATTTATTTTTTGCAGCTTGTAATTGTTGTTATTATACAATTGCCCCCTCAAAAAGCACTGAAAAAACAATGTAAAATGCAAACGACACTCTGGCAAGTTTGTTTTTTTTTTCTCTTTTCGTTTTCATGATCTATGTAGAGGGAGGTATTATGGAAGTTGTAAGTGCTGTGTGGAAGGTCTATAACTTCCATTAAGGTTCCATATAGATTCAGGTGTTCTTAGAGTGAATATAGTCAGGAAAATGATTGGATATGTGATCTAGAGCAGATTGATTATTTTATATATTGATTGTAGAATGAAAGAATTTATCGATTATATAAAATTGACTGAGATCCACAATTGTATAGGGAAAGAATCAATAAGTTTTTATAAAAAAAACTTAACATATTTCGAGTAAAGAAATTACAATGAAATGAAAATCTTCTTCATCATTTCATTTCCTCTTCCAAAAGTGAATCAAAATGGAATTTAAATTCAATAAAACTTTTTATATCTTTTCAGTTAGAGTATTCCAACTTCGTTTTGTTTGAATTCAATGTTCATTCTTGTTGTTTTTGTTGTTGTTTCTTATTGCATATTTGACATTTTACTTGTGCAGCTGAAATGAAACAGCTTATGGCGCATGGCAGGCGGGGAGGGCTGGGGCCAGCGGCCTGCGGAGCATCTTTCAATGATATTTGTGCAATTTTTCATGGCGAAATATTTAAGATGTTGGCTGCCAGATTGGCGTACTCTAAACGACCTCTGTTGTTTTTCGAAGGCTTTGTTCCAAACTGCTTTGCTGGTTGCGGCTCTGATTTATTGATTTTTCCAAAAAGATAATGTGTGATTTTTCTCATAGACTGTCTGCTGCTGCTGCTGTTGTTGTTTTCCTAATGTGAGAAACTTTTTGCTAGTATGTCAAGATCTTTTGTTATTGCTACTGTTGTTGTTGTTGTAGTTTCTGGTTGGTGCTGCTGCTGGTAATGTTGCATAAGTTTTCGGAGGCCCAGTAACGTCAAACAATCTGATATTTATACTATATGTGTGCGCTTATAGGGCTATTTACAAATATGCCACATATATGTTATATATCTTAGCACTTAATATATACAGCAGTTTGTATTACCTGTGCTAAGCCTAAGTAGGTTATAAGGCAAGAGCAACAGACAAAAGAAAGAATATTTTATTTTCACCTCATTTATATTGCTTAAAAAAGTTCTTGAATGTGATTTATTATTTTTCGCCCTTTTCACAAATACTGACGAGCTGATGAAAGTTTTTTACTAGAATTTGAGTTGAATAATTGAAATTCATATGGAAATATACATTTTTTTAAGATTTACTATAGGTGTGACATTTTTTGTGCTCTGTAGGTCGTTTTCTATACAATTTTAACATACATCTTTTGACAGGAATTTTAGATTGTTCGCACTTAAGTGATGTCACTAGAATATGTAGACATAAAGCTATTTGATCACTAAACACTTGTCGTTTAAAGGCAGCCAAAGCCAGCATTCAAATTGTTTTTCTATTGTATATATCTGAAGATGCAGACTAAATAATCTATATATTACAAATAGTGATGTAAGTTCGATCCTGGCATTTAAACTGAGGATTATCATATCATTTCTGTAAGAACTTTTTATAAATATGTAGAGGTTCCTTATGGGCTTAGCTATATTAACAAGCATATACATCATATTCAAAAAGACCCTGAATGGGTCGGATATTCCGATAATATAATATAACCTGATTTTGTTATATGGCATACAATAAGAGGCAGACTAAGCCATCTACATATGATATCTAAGATGTGAGCCTTGAATATCCTGGCTCAGCAATATACTATTTAGTAAGCATTTTGTATGAAGACTTTTGTGAAGAGACTCTTTTTGAGCGTTATTATTATAAATGGTATTTATTCCACAGACTTTAGTCCATATCTTTAGGTTGAATGGACAACCAGTCAGATCGTCTGATAATATAACATAATCTGATCTCTTATTAAGAATAAGATTAGTTAATTATTCTACTTTAATACTAGAAAATATGAAGTTAGAATTATATTATTGGAATGCCTGTTGTTCAGACAATTTTGAATGTGTTCTCATATGCATATCATATACGATCTTATCATAACACGCATTCAATAAATAACAATTGTATTGTTAACAATAATATTGTTATTCGAACATTATTCGTCTTTGTGTTTAAGCTCCTTCTTCGGATGACTAAAATTGCACAACGAATATTTATTAAGAATCATAAGTTGTGAAAATCAATCAAGTGATTTTTGAATATTCCAAAGTTTTGATAAGCTCCTATCTTTTCTTTGTATATCTTAATAGACTGATGTGATTACTATGACTTGTAGTTACAATAAGGCAGCTCCAATAATATAAATATATATTATAATAATATCAAGTTCATTCATACTGAAGTGTAGCAAATAAGACAAGACAGTTCACTTAAGATAAAAAACAATTATACTGATCGGCGCCTATTCGAATTTTAAATATCTTATATTACCTCAGTCAACACTTGACTTCTTGGCATATCGGACTACTGATAGTTGTTTTCCATTACTATTTTATGCTTATGTTAACCAAGAGTGGGCTTTATTTTTAGTTGCAGCTCTCGTTGTTACCGAACTAAAAGCCTCTAACCATCCACGACTAACTAGCTGGGCAACGTAAGTGGACGCCATAAAAAAACGAGATTTGAATAATTTATAATTAAAATATTTTTACAGCGCTATTAAACTGGAAAAAGATGGCTAGAGGTACAGAGAGATAAATAGAAGTATATGTATAGAGAAAGGGGATTCCAGAGCGCGAGAGCGAGACAGACCGAGAGAGAGAGGACAGCAGAGACCTGTCGAGTGGGTTTTGCAAAACTCTTTAGGCGTAGGTAAAATTTTAATTTATTTAAATTTGATTTTTATAGGCATTCACCAGCAGGAAAGAAGTTATCGGCGCCCCTTCGCTCGATGCATTCGTAACTAATTAATTCGCCTCAAATTTCGTTTTGTTTTCGATTTGAATTCAAAACTTTGTTTATAACAGGCGGCAGCTTTTCTTTGGTCTTTGTCAATTATAGTCGACAAAATGAAGTGAAAGTTGCTCAAAATTTCCAATCACATCGAGTCCAATATTAAAAAAAAAAAAAAACAACAGATTTAAGTAGTATCGAAAAATCATAAACCAAAAGGCGAATTATTGTTGATTGCCATTCAAAATTCGTTACAATTACAGGGAGCTGTAGTCTAATGCAAGTTCAGCCTACTTAAAACATAGGCAACAACATCAACAAAACTATTATCGAGGTGCGATTATTACCATCGATCAATTTGCTAGTTCGTATTATTACATTATTGTTATGAAATCGGTAGTGGTGTGAGCTAGGAAGCAACAATAAATATACGGTTTAAATACCAAAGATGATGGGATAGATATCATTTATATTTGATTGTGTTTAAGTAAATTCTGTCTTTTGTTGGTGAAGATAGAACATGTCTATAATAGTATTTGTCATTCAGATCTAGCTGAATGCTAAAACTATATATGGGAAAGCACAAGAAAAACAAAAACTAGAAAATATTGTTGTATAACAATTTATTTTTTAAGGAGAAAAATTTTAAATTCATTTAACTTATATAACGAGCACTCTACTATTATAATAATTTTAGAAATATTCCTATCAAGCTTTAGCAAAGTACACAAATTTTTGCCATATATACGCTTTTCAGTAATGGGAATTAGTTCCTCTTGTTTCCAATGTTTTATTATATAATAGTCGTTTACAGTACAAAAACAGTTCATTAACTTTGAACAGTGTTTATTTGGCTATTTGTATGCCCGAAACCCATTTTTTTTTGGCACAATTTAAGGTAATGTCGTTAAACCACTTGCTCATCTATTAACAGCATAAAAAGGGTATATTAGATTTCAGTATAGTCATTGAATTCGTAATATTCCTTTTCGTTAGCCCAACCTAATGAAGGTTTCATCTTGTTTTGCCTGAACAATCATTATCAGTTGAAAACCGACTAAATATAGACTAATAAAATGTTCTAAATATCCATTAATTACGTAATCTAATCTTCCGCTCTTGAGCTTCGTACAGAGTGTTAACAAGCCGACTTCATCTAGTTGTAACATTCACACTTATTTGCATTTGATTTCATTGTTGTGCTCACTCCAGTCACTCACTTCAGTTGCTTGATCATCTGAATTTGAGTCAGTTCGTTATTCATTCAGGTGTATGAGGCCATCGGAAAGTGTATTGAATCTTAAACTGAACAACAATTGTGAGGGTTATGCAAACCAGTGTCTAAAACAATACGAAGACAGCATTAGTCTCCATAAAGACATTTTAGTATTTTTTTAATAAAATATATATACCTGTATATATATTCAATTAATAACGTATTGAAGTAATGTGAATTATCAAATAATTACGTACATTTTATTGAGGTAGGTAAAAGCAAACAGGCAAATTTCGCATGTATTGTAACATTCAGAGCCGAAGCCTGTACAAATATGGAAATGCAATGTTCAACAATGGAGAATGTTTTTCTATTATTTATTGCATTTACAAAAGTCAGCGGCTGTAATTCAATAACTCATTCAATGCATGTGAAAGTACAGTGGCGAAAGGCCGTAAAGCTAATTAGTAATGCCTTTAACAGTAATAGAAATGGTAACAGAAAGGGAAATAGAAATAGTAACAGTTGCAGTAGCGGGAACAGTAACAGTTGCAGTACAGTCACAGTTGAATAGTAACAATATAACAGTATAATAGCATATCAGTGTGCGGTATAACGGTATAGAAAAATAACTGTATAATAGTATAACAGTATTACAGCATATCAATATAACAGTATAACAGAATAAGTGTATAACAATATAACAGTTACATAAACAGTAACAGTGTACAATATAGCAGTATAACAATATTACAATATAACAAAATAACAGTATAAAAATATAAAAGTTACATCAACAATAAGAGTAATGGTAACAGTATACCAGTATAACAGCAAAACAATTTAACGGTATAATAGTATAACAAAATAACAGCATAACAATACAACAGTATAACAATATAACAGTTACATCAACAATCACAGTTTTAGAATAACATTTACAATAACAATTTACAACAACATTAACAGTCCGTAATAATATATACACTATCTGTAACAACAGCAATTTAACAGTTAACGGTAATGGCAACCGTATCAGCGTGAACGCCACTGGTAAATGGTCTTATTAGACCTACTTAACTGCAGGTACACGTTGCAGCCAAATTTGGAGAAAAAGTAAAAGCCCCAAAAAGTCATTTCAAAAGCGCTGCGACCATCGAAATGATCAGTGGGTGTTCCCCAAAATGGGTCAGGGCAACGTTTGCGCTGCTCTAAGCAGCCCAACAATGGCTTTGCTCGGCTAAAGATCGCACCTAGTTACAGTTGGAGTCGTTGCAGAGACCCGGCCAGAGAGAAGACCACGCACTCATCACACCCGCCCTGACACACTTAACGCTGAGCTGAGATCGTGACCTCGGCCTGAAAATTCGAATTGGAATCGGACCAAAATAAAACAAAAGAAATTGGTAAACGAACATTTTACGCTCTATCGATAGTAATTATATATTAATTGGATTCGGAAACAGTACGTATCCTACTTGGAGCCAACACAAATTCGAACTTGGACTTTCTTTTGAGAACTGACAGTTCTGAAATAGATTTTTAATTGTTTAATGAGTTTGCCTTATCACGATGATATTAAGTTTAGTAAAAATTCCATCTTCCATCTGACGGCTTCCTGTTCAAAGGCATTCGATCGTCGCTGGGCTGCTCAAGTGCCAAAATGACTGGCAACAAAGTAAAAGTCAATGAAACACAAAGCCCTGAAACGAAATTTCATTACCCCCAATCTATTGCCATCTCACTCGCACAGAGCTAACACTCTTTGACTGCACAATGCATTTGATTGGATAATAAAGTTCAAATAATGGCAAAACAGGCAAATAAACAAACGGCACCAAACTGAAAATGAAATAAAATTGGAAAAAACAACTGAAAAATACTTAAAATATACTTAAAATACTCAACATACTGAATGGAAATACACATAGAGTAGTTACAATTTCGAGGAAATTACATAAGATGTGGCATGGGGCGCGCGCGATTTAATGAAGTGGAAAATAAACATAATCATGCTCACATCGCACCACGGAAACACCTGAGCAAGAGCAAGGCGAGAGGCAGGGAGAGGGAGAGAGACACGCAGTCTGTTTCCCAGGTGAGACGCGACGTCGTTAGCAGCGCGGAAAATGAAATTAGGCAAAAGAGTTAACGACAATTTTTCCAACATTGCATAACAACGTTGGCATTAGGGCGGCGCCACACCTCCGCCCACACGCCCCCAAGACTCTTTGTTTCTGGTCAGTGCCCCCCGCAATGCGACGATGCGGCCTTTCACGCTCGCTGTTCTGGCCAATTGTATAACAAATTGGCAATGTTACACTTGTTAATGCGTTTCGATCTGCTGAACTAGAAAGTTGGCGCATTGCTAAACTGGCCTTGGAGTACGATTGCCGATTGTGACTGCGATTGCCATTGCGATTGCCGTTGCGATTGCTGTTGCGATTGAGAGCGTGCCAAAATGTCTAGAGGTTTTCATTTTGTTGAAAATGCTGTGGGCAAGGTTTCACAAGCTTACAAGGATAGTAAATTGGGGTTTCTCTGTAGCCAATTTTTGCCTTTAAAATAAAAAATAAATATTTAAATTTCAGCTAGAATTAAGAATGTTAAAAAAATTTAAAGAATTTAGTAATATTATGTAATATTCTTGATTCGGCTTATAATCTAGAGTCAGTTTGACTTTCAAAGTTGTATATGATATTTTATGTTTTTAATATAGGATAATCAAATCGAGTTTCTCGAAAGTAAACTTTTTCTTTATAAAAATGAATATAAGAAATATTTCAGCTAGAATTAGGAATATTACACAATATAAAAGGTATAATTTTCTACGATTGTTTTCTGATATTCTTTAAAAAGAAAATATTTTGTAAGTTATCCATAAAGACCAATAAAAATTGCGAAATAATATATTAATAATAATTATTCAAATCAAAGCTGATTTGCGTATCCTTATAAAAAGAGTATGCGGGCTATTTGTAATAATAACTATATATTTGATAATCTTACAACTCACTCGAGGTGTTGGCGGTTTTATTATTTTTGGATCGAGCTAGTTTCTGATAATATGTTAATTTAGTGTATTTATGTATTTATTTATGTTAATAATATATCCAAGTCTAGAGGCATAGCGATAGAATTCTAGTACAGAAAAGATTGGATTCGAAACTTCAATCAATTCTTATGACACATAATTTTTTTTAATATTCTCCAGTTACTATCAAATCTCTGCCTTTATTCGCATTTTACGATTAAAAATATTGAATAATAGTCACCTTAAATTATAGATCTCTTTCAACATATACCCACATTTAAGTGTCATATTAATAACCCTAAAAAATATTTAGATATATGTATATTATATGCCCATTAAAGTTTTATATAAAAATAAATATATGCAAAAGGAGATATATGAAAAGCATTGATAATATAATTGTATACCATTATTTTAATTATTTTTATTATAAATATTAATATTATTTATATTAATTTTCATATTATTATATTTATTTATATTATTAACTCTAAACGAATATGAATGATAGTTAATTGTGTTTGCTTTGGGTACATTTCGACCACGTGTCTGACCCGTGTGCATTCCTGCTGGACACATTTAGCAGATCGTGTTCATAAATCATCTGTGAGTCGCGCTTGTTACGCGGCCACAGCCTCTCCCGCCAGTGCTCCGCCAGCTGAGTTTTTGTGTGGCAATAAATCAAATGTCTTGGGCCCGTCAATTGCTATTAATTTCATTGGCGTTGCGCAAAATATTGTATACAATTTTTATCAGTATAAATAAAATACAGAAATACAAAAATACAAAATGCATAAGTAATTTATTGCTAAAAAGCAAATGTCATAAGAGTCCGCCATGTGGCACTGTGGGAATTACTTCGATCGGCTGCCCCACTCGATTGTGTTGAAATGTGTGTCGTTTTCCCGTGTCAATTGGTCGAATACGTTGACCAGCTGACCAACGGACCAACGGACCAGCTGACCGGCTGACCGGCTCAAAAGTTGTCCAGATGTCTTAGTCACGGTTTATGTTGGCGCATAAATCGCAAATGTGATGTATCGATAAGAGTGCACTTGGGTTGGCGTTCATAGCTTTAGTATTTTTATTATTTATTTATTTATTATTATTTTTTAATTTAAAATTTTAATTTTGAAAGCATTTTTAAACAGATCCCAACGAAAGATTCAAATTTATTTTACAATAGTTTTTTTTAGTATTTTTTACTGATATTTAAGGTTTACATAAAAAAAATATTTTTAGTTATTATTCTGATTGAAGAATAACCTTACACTGAACAAAATTGGTTGTGATATAAACTGAGACTGTGACTGGTATTAAATGACTAAGAAATTCGCTTGTAAACAACCAACAAAAACCATACAACTATATCATATAATCCAAGTTCTACTATCTCCAGCCAAATCAACTTAAGCTTAAAGATCTTTTCTTTCAATACCAACAACTTGTATTCCCAGAAACGGCGACACTGCCAGTAAAACACAAAAACTCTCTTTCTGTTTATGGCCAGAGTATAAAATACAATTCCATGATATAAAGTTTCATTAATGGCAACGAAATCGACGTAATAAACCAATCGATTGAACTATCCTATCTTATGTTTTTATGACTTAAGACTTTTAATTAACATTATCTCAAAATGTAGGCAACTAAATCGAAAGGTTCAAGAAGCGTCACGTTTTAATGTAACCCTAAAAGGAGACGACGCGGCAGACCCAAAACAAAAGATAATGCCGCCAGGCATCTAAGAAAGCGCGCTGATAAGACTTAATTGCCGACTTTGAAATGGCTAAGGTTAAGGCTGCTTCTAATTAGGGTCATGAGAACATTTATTTGAATTTTATGTTTTGCTTTCGGCAGCTGAATTAATTATACGGAAAAAACAGCAAAATATAAAGCGAGGTGTTAAACTAGCGACGTATAATAAAAAGACAGATAGATTAGCTCAGCTGTTAGTATTAGGATTTCATTTAATTTGTATTTCTAATCTTGCAGAGAGTAGCATGAGTAGATTTTGAGAGATTTAGTAACTAAGGAGAGGAGTAGATTTCTTAAATTATAACTAAACTGAGCGGAGAAATAGATCTCTTACACTATTTCTAAACTGAGGAGAGGTGTTATGAAAGCAAGCTGAGTCGAATATTTGTAGCATTTACATTTCAAAAACTAAGCTAAACAGAAGTTAATTTTTTTTAGAATCAGACTGCAGGTTTTGTCATGCTTATCAAGAAAAAAACTTAAGGTATATTGGATCTTTGCTTACAAAGAATAAGCCTTTATTAACCGGGAGTGCTCGGCTGGAAGATGCCCGGCTTAGCCTGTGTCGAATCAATGAATATCAACAATGTATTTATAAGCCCGAAGACAATATTCTTTCTTTTCGTTTTTTTATTTTTCAAATTTTGAGGGAAAGAAAGGTGTATTGAATGCATGTTAAAGAAAAATCTGTATAATAAATTTTGAAACTCAAGCTTTTTAGACGCATATAATGTTCTTAAAGGTGTGAAGCTTCATAGTGATCTTTTCAGGGATTTCAAAAGGCCTTCAACTATTTATTTAATATAAATCGAAACAAAGAACCTATAGGAGCTAAACATCCAAACTAAACATCCTATTTTATATGTTAGCATTAAGATGTTCAACGCGAACACTTCACATCATATTAATTTTAAGAGTCTACCTGCTAAAGGTTCCTTAGGTTCATGCATACAAACAGAAAGACGAATGAACAAAAAGTCGGACGGATACACTGATAAATAGGTCAAGATTCGGAATGAATGGACTATTGATCCTCATGAAAAATATACATATACCTATGGTTTATTTTAAAATTTAGCAAGACATTGCATTACGAGTTCTCATTTTCAATGGGTGCGCAAATAAAATTTTAATTTAAGAATCAGTTGAATTCTCGAATGAATCACACAATATATAGTATATAGTAATTTGAATACTTGGTGCACGCTTGTTTTTCGAGTGCGAGTGTATTCGAGTGCGGATATAGTAATTTGCATATGGGCAGCGTAAGCGAAGGCGAGCTCTGTGTGAAATAACAGTAAAAATGTGTGCGCAAACAAAGCCCAAGAGCGAATGGAGTACATAATAATAATATAATTTTCTATAATAGAACTCAATGTCCGGGAGGGGGCTGGTGCTGGGACTGGGGCTGAACGTCGCTCGGATGGCCACAAAACGAGCACAAAAGCCGAAGAACAGGCAACTGATTGAGGGAACAAAATTGAAACCAAGTTGTACAACAAGTTCAACAACCTTTCGCGGCGCGGAGAACGAGAAGAAGAATACATACAACAACATTTGAGGCCAGACCCAGAGAGCAGGCTGAGCTGCCGCTGCCGCTGCCACTGCTGCTGCTGCTGCTGCTGTGGCTTGAGTCGCAACTACCGATTACTTCACACAGATACTCACACACACACACGAAACACACACGCAACAGCTTCGACAAAGACTGTCGATGCCGATTTCGATGATCACGATGAAGAAGACGGGCGAGAATTGCCAGCAAAAGGGCGCCAACGGTACATGAAGAATTCTTCAAGTAGAGTTCTCATTCTCATTCTCATTCTCAGTCTCGAACTGAGTGTGAGTACGAGTGCGAGTATTATTCTCACAGCTCCAGCCCCCATCCTCAAGTGTTCGTTGCGGCAACTTTACAAATCGAATCAAAGTAATTTACTCGCCGCAAAAATTGATTTCTATGCTCAACAAACTGCAGATACTTTGCACAGACTTTGCCGAGTTTGCCGACTTTTCAGACT
Organism: Drosophila meridionalis; assembly: GCA_035045145.1. Lineage (NCBI taxonomy): Eukaryota > Metazoa > Arthropoda > Insecta > Diptera > Drosophilidae > Drosophila > Drosophila meridionalis. The sequence continues at coordinate 11,379,110 of JAWNPG010000031.1, forward strand.
TTGCACTTTGTAGCGCTTTGTAGCCTTTGTGTAGGTGAACTCGCATCTGGCTGGGGTCGCACTACGGTAGCCTTCGCAGATGCTATTCGATTCGATTTTGACAGCGGACACTCAAAAGAGCAGCCCACAGCGGAAGTTCGCATTTGTTTGTTCCTTAGCCGCAACACCAAACACCTCAAGAGCTGGGGTAAAAGGCCTTTCTTTTGTTTATCCACAACGGCCAGCAGTCGAGTGCTGTAGCTACTGCATTAACTATGCAAAGATATTAACTTTACGTGTGTGTGTGTGTGTGTGTGTGTGTGTGTGTTACCATGAACCACGCTCATATTTCGGATATTCACGCTGCCAATGGAAGTTGGCGCGCGCGCACGCGCGTGTGCGCTCTATGAAAGAAATCTGAATGACAGCCAAAACAGTTCAAAGCAAATACAAATTCAAATTGAATCTGAAATCCGTAAAGCAATCAATTGTCCAGCGCTCCAGAGCTGTCTGCTTGCCGTTGAGGGTCTCTGTCCCAGCGCTGGCTGGCTGCACCTAGACCTTGTCAATGTAGTCAAAAGCGACTTCAAATGCGACTCTAATGAACACAGAAAAACAATCAGAATTGATTTTTAAAAAGTTACAATTACCAATGCACACAACACATTTCATATACCCTATGACAACCGCATGGGGTATGATGAAAGTGTATGGGAAAGTGGGATAGACCAACATAGATATGATTAGTCTAAGTCTGAGTCTTATTCTTTTCATTCTGTTTGGATTAAATTTAAGAGAGCTGTCAGTAGTTTCCATAATATATAATATAGATTATATATTTAACTCTTAAATACATAAATATTTCATATTGAAAATTGTTTTACATTAGACTTCAGAGTCTTCTTCCTTTTCCATTTCTTTTTTTTTCTTCATTCTTTTTCTTGTTCTTTTCTTTTGTACTATTTTATTATTGTTTATTGTTTATTTCTTTTAATATCTTGCAACTCTTTTATCGACGTTTCTTCTGTTTTCTGTATTTCTCTCTTCCGCTGTTTACTTTTCATTTGTTCTTTTTTATTCTCTCTATTTTTTTCTTTTTTCTCTTCTCTTCTCCTTTTTGCTTTATTTTTTAATTTTATCCCTTTTTTGCACTATTTTGCATTCCTTTTTTCCTAATTATCATATCTTTTCTTTTCTTTCCCTCTCGTTTCTCCTCGTGTCTTCTCTTTTCGTTCCTTTCCTTTCCTCTTCAACTACTTTCATCGTCCACCTTTTCTTTTCTTTCCCGTCGTTTTTCTTCTCATATATTCTTTTTTCATCTCTTTCCTTCCCTTTTCATATTCTTTCTTCATCCACCTCCTCTCTTTGTCGTCTCTCATTTCTTCTCATATTCTATTTTCTTTTCCCATTCTATTTTCTTCTCCTCTGATTTCCTTCTATTTTCTTCTCCTTTAACTTTACAACAAATGCTTCTTTGCAATAACTCATATTATCTAATGTTTCAGCATTTCTCTTAGTTAGGGTACTTTAACGTCTATCATTCTCCACAAATTGTTATTTTCATTTTCTTCTTATTGCTTCAACAGGCCCGTTTCACAAGCTAAACGAATGGAAATAAAGTAGGCCAAATACATAAATACACATGTACACACAGGCACACACGTACACACATACACACACGCACACACATACATAAACACACATATACATCGCTCGAATTGTTACTGTCGCATTTGTCAACTGAAAGGAAAACTGAATAGAAACGCATTCAAGTGCTGATTGTGTTGCAGTTTAATTAACAATCGATTTGGGCAGGTAACCCAGTGAGAGTCGCATTTGTCACGCCCACCTCCCGCTCTGTGCATGGCCAATGCGCCAGTAATTTGATTAATTAAATGGAAATTACTTAATTTGCGAGAAAAGCGCAAGAGACACGATTGGATGATGCGACTTTCACACGAAGCAACATTAGCCCAATTCGCCATGATGATTTATGATTTTTTCTAGGTTCTGTAAATTGTTTTTACTGTTTTTTTTTCAGCCTCTGCCTCTGCTCTTCTCATCTCTTTTATCACTTTTCTTTCGCTTTCTCATGCTCTTAGTTTGCCATCTCTTTTTATCGTTTGCCATTGCAAATTAATTTCATTTCTGCTGCTGCCGGAAGTGGGTTAATAAGTGATAACGCGGCGAAAATGTAAACACGGCGAGCAGAACGTGAAATTCGCCGCAGAATGATAAACAGTTAAATGGTCAAAAGTGTTCGAAGAACTCAAAAAACCATAATAAAAAGAAAAACAGTTCGTAAAAGAGAACGAAAACATACGCAAACAGCTTTGGCACCATTTCCCCCGAAACTTCATCTTCAACGAAGACTCGCGGCCAAGCGGGTTGCTAAGACTGCCAGTTTATAAGCATCAACCAACAGCAACAACAGCAATTCTCGCCAGTTCATGTGCGTATCTCTCTCTGTGTGGGCGTAGATTTAATCTTCAGCTCCGTTTTGGGCATGGGACATTATTGAATTAAATTTTATTGACAAGCAAATTAAAATTAATTATAATCCACATTTCGGTCTCTTTTTCTTGATCGCCCATAATTAATTTTGTCAAGTTAATTACGAAATTTAGGAGGTGAGACATCCGACACGATGATCACATATCCCCGATAAGCATCGACATTTTGCTTATGGCCATTCGACATATTTGAACTAAATTTTATGTACGGAAATACATTTATTGCCATATTTGGGGATATTTTTTTTGGACTATCGATAAAGATCAGATGAAGAAATAGAGCTGAAAAATGTTTTCGATAAATAGAAAGATAAAATTTGTATCGTTTAATAAATATACTTTAGCTAATTGATTTATTGTTTTTGTCATTTGATTTGAATTCAATATTATTATTGTTATTATTATTGTTTTTTTTTTTTTTAAATTAAATTTGGAATTTGTTAAAAACAAAACTTAATTCAGAGCCAAAGTTCAAGTAATTTAGCTGTTAGTATATCTATATTATCGCATCAGCATTACTTCTCTCACTACACCACACTTAAAGGGTATATCGCATACATACATATGTTTACACTATCTACACAGAATTTCAGTTACAAGTACAAACAATGTTAGAAAGTGTTTAATTTTCGACTATATATGCGATTGTTTATCTACATAGTTTACCCGCTTTTGTAACTTGTTTAGCTTCAGCTCAGAATAACTTCGAATAGATAATACATACCTGAAAAGAAATAGAAAATAAGCAATTAGTAAATATTACAAAAAACTTAACTAGAGTAAACCAATTTGAGTTCAGTCATTAACTTGCAGGCGACCTTTTTCCATAATCTCTTCGAGCCAATAATTGGCCCTTGGGCCAATCATGCAGCTCTCTGACTAAGGCTAGTTATGGCCAGAGCTCTGCCTGCTATTGACCCCAATTGACCCTGTGAAAATTCTACAATTTGTGCTGGCTCTATTAAGTCAGGTGGTAATGCAGCCAAGATCTGCTGCTGCGATCAAGTACCGCAGCAATATATGTATCTCAGATATCTTTAATTAAAAGTACAAACGTACAAATTATGCAAGACGTGCTCAAATACGGCAAACACCTAAATATTTTATGAGCCAAATTCCTCGTCCACAACAGCTAAAGCACTCACACTCACACACACACACACATTTGCATGGGTTCGGTTCAGTTCGGGTGTGTCTAGCGTGCCACATTGTCTGTCTGAACCACATTCAGCTGTGCATGATCAGCGCGCATAGAGCTCGCTCAGGCCACCGCACACAGTCGCAGTCATAGCTCATAGACGAAGCCACCGCTAGCACCACCACCGCCACCACCGACACAGCCAACGCTATAGCCATCGGCAGTGGCATAGTTATTTGTTTATGGCTGTTTTTGTCGCTGGCAACGGCAACGGCAGCAGCCTTCGCCATATTTGACGTCGACCCACGTACAAGAGCCAAACAAATCGGAGACAAACTTAAACATTGCTGGAGGTGGATTAACCAAAAAAAAAAAAATTAAAATAAAACGCCAGTGCGCCGATGGGGGAGTTGCAAACGCACCACCCACCCGTCGCAAATAACTACCATCAAAATTGTATTTGCTTCCACTGCAATCTTGTGGATCTTCGTTAGAATATATCGAACAGCGATAGCTAAATCTATTAAATTGATCCATGTTAGAAATCTGTAAAAAGTGAAGTAAACTGAAGGCCATACTAACTATTTAATACCCTGACTTTTATGCTATATAATATAATTAAATTAATCAAATTGATCTAAATTAGAAATGAGATAAAAATAAGGAAAGCTAAATTATTGTATGTAGGTAAATTAAATTAATACAAGCTAGAAATTTGTTAAAAATAGCCAAACGGTATCTCTATTTAGTACCCCTTACTTAGAGTGAAACGACAGTTGTATTAACTCTAAAAATATCCCAACTTTTAGGCTATGTGATATTCAACTTAAATGCTGCTAAAATTAAGCTATTTCTGAAGATTACAATTATAAGTGTAATGATCTTATCTAGAACAGAAATTTTACGGTACTGTTACGGTACTATACTGTTGTAGACTTACGAAGAATAGGCTAAACAGAAAATATAATCCGACATATATATTAAGTAAATATTTACGAAGAAAATCATAATAAGTGTTTCTATATGTAAGATTTGTATTCCGCAAATTTAATCTATTGAGCTATATGATATTTTAACAATTACAGATATACTCAACTCTTTGATATCATGAATTCAGTATAGATTATAGCTTAGAATTTTTCTCAATCAAAACTAACAACTTGAAATTAAAACAGATTCCTCTCTAGTACAGATAAAGTATTCTTTAAGTGTTCGATATGGTTTAGCCTTAGCTTAAATAATACGTTTTCCTACCAATTTCATATGTTTTAGAAGCCAGAAAGTAAACTTTCTATTCTTCCAGTGTCATTAATTATTATTTATTCTGTTATATATATTTTATTTCTTTTTTTTCGGAATTCTCTATATATCTATGCTTTCCCTATATATGAGTAAGCTATCTTTACTAGTCTTGTTCTTAAGACTTTGCCTATCTCAACTGTTTTACAGATTGCAATTCTTTATCACATAAAAAAATCTAAAGCTAACCAGTAAGATAATTAAAAAAGCCACTCAAACCAAATGCAATATATATCATTCATTTATATTACCATAATTTATATGTTAGGAATAGGTTATAATATATATTATATATATATATATATATATATATATATATATATATATATATATATATATATATATATATATATATATATATATATAATATAATTAAATATTTTATTGTTAATATTATAATCTAATATATTATATATTATTACTGCTATAATATATTCTTATTACTAAAATATTATTCAATTATTATTAATATATAATAAAGAGAGTGCATATTCGTTCTCAATGCCGACCTCTCTGAGTAGTTTCGCTTTCGTTGGACTCTGGATACGACTACAGTCTAGATACGCTGCACAGTCTGCCCGCTCAGCCGCAACGCTGCCGTTGCCGTTCCCGCTCTTCACCCTCCACCCGCCACTCTCCCCGTTCACAATCCGTCCATCATTTTGTGTGTCTGTGCAAATTTACAGTAATTGCAGCTTGCGCTGTTTTTAGGCAGCGGCCAACAAATTTATTTTATTTAAATAAAATGCGCCTAAGGGCAACGACTGCAGCGCGGGCTGCGGGACGGATCCGGACTGGAGTTCGGGCGTTGGGACGTTGACGTTTCTGCTGCTATTTTTGGGCGCGACTTGGAAATCTGTTTTTGATTCGTCTGGTTCAGGCGACGCTACGGCAGCAACGGGGGTGACGGAAACTTGGGGGCTCCCTGGCACTCGGTCTCGGTGCGGAGTGTCGATGTCTGCAAAGCGAAATTATCGTGTCCACCCACATAATTTAGCATGTGTTGTTGCCTGTGCTGCGGCGACTGCCTAAATTATTGGTTGTAAACAAAAACGCGCTGCCCCCCTCTCAGCTCTTGCGTTCGTTTTGACTATTTCGAGACGGTAATTGGCAAACTTAATAGCAAAATTCATATATGCGAATTAATAACTGTCGTTGAGTTCTGTTTTCGAAAATTTGAAATAGTTTCAGACAGAGGGAGTACTGAAATCTCAATAAAAAAAACATTAAAAATCATAATTCCGACGCGAAACTGAGTTCATTAAGCATATTTTAACAAGCAATTTGTCGAACTTAAGGAAATATGATACAAGGAGGAAAGGAATTATTATCATATACTTTGATCCAGATCTTATATATAGATATAATTATATATAACTCATATAGACGGCCTTTTGCATTAAGATAACTGATTAAATTTATTTGAAACTTCAGGTTAGGGTATTTACCAAACGGATACTCCTTACCTTTTTGCTTTGCGACGCGAAACTGAGTTCATTAAGCACATTTTAACAGGCAATTTGTCAAAACTTACGCAAATATGATATAAGGAGGAACGGAATTATCATATAATATGATTAAGATCCTATATATAAACACAATTATATATAAAACTCATATGGAAGGACTTTTGCCTTAAGATTTCTGATTAAACTTGAGGTAAGCGTATTTGCAAATCGGACCCTCCTTTAATTTTTTGCGTCTCGACTCGAACTTAGTTCATTAAACACATTTTAACAGGCAATTTGTCAAAACTTAAGCAAATTGATATAAAGAGGAAAGACATATCATATACTTTGATTAAGATCTTCTAAATAAGCACAATTTTATATAGAACTCACATGGATATGCTGTGATATGAAAGTTTCAGTTAGGGTATTTGCCCAACGGACACTCCTTACCATTTTGTGTGTTTTTTGTCGCTGCTGACAGAAACTGGAATGTCGTCTTGAAATATTTCTTGCGCTGCGCTGGGCACGTCCCAATCAGATTAGCAAATCTTTAGCTTCATTCATTCGATATGCCAAATGTCTTCCAAGAACTCGCAAAGCACAAACAAAAACCCCAATCGCAAAACATTTTACGCATTTCAAGCAACAAAAAATCATAATCGCATTCAAATGCTAGACAGTCAAAAAAGTAAAAATAAAATCAACAAAAACCCCGGATGATTTATCTGTGCTGTCTGTGAATACCAAACAACAAGAAACGAGACTTCTTCCTGGAAGTGTTCGATCCGTGTGTAGAGCTTGGCCTGTCACCTGCCTCGGGTCTCGCTTCTCGAGTCTCGTTCTCTCGATTCTTGATTCTCGATTCTCCCTCGCAGCTCGTTCACCTTGACCGCAGCTTGGAAATTTACATAGCTCAGCAAAACAAAGTGTGAGCCACAGATGCCAAAGTACACAAATGAGTGAAGCGCTGAGTTTTTCCAATTTGATATTCTTGCACACTCTTGAGCAGAGGCTATCATTAGCAATTATCGCTTTTCAATTAAACGCTTCTCGAGCTTTTAATGGCAAGCGCTGCTGATTATCATCAATTAATCATCGCGGCATCTAGCTGCCCTTCTCAACACGCCATAACTCTAAGCAATGCCCTGCCTCGCAATCTCCGGCCAACCATCTACGTGGCTATCTATCTATCAGTCTTCCTCTTGCACCAGCAGTGGTAACTGCAACGGCAACAGCGGCAGCAGCAGCAGCAGTTAAAGCCAGTTCAGGTGCAGGTTTAAATGCTGCCATAACTCAGAGGAACTTAGTAGGGGACTCCGCCAAGTGGCAGCTGAAGAAAAAACGCTGCAGAATAAGAATAGATACTCTATTATGCAGTGGAATGTCACAGAACCCGGAAAAGACGCTGCAAACAGTACTAGAAGAATGACGCTGGAAGAAGCTAAAAGTGTTTTTACTCGCGATGATCTATGAAGTGGCAAAGTGCTTGCAACAGGTGCACGAAGAGGCCAGGAAAATAAAGAAATCTTAAGTAATTGCAGATAAATGTGTTTACTGTAAATATAATAACGAAAAGTTTTCAAATTGCACAGGCAATTGTCTTCGACACCTCTGCAGAGGCTAGCATCGTAGTCAGTTATCGAGGATCGGAGATCGTAGATCGAGGATCGGAGATCTCATTCTAAATTCTATTTAATATTTAAATTTAATATTTATACTATTCGATAACATTTTTTATCATTTATAATCAATCTAAAGACATTTTATTTAACACTTTTCTATTCAAATCAAAGATCGCAGATCAATGATCGCATAAGGATCGGAGATCTTATTTTCTATTCTATTTAATATTTAAATTTTGTATTTATACGATTCGATGAAGATTTTTATTCTTTTATAATCACCCTTAAGACATTTCAATTAACTATGATCAATGATCGCAGATTGAGGATCGAAGATCTTATTTTATGTTAGTTTAAATATTTAAATTTTATTTTTTACTATTCGATTCAATTTTTATCTTTAATAATCACCCGTAAGACATTTTATTTAACACCTATAATCAATGATCGAAGTTCAATGATCGTAGATCGAGGATCAAACATCTTATTCCATATTCTATTCAATATCAAAATTTAGTATTTATACTATTCGTTTATGGTTTTTTATGCTTTTTATTACTCTTCGCATATTTTGTTTTACTTTCGAATCTTTTCTTGCTTATTATTCATTCAGCACATTTGTATTCAGTTCGATGATCGATGATCTCAGATTTATTCTTATATTCTGTAATCACTCTTAAATATATTTTCTGTATATGGTTAAAACAAAATCTTTTCTATTAATCTGTCTGCAGCTCCGCAAAAGTTAGCAGAGATAAAATAACTTAGACGGATCATAAGCTCTAATTTATTATTTTACATTTATATTTCTACTATTCGATTTGCCTTTTCTTCTCTTATTTAATCACTCTGAATACATTTTTTTCGACTTTTCAACTTTTAGATTCTTGTTTCGTATCTTATTTAGTCACTTTAAAGGCATATTTTACTTAACTCTCAAATATTTCTTATTAATTTCATATACATGTTGTCCATTAGTCTGTCTGAACCTCTGCAGAAGATTGCTGAACTCGAAGATTCTTGATTTTTTCCATATTCCAGTTTCATATTCAACTTCTAGAGTTGTCTAACCTTTTTTAATAACTTTAAATATACCATCAAATATATCTATCTACAAATCGCTCGTCTTTTCTTTTCTTATCGAATCACTCTTCAGGCATATTTTCTTTTACTCTCAAATCTCTTCTAATAATTTCATACAAGTCCTGTCATCTTGTCTATTAGTCTGTCTTAGGCCGTGTCAATGTTCATATCAAATGCCATGCCCAAGGGCCTAACTTCTGTTTGCGAGATGCAGCATGCGATTATGAAAGCAATTCGAAATGATTTAGAGAACATGCCCTGAACCTAAATCTCAACTTAGGTTTTTCCTTTCGCTTATGAAGAGATCTAAGAGGCGAAACAAAGATGAGGCTGTTGGCGTTAAGAAGTTGATTTAACTGGGCTCGTTCGTAGCGCTGTGCTGCGACGGCTGCTGTTTTGATTGATGATTTGTTGTTTGTGCGATGCGATAAGGCCGAATGCCTGGGGCCAGCAGGCAAGCGGGCAACGCAGTTGCACAAAGTTGGCAACCCTGGCCATTGTGTGGGGCAACCCTGCTCAGGTTGAGTGACAGAGAGGTTCGTGCTGATAATTGCGGCATGCAAAGCGCAAAAAGCAGAAGAAGAAGAAGTAGAAGAAGCAGAGAAAAGCCAAAGCCAAATTCAAAGATGAAGTTGCTGGCCGCAAGTCCAAGCCGCTGCTAATTGCAGCATGGAAACGTATCCATCAGATACAAAGCAACATAACTCGGCGATAAGCAAACAAAAGCGCAAGACAAAAGTTGTATCTTATCTGAAGACAGCGCTTAGAATTGAACGCCCCGAAGTAGTTGCTGCGAGTATCTGCCAGATAGCGACTGCTGCCTGTTGGCTCTTGGCTCTTGCCAGTTACCTGAGTTACCTGTTGGCCGTTGGCTGTTGGCTCTTAGCTGTTTGCTGTCTGTTTGTAGTTCGTTTATCTGCGTATCTGTTTTTAAGTTAGTTCCACTTGCACAAATGCACACAGCATGGACTTGGGCATAGTTTATCTCCCAAAGTTGTTTGTTTTGGCATTGCTTTATCGTGTCTATATCTGTATGTATATGTACATATATTTAGATAAAAACCAAGGCAAGAACTCGAAAGGCACAGCACAAAGGCCCAGTGTCTGGGTGGGCTACCTGTTAAAGTTCAACGCACCTGGACAGCTAATTAACCTAGAAACATGCAAATATCCACACAGCACGCCCACTTCAAGGAACAAAAACAACTTCTAAGCAAAGCAATCAATCAACGTTGCAGCAACAACAAAGTTCACTTGGTCACGTTCCCCTCATGGCTAGGAGCACAGCTAAGGACAATATATAAACACACATATATATGTACATATAAATACATTTCTGTATATATATACTGTGTGTAGCTGCCAACAGAGGCAGCTCAAAGGGCAGCAGCGCAGTTAGAACTCCAGCTGAAGCTGGCGTGCTGCCAAGAGCACAATAACACCCCGGGGATCAATTGAGATCTCTTTGGAGGAATAGCCCAGGCACTTCGACTGCCCGCCTCGACAGCAAACGTAAACGAAACACAAACAGAAATAAATGGAGAGCGACAGCAGGAAGAGTAGAAGCGAACTAACTTGAACTTGCACTGTTCAAGCAACTGCGGCAGCTATAAAACCTCATTTCATATATTAGCTATGATCATTATCACATAGTTATAGGCATGCATATATATAAGAGTATATCTTTTACTGTTGAAAAATATAAATGAGTTTATATTCAAGTTTATATTCATTTCTTGCTGTTGAGTCAATGAACATAAGGATAAGCATATAAGCATTATTGCCAATTCAATTTGATTTTAGTTTAGATTTATTAACAGCATGTGTTATAAACGAATTAATAGTTTATAATTATATGCACTAATGATTCAAATATTTATTTAATATATGAATTAAATGTTACTTTTACTAAAAAACTCCATTTGAAAGTCTCGTAAGGTTTATTTATTATTTAATACCACAATGAAATTAGTTAAGGTTTGAAAAGAAGTGTCATAAAAGAAAGCTTTCAAAACTTCCACTATCCATCTATCTATAACTAAGCGACATCTACATCCCCAATGAAATAAATATAATTGATATTTTTATTAAATAAATATCTTGAATATTGAAGAAGTGAAGACTCAAATTTCAAAATCATATTAAGATACCCAAATAATCCAAATGGCCAATTCAATCGTATTAAAATACCTAAGTAATCCAAATGGACAACTCAACATATTGTTTAACATTTGTTTTTCAATTTTTTGCCCTCAATCTACTTTTTTACATAAATAAATAAATGATACAAAAATTAAAGGTAAATCTTCTTAAAACATAAAGGTATAAAAATATAGAACATATAGGTATGTAACAAACGAGTTAAATTGAACTGAATCTAATATTGTTGAATAATATGTATTCATAAACTATATTGTGTAAGAATTCAATTTTCAAATATTTTTAAAGTATTCCTTATAACAAGTTTATATTCTGAAAAATTATAACTAAACTAAATTTTATAGTAGGATATTTTTTTAATATTTTCATATTGTGTAATATTTTATATTATACATTTAAAAAAATATATATTGTAATAGTATATTTTATTTCATATTTTTTTTATATTTTATTCACAAAATTATAAGCAAATCTAGACAATTGTTATGAATGATAAAATGTAATTTCAAGAACTCATTAAAATAGTAAAAAGTATTTTATTTAATATGTTCATTTTGAGCAATCTATTATGTGTAGTAAATTAAGCAAACAAATTTATATATAAAAATACATTTGATATATTTTAATATTTTATTTTTTAATATTATTATTTATTTTTAATATTTTTTAATAATCGTATATTTCACTCAAATTTTCTAAACTACCTCTGCATATTTCACTTATTTTTCAGAATTCATTGATGTCTATTGCAATTCCTATTGGTTATCGAATTGTGGTTGGGCTATTGACCTGCTGCTGCCTGGTCGAGTCACGAAGCCAACGCGGATGTCAATGCAGATGACCTTTAGCCAGCTGTGAGCTCGGCGTTCTGCAATCTGTGCCGCTTGTCGGCATCATAATGAAGCTTTCATGTCGCAATATGAAATGCAATTGCCAGGGCTCAAAGGGACAATGGTTAAGAGGCATGAGAGCAGTTTGCCAAAGCCTTTGGATGCCCTTAGCGAAGGCAGCTCTTAACTTGGTTTTGCTAAGCCGCCACCGTTGTGGGGCTCCAGCTGTAGGTGGTCCGCTTGGGTAACCCGAGAGTTCGGCTGGGGCCCACTTTGAAGTCTTCACATTTGGATGCAGGTGCACTGCAACAATTATGCTCACACATTATGCACAGCGACAGCCGAAGACAACGCGGAGCAAAAGCCGAAGACACCGAGAGAAGACAACAAACTCGGCAAAAGGGAAAACCAAATGTGAGGTGATTCTAAATTTAGAAGAAACGCCTAGGGGGACCAGACCCAGTCCCCAGTCCCCAGTCCCCATCTGGGGTCGCAGCTCTAGGTGATTAACCGCACAAGTCCCCAGCCCCAGCCCCTCTCCTAGCCCCAGCTCCAGTTCTTCCCCCTCCACGAGCTGTGGCCTACGCCTCGGCTGACGTTGATTCTGCTTCGGGACGACGCGACGTCTAATTGCAGCCCGATGCGAGCGAAATGCCTGCGACATCTATTTATACCCCGTAGATGAAGCGAACGTCTAGCAAAGAGTATGTAGGTTATGAGCTAATGGTTGCTATAGACTAATGTTCCTTATATTTCATAAATATATATAAAGAATAATGAAGAAGAATAATAAATAATGAATAATGATAAGTATTATAAGAGGTTAGATATTTATAACACTGTTAATATGAAAACATAAATAAGATTTTGAAATTTTTAAAATTCCCTAATATGTCGAACATCAATCCAAACCCTTCAAAGTTTTATACATTTGTCATATTTTTTTGTCTTCATAAGAATTCAACTATACAATCTTAAATGACTGAACGATTCAATTATAGATTTTAATGCCTTTAAGATAGAAAGAAGCACAGCAAAGTTCATTACATGCAGGGTATAAAATAGTCGGGCACTTTTACTTGCTAATTATATTTTCCATGTATAGATAATATTATAATAATTTGATTATAAACATATATTTATATATAATAATAATATATATAATAATAATAATTATAATAATAATTAAATACTAAAAATAATACATACTAAATGCTTAAATATAAATTTATATTTGGTATTTAAATAGAATTATATTAAATATATTTTTTATATTATATTATATTAGAATCTTCATCTTTTTTTTTGTATTTTTAAACATTAAGCTAATGTGAATTTATTATTTTAGTTCTAACTAGAATCTTCAAAAATAATTGTGTAAAAATACAAAAATGCAAATTTAATGGAATTCAAATTATTTATTTTTTACTTATATGTCATAAAACTGTCTGGAAACACTAAAGTATTATTGTTTTTAGACAAAGAAAATAAAAATATAAAATTTTATGGAAATGTAGTCCTCTATTTTACACACTAAACCCCATTTCCGATGTCTTTAATAAATAATCCAAAATTACGAAATGTTTTTCTTTGTAAAATGCTAACATTAATTCGAGTTTATTTAAATTTGACAAATATGAGATATATAATTTTATGATCGCATAAAATTGTTAATAAATGCATTCTCGTTCTCAATTTTAATTTAGTTATTTTTATTTCATTTCTATTTATCTCTGCGCCATGTCAGGTCTTTTCTGTTTTAATATTCTCTAATTTGTGCGTTTGAGCTAAATTTATTTTTAGCATTTGACCCGAATTATTTTCTGTTGCTTTTTGTCGGTTCTCAGAGATTCTGTGAGGCTTCTCATTTCGGTTGGGAAATGGGAAAAGTTGTTCTTAACAGATTTCATTGACCGAAAATTTGTTGTCACTTTTTCTTGGCTTCGAGGCAGCGCAATTAATTCTGTGTGTCGAAAACGCTGAAGAGCTGTATAAATTTTGCCGTTTCGCTTGTCTCTCGTGGCAAATGGCATAATTTTAATTGATGTGAACTACAGTTTATAAAATAATAATAAAAAAATATATATATGTACAATAAGCAAACGCCTCGAGGCGAAACGAAATGCTTTTTGTGGGCTAAGTGTAGAAATCAATTTTGTTGCCGACAAAAAAGCTGTTAGCCAAACGCTTTAAACGTGTCCATGAGTAGAACACTTGACGTGAGAGAGAAGTACATCGACTCCGTCTACGTCTCCATCTCCATCTCCATCTCCGATTCCGACTTCGACTCGAACAGAATCGTGGAATGACCCCCACAAATTAGCACAGCGCCACCAAAGTCTTTGGCCTGTTATTGAGGAAGTCATAGACCCCGAGGCCCTGAAACGCAGCTCTTTCAGAAATTACCGAATATCATCTGTTTACAGACGGAGCACAGCTACGCAGCTGCTCCCCGCCTTACGGCAGATATTTATTTACATGCGTGTGGGGTAAGCTGATATACAGCCCGATCCAATAGAAACTCATTTGAGTCAACAAACGGAACTTGTTTAGCACCAACTGTATAAATAGGCGTTGAGAAATATTAAACCGGTAGATGTTAGATGTTTGTTTTTCTATAAACAGATCACAATTGATCGCGAACTGTGCAGGTGAGTTATGCTGCCTCTAATAAATATAGAAATCTGATATACCTCTAACAATAACAGACTGTCATAAAAATACGTATACGTATATATAAAACGATTTTACACTATTTCATTACTTTTATACCATAAGAATCAAAGCGAAGATCGAGTTTGATTTATTTCTTTGCAGATTACAAATTTGAAAACGATAAATCTCTATATCCATTAAATATTTTATGTATTTTATACTCTTTGAATTTTTATTACTATAGATTATATGACTTTTATGATTATAATTTTGGGCCTTTTGTATGTAAACACAGTATCTAAAAACTTTTTGAGAATAAATTTGAATTATTTCAATTTTAAAATATTTAATTACTTTTATGAAAATAATTTGGACTGTTTTGCATGCAGAAACTTTATCTGCAAATACCTCAAAAATAGTTTTTCATTATTTCATTCTAAAACATTTTTGTGATAATATTAAAGTTTGAAATTTCTTATCAACTATGCGATAAGATAGATGACCAGTCATCAAATACGATGAAGGGCATTACTAACTATATTTTTATATGACAAATATCATGAATTTATTATGTTACTGTGCAAATGTGTATAAACAGACAGAAGGAGGTGTGGCAGATCCCATAAAGTGTAAAGTATATATACATATATCATAAATTTTATTCTAGATCGGTACTACGCTCTGAGTCAATATAGTTCTGTGTACTATATAAGACTACAGACTTTATATACAATACATTTATTTATAGTCTTCTATATCATAAGCAGTAATTTGTAATATTTTAATTTTATATTTTAATAATATTATTACTTAATTTTTTTTTTTTCCAAATATTAATATATAAATTATTTTTTTCTATATTTACATATATAGAAGAAACTTCGAATGACTAAATAATCAGCTCTACATAGTTCTCAGGGCATCTTCTTGTCGTTTATATGTATATAAATATAATATGATGTATGTAAATATAAATATGTATAAATCAAACTTTATATTTCAAATGCTATTGAAGAAGGTGACATGTGATGAGTTCCTAACCTTTGATTTTAACTATGTTTTATTTGCCCACAGTTCTTATAGATGATTTCTGGTTGAATCAGCCTATTTTTTACGTATTACAATATCAATGCAATAGTTCTATAATCAGAACATATTGTCTAGTATTTTCCAAGAGCATAAGATTACTTTGTCATATGCCGGGGTCATATTATTTCGATTAATCCGTAGAAAATACATTCAAAAATTGTATTTTAAGATCTACTTTCGGTCTGCGAACAAATTAAACTAAAAATAGAATCCAATGCACTTGGTGCTCCACATAAATAAGTGTTAAAATACAAAGGATAATATATAATATAATAATACATATAAATATATAAAAATATTTCAATATTTTCTTTTGACAAAATTGAGAAAACAAATATATATGACTTCTGATATTTAAATAATCCTGTATGTAAAATATGCCAATATGAATAAGGTTCTGGTCCAAACATGTTTATTCAATTAACAGATATGCTTGCTATTTCATGTGTCTTTTATCTTTGCATTTTCGAATAGAGTTCACTTTGCCATATTTCTTTTAAGACATCTCTTTATTTTCGAATAGAGTTCACTCTATGTATTACTCGTTTCGGCTCACAATGCTCAGTAGAGAAATTCTGGAATTGAAATCGCTTCAGATTCGACTTTTTATGGCATCAATGCTTAGAAGACAACCTGCGGAAAGGTGAGTGAGGAAGGCGAGCGGCGGTACAAAAGAAAAAAACTCTCCCTTTCTCATTTCGTTTCGTATCGTTTCTTAGAATAAACGGCCATTCGGAATGTGCCACTGAAAACTAATTAAAATAACAAAAACCAATCAAAGCATAGAAAACATAAAGTCGACAATACTGAACAGAGACTTTTGGGCGAGGGTTCCCCTCGGGCCGGGCCCTGGAAAAAGTGAAAATCGTTTCACGTTAACGACAAAACCCAAAACGAAGCTAAATCCGCATTTTATACTGCGATGCGTTTATTATTATTATCTTTTTTATTTAATGCTGGAATTTGTATTTAATAAAGTTAAGAGAGCCGTAGCTAATGGCATAAAAAGATTTTATGACTTCAAATAAATAACGCCCAAGAGAATCTGAAACTCTTTTGTGAAAGTTGACGAATTGGAAAAACTTGTCAAATGGAAATGGAAAATTCGAGCGCTTTGTGGATCGAAGCGATAAAAATGCAATAAATGTGATAGTAGAACTTTGAAATTTTGATACAGTTTTATGCAGATCTATAGATTCTCATGGAATAATCTTAAAATTCAAAACTTTTTAATTTATAATGGAAAATTTTAACAATTTATCGTACTTGATTTATCAGTTTATCAGGTTTATCATTTGCCATAGATGTGATAGAAGATCAAATTAAAAATATATTTTATACAGATTTAGATAGATCTATAAATTCAAATGGAATATTCTAAAAATAAAACTTTTCAAATGAAAAACGAAAATTTTAACATTTTATTGATCGACTGTACTAAGGTTATTTATCATTTGCAATAGATATGGTTAAAGATAAGCTGTTAAATTTATTATATATTATAAATAGATTATAAATAGAAACTCGAGGCTAAGCATAGAAAACAAAATGTTTTTGTTTAGGTCAATTTTCCAATCAGTTACTTTTTACGGTGCACCTGTCTGGTCAGATATAGCCAAATGTCACATAAGTCAATTGCAAATCGCACAAAATAAAGTCTTGAAGCTTATTTTGAATCTTCCTTGGCATCATTCCACGTTAGATCTACACTGTCGAGCCAATGTTGAATTGGTAGATATTAGATTATCGCGACTATCGCAAAATTTCATAACCAAATGTCTTGAATCAACATATTCACATATAAATGAACTGGCATAGCCATTTAATTTTAAGTATTATTTAGTGTTTAAGTTATTTCTATCTATTTCTTTGATTTTCCCCCCAAATAATTAAGTCATATTATATACCATGTCATATTTCTAAGTAAATATCTAAGCAGAAAAGGCCTAGTTCCTAGTCTAAACTCTTTAATTATTGTAAGATACCATTCACAAAAAACTGTAATTATAACAAAGGGTGAAATAAATTGAAATTGAAAATTATAAATAGATTTACATATGTATATGGATCTGTAACTTCATATGGAGCACTCTTCAAAGATCAAAATTCTTAACATGCAAATTCAACATTTGAATATTTTTTCGATCAGTTGTGTTTGGCTTATCATTAGCAATAAATGTGATACTAGATCACCTTATAAAATTATTTGATATAGATTCATATAGAACACCTTCAAAATCCATCAACGGAAATTTACCTACACACATAAATATCTGAGGAGACTAGAAGAATTGGAGTACATGCATAAACAGATTGGATCGCAGCAGCATCCCATTTGAGCTACATAGGAAAACCATTATGGGCCATGCTACAAGTCTATAAAAAACAGCCCACAAGAAATACAAACTGCATCTAACAATAAATCTACACAATGCGAGAGCGAGCGAGAGAGAGGGCTAGTGGGAGTCCCAAATTTATATATTAATCTGCGAAACTAGTTGAACTCTTCTTCCCCCCGCGCGCAAACGCACACACGCTTTTACACACTCTCACACGCACACATACAGCTAATGCGATCACTCACCCTATTGCATTCCAAGGCGGCGGCGCTGTGCTCCTCTCGCTGACGAAAACAATGGCTGCATTTGCTCTTGTTGAATATATTTGGTGAGAATTTACGACAGTCGGCGATGCGTCCGCCGCTCACATTTGGCGGGGGCGACGCAGCCGAAGTCGACGCAGCGCTCGCTGCTGTTACGGCTGCCGCTGTTGTTGTTGTTGTTATCGTTGCAGTTGACATTTTCGGATATTCGCTCAGCTGCTTCGCGGTTTTCAACTTAGAATCTGTCGACAAGCTTTGAGCTCTGCTCAGCAGCCAAACTGATGCTCAGGGCTGAGCGCCATTGCGTTCACACACACACACACGCACGCACACACTGTTTGGACTCTCTCGCTCGCACACGTACAAAAACGCTGAGCCAATTTTAACAATTTTGCACAATTTACTTTTTTCTTTGCTCTTTTACTTTTATTTACTTTTGGACACTTGATAACGGTAGCCGCTGGGTGAGTAGCGTAGCAGGTAGCGGGGCAAAGAGCGAGACAGCCTTACATATTTATGCAAATGCGACCGAACAGCTACGCAGTTGTTGTTGCTGTTGTTGTTCTTGTTTAACAGACGCTGCGGCGCAGCAGCCGGCACGGCTTTAACTCCGTTGTTGTTGTTGTTGTTGTTGCTGTTGTTTATGTTTCCTAATTGCTCTAAAAATAGCAGAACATTCAGCTGAATCAGCTAACCGTTCCCGTTACAATTCAAGATATTTCCTTCGCCAACTGTTATGCACGTTAGCTTTGCCCTTTAGATTTTGATATCAAACTTTATATTTTTTGGCATAGTAAGCAAATATAAATGCGAATGCGAATGCGAATAACAACACACACGTACACACACGCACACACACTCTCACTCACACACGCGCGCGCCACACACTAAAAAATTATTCAATTTTGCTTTGCACTTGGCTTCTTCAGCGGACACCAACAAAATACACACGGGCTGGAAGTGTTGCTGGACGCTAGCGCGCGGGCTTTGTAAATGCTGCTCTCGGCACAACGAATCGGTTCGAATGCATACACGACACTGACACGCCAGCCCCAACAAGTCGAGCCGCAACCAGTCGAGCGCCAAAAACAAACACGACAGAGAGCCCCAGAGAGAACGACAGAGAGAGAGAGAGAGAGAGGCACACAACAACAAAACAGGGAGAGCGCTTAATGCTGTGTAAGACATATAATGGCAAGTGTGTGTGGTAGGTAACGCAACGTTGGAGGACACCGTTTCGGCTCTTTCTCTTTCTCTCTACACATACAGTTATTTATAATATAACAAAATGAATAGTAGCTTATATTCGATATATGCCTATTATTGTTCACATTGAGTTGTTTAGTATAAGTCACCTGCACTTATACTAGCGTTACCTGTGCATATGTGCATACCTCTTGCTGCTGCGTAAGCAAACGCAACGCTCTGACATCACAACAGCGCTCTCTTATACGAGTTCGCTCAGCAACGCAGTTGCCGATCGATTCAATCAGCTGTTTGTAGTACTTCAGACTTGGTTTGACAGCGACTGACTGCTAGCGGTTGAGAGTGAGTTTAGCTATAAAACGGCTAAATTTGATGGAATCGAACCGTTTGAATGGGAAAATGAAATGTATAAGAGTTGGAATTAATAATATATTTACTTTGTTGAGAACAACTCTCTAATTGCCTTTAATCAATACCCGTATAGACGAAAATCTGTTCTTAACTCCAACTAATGAGACTTTTGACCTTTGCCTATCGTTTGTATCAAATCGAAAATGCTGTGGAAAATCAGTGCCGGGAAAAGTATCCCAAAACGATTTGTTTACAACAGCCGCAGCAACAACAACATATAATTAACATAACAATTTACTGTACGGTTCATTAAGAGCCTCAGACAACAAATTTTCAAGTGCGCCGCCACAACAGCAGCAGGCGAGCATTAGAAGGAACGAGACAGCCAGAGAGGAAGTGAAGCAGAGAAGCAGAGATGCTGAGAGGGAGGGAGAGAGGTAGAGCGAGACGAACCCTTTTTACGCATGTTCAAGCCGCGCAACAATAACAAAGAAAGCAGAGAATAAAAAAAAAACAGTTGATTAATTACGCTCGATTATGGGAGGGGTAGGGAAAAGCGAAGGAGTGAGAGAGAGAGAGAGAGAGAGAGAGAGTGAGTGTGAGAGAGAGGGGGGGGGGAAGGGAGGGCACACAGCTTGCGTCTTGCAAGGGCAGCGAAACACTCGATCAAATATTTTGACTGACGCCTTGGGATGTCGGCGCACCTGGAAAGTCGACTGGAATACCCTACCGAAGGGCATGGCAGACCCAACAGTAATTAGAGAAATAGAGGAAATATTGTTACATTACAGTTATATATTATATATTATATAATATATAATATATAATATATAATATATAATATATAATATATAATATATAATATATAATATATAATATATAATATACAATATATAATATATAATATATAATATATAATGTATAATATATAATATATAACTGTAATGTAACAATATTTCCTCTATACAATATATTTTATATTATATATCAATATTATCAATAAAATCAAATTTCTATGGATTCTAGTATATGATATTTGTAGATCCAAACTAATAAGAATTTATCTATCATATTATAACTCTCTAAGTGCGAGTTCAGGTAAGATATATGATAAAGTAAGGCAAGAGCTGACATAAACAATTCTGAAATATTTGTATATAAAAGACTGTATTCATAAACAAAATTAAATTGTATAGGAAAGTTTTCTTTACCAGAGTTTCATGTTTCAGGCAATCAGAATTCATTCGTCTCTGATCTTTTACACATATATTAAATATACTTACATATATGTATGTTTATTCCATAATATTATGTTTTATTCTGTTTCTCAATAAAAACTTTGAAATATCATGGAATAAAATAATCAGAAATTGATATATGCTCGATAGTACCTGAGGTTGTTCTACAATAGAGTTGCCAATTCCGGAAAGAGGAAATTACGCTAAATTTAATAAATTGATTATGTATACTTATGACAGACAAAGCTAATAAAAATTAAAGATTGGAGAGGAATCTAAAATGAATATTAAGTTAAGTTTAATATTTGAACTAATTTTTTAAATTCATTAAAAAAGGGAAAAAAATATTGGTTGAATTTCCGTAATATATATATTATTTATTTTTAATTTTTAATTTTAAATTTAAAAATAAATAAATTAAGTTTAATAACTAATTAAGAAAATCATTCAAAACTGGAACATTATTTTTATTAAATTTCGATAATATTTATTTAGGATAAAAATAAAAAAAAAATTGAGTTCAATATTTTAACTAATTAATAAATATATTTTTATAAGGAAAATATTAACTGATTACTAAACAATTTTATAATAAATCAAATTAAAATCATTGAATAAAGTTTATTATTTTAAGTAATTGTAGTAAATAGTAAAAGAAATATAACTTAATTTACTATATTAATTTTTTTTTATATTTTAATCGAATTTCTAAAATTTAATCATTAATTAACATAATTATATTGAGATAATAATTGATTTAATTTCAGAAATATATTATAAAATAAATTAATTATAACAAATAATTACGAATAACAAATAAAATTAAAACTAAATTAAATTAAATAATTAACTAACAAAGAACTTCTCTTCCAAAGAGTTATGCAATTGTGCAATATTATTTTTTGTTATCTTGAAACTCTCTCAGTAATTAATTTAGATATAGAAATTACACTCATTCAAGATATTACATGATATAAAACCCTTTTTGTTTACCTTTGATCTAAAGTTTTGCTTCGATAATTGTTGAAATACCTGCGAAATGCATTACAACATATTGTATTTTCTATTGCTGCTGCAGTTGTTGTTGTTGTTGTTGTTGTTGTTGTTGTTGTTGTTGCTGCTGCTGCTGCTGTTGGCTGACGATCGTTTTTTCCCCCATTTAGCACTCGCATTCAAATGTCAATCGAGTCACGCGCGTCTCAGCGACACACAAAATATAAAAAAAAAAAAAAAACAACAAAAATCGGAGACAATGTAAAACCCAATTCCCCAGATATTTTTATACACTTGCGCTGAGGGAGTTTTAATTGTTGCGCCGAGAATGCGGAAAAATCTAAAAAAAAAAAAGAAAAAGAAAATCATTACAAAGTAGGTGAACCAAAGTTAAGTCTGATCATTTTTAAGTTTGTTGAGTATTTATAAATAAATATAAAATTCAACAAAGTAGGATTATTTATAAAACATAAATAAATATAAAATTTAACTGAAAGCCAAAGTAGGATTATTCACCTAAATATATATTTAATATAAGAACAAGGCAATAATAATAATTAAATGATTTAATTTATTTTTAAATATTTTAACAAACAGGTTATTAAGAAAAATTATATTTTAATGCTTGAATGCGTTTATAATATAAGCATAAAAAATTAATATTTAATCAAATTATAATATTCAATATATTTAGTCGAATTATCCTAGTTTGAGTTTTCAATTATATTTTTTTTATTTAAAAATTTCTCAAAAATTTTTAAAATTTTATGGCTTTGTCCGCAAAGACTGGCACAAATTCAAACTTGTTTGCATCAAAATTTATCAAATTTTTAAATAAATTCATAACAAAATTTATCATAGCTCCAAAATCCATAATAAAACATCATATAAGCTTTTCAAATTAAGATAATAAACAACACAAACAAATTTTAGAATCTCCCGTTTTTTTTTTTTTGTTTATCTCAGAATGAATATTGCATAAATTATAAAATATTTAAACTAACTTTTTAATTATTATTTATTAATATTTTCTTGCACTATTTAATTTAAAAGCAATTTTTATCTTGGTAAATTTCTATATTTAAGCAGATTTTCTACTTTAATAAAATATAACTGGCAAGAATAAACTTATATTAAGCAACTTATTGGTAACTCTTAAGAAATACCTAATGTTTCTATGTTTGGTTGTTAACTAACAAAATAAAATACAAAACTATAAAATATAAAATAAAAATATATAAATTTATATTAAAATGTATAGAAATTTTTAAATTTAATTATATATGTAAAATATTATGAAACAAAAATATATTAATATTTTTTAAATTTATTTTTATTTTTATAAAACTATACAAATATATTTGTTTATTTATAACAAAAATATATAAGTATTTTTATTTTCTAAAATTTTTGTATTTGTGTCCCATTGGAAATACCTTGTGAACGCAGCATTCTATTATAATTAATAATATATATTTTGAATGAATGCATTTGACTATGTTGGGCTTTAGTCGAATACTCATGAATGAGTACACGGACTGTGGAGGTGTTTAGTCCGCACAGTGCTGATCTTTATTCTTCTGAGGCTAGGTTTATACACCCAGCCTCTTGCATAATATCAACCCTTAAAACTAGTGTGTCTATTGCTGAGTTTGTAAGGCTCAGCATTGGTCTATTGCATTCTTATATTGTCGCTGAGGTTGTAAGGGTCACCGTTCATCTAGCTATTCTTAAATTCCACACATGAGGTCCGCATTTCTTACTTCTAAAAGCTCTGATTTTTGCAACGAAAACTGAGCAGAAGCCCCACTGTACATTGCTTAGGTTTCTAAATAGAGACAAACAACAGTTAGGAATTTATTTATATTGATTTTCCAATTTAGAAAATCATAATAAAATAATACAATTTTGCTTATATCATGCACAAATTATTAAAGTTGCTAAAATAGCAAAAAAAATACTATATAAATAATTACAAATTTATTATAAATATTACATATAATTAAAATATTAAAAAACAAAACAAGTAAGAGTGCTCTAGTCGAGACTGCTCGACTAGGGCATACCCTGAGCCCTGTGAAGGGCCAAATATCAAAACATTCTTCGATGTTGTATGCATACATACTAATGGTTGGATGGTTAATTCTTCGTCAAGTAAATTTAAGTGATTAAAATAAAAGCTGGTTTTCTGGAGTAAATTGATTGTTCCCTTTTATTCAGCGTGCCAAAATTAAATCAAGCCCTGCCATGTGACTGAGTTGACAGCGTTGCTTTTTGGTCGACTTATCGATATCAGTAAAGTATCCGATAGAATTCGCGGTCAGTGACGTCACTCCCACTCATTGCTGCATAGGCAGAGTTGCTGGTGAGTGCGAGGCGGCTTAAGAGGGGGTGAAGCTGTAACCAGCCCCGGGATGGTAACTAGCGCTCTGGTATTATCGAGTATTCATGTAAAATTTCAAGTCTACGTTGCGTACTTAAAAATATCTCAGCGTTCACACGGACGGACGGACGGACAGACAGACGGACAGACGGACATTGCTATATCGACTCGTTTTGTCGCGCTGATCAAGAATATCTATACTTTATGGGGTGTGGCACGCCTCCTTCTGCCTGTTACATACATTTTCACAAAACCATTATACCCTGATTTCCCATTTTCAATGGGTTTAGGGTATAAAAATTAACATCTGAAAGTAGGCCTAACGCTTTGTATATGTACAGAGGCTAGTGCAGATAATTATTAACTGATCCCAGGAGGTGGAAAATTAGTTTTGTATATTTGTATAAGATAATTAAAATTATTTAAAATGATTTTCTACAGCATCTTTTTCGATCTCTACTGCATTTTCTTTTCTCCTTATACATACATATATACAGATTGTTAGGCTCACCTGCAGATATATTCGTAACTAACTAAATATGTTTGTATTTTAGTTAAAAACTATAAATATATTAATAGATTAAAACAATTATTTAAGACTCCACTGGTTTTTTTTTTTTTTTTTTTTTTTTGCAATTTTCAAGTTTCCATTTCTGCGCCCTTTTGCGACAGCAAAATTTCTCAAAGTTGGAAAACTAAAACGGGCGAGGCTAAAATGCTGCACATGCCACATGCCACATGCCGCATGCCACATTCAAACTTGTTGTCGCAGTTAGTGTTGCGGTTGTTGTTGTTGTTGTTGCTTTTCTTGTTGTTGTTGTTGCTACATATTAAATTGATTGCAGCTGCAGACAGCAGACAAAAAAAAAAAATAAAAAACCGCCGCCAAACACCGAACCGAATCACACTTTCACTTTTCTATGCTAATTTATAAATGGAAAAAAGAAAAACTTAAAAATAAAATTTGAAAAAAAATAATGAAAATATTTTTCACAAATTTTTCGCTGTTTTCCCAATGGTCCTTTTACAGTTTTTTAAGGTGCATTGACTCTTCCCCCTTCTCCCCCCACCCCCACATCCATTCGAAATACATTTCCATTATTATGGGGGCGTGGCAACGCCTTCCATTGCTGGCGTTTCGATATTTTCTTCTTTGTCACGTTTTGCGTTCGCTTGATTAATTTATTTTTAATTTTAATGCCGCGCTAGAGAGAATCTAATCAAAATATTTGTCTAGTCTCGGAAATAGCTGAAAGCGTCGGCATTTCTTAGCCTTTGCTTGGAAGCGGCTCGCAGGCATTGAGAACTTTTAAAATATGCTGGAAAACAGAAGATTTATGTTCGAATTGCGTCTCGTGTTTATTAAACGGCAGCCGGACGGCCGTTGGCTACATGAAATGAATTATGATGTCGAAGGGGCGGCATACAAATGCGAATACCCTGTAAAAAGTTGAAAATGCCTGCGAGGGCGTATGCGTGATTTGTGCATGCATTAGGGGATAGGATAGGGGAAAGTATATCAGAAATTACTTTATCCGAATCGCTCTCTCTATTATCCGTATCTCTCTGTACATTATCCGAATCTTTCTCTCCATTATCCGAATCTTCTAATCCTATTATCCGAATAGGCAATTCCATGCTGGGTTCCAATTGGGAATTCCACTAAGCGAATTTGTAATTTCACTGTCCTAATTCGTAATTCCATTATGCGAATCGGTAATTCCACCATTCGAATCGGTAATATCATTATCCGGATCGGTAATCAGAATTGAATTCGAAACGCATCTGTTTTACAAAAAAACCTTTACAATTTTCCAAAAAAAAACCTTATATGTAAAATGATGCATCGTCATTTGAAATAGTCCTGTCGAAACATACACAAATATAGATAATTTGAGTGATAAAGCCGCAGAGTTGTTCAAGGGATTTTCCAATTTAATATTCCAATATTTTAAAAGTTTTTGATGAAACTCCTCATTTGTATGAACAAGCATTCCAGCATAAACTTTTTGTTTTAATATTCAGGAGTTATATTTCATATGATGTATAAATACATTTATATATATGATAAGATAAAAAGAATTTTTGTAAATACATCGATTGATTCTAGCTCATTTATTTCTCACTACGCAAACAGTCAAGAATGAATCCTAAGGTAGCTGCAAGCCGTTCTAAGTCATGTATATATATTAATATAAATGCCTTAAAAAGTAATGAAATATTTTAAAATATTTGAAGGTATTTTTTTTTATAATATTGGAATTTAAAATAGAAATAATTCAATCATTTCGAAGACTCCGATTTATTTAAACTCATTTATCCCGCACTATGAAGACATTCACGTATAATTTATAGGGTAACTCCAAGTCGTTCATAGTCACTTATATGTATTATATGAATACCTTAAAATACAATCAAATATTCTTTAATATTTGAAGAAATTTTTTAAATTATATTTGATATGAGTGCACAAAGATGTATAATATAAAAGATTTGGACTCAGATTAATTTTTAGCTCAGATTAATTATTTTCCAAGTTAATAATAGAGCATCTGCAAGTCTTTCCATGTTAAATATTTATAGTATATAAATTGAAATACCTTAAAAATCAAAATATTTAAAGAAATTTTTCGGGTTATATATTATATTAAAATATTAAAATTGAGTTTGTGTAAAGTGCCAAATTGTAATTGTAATTAATTATATTTCATTTATTAGGAATAAGTTCAGATAACAAACGCGCATTTTGGTAGTCAACTGGTCATAGGTGTTAGCTTTGCTCAGTTATTCCAGGTTTTCACTTAGACATTTAGACTTTACAGATAACTTATTCATATATCTCCCAGAGTGTAAGGACGATTTCTTGAGTCATACTTCTTATCAATAAACCAACTTAAATACCAAAAGTATGCAGAATTTCAGCTAATCCCAGAGTAGATTCCCCTGAATAAACACACACAATTTGGCATTTAGTGTAGACTTACACAATAGAGTCATTTATGGCAGTCACTGAGTGGAGAATCTAGGACATCCAAAGAAGCCGCAAGCTAAGAACATCCGTGTTTTACCCAAACTCTTTCACCTAATTTCAGTTCTTATCAATCCATACTCTTTGATCTCTACAAACTTCTGCGAATCATTTACACCACACACTTTTCCTTTGATCTCCACAAAGGCACTCGGTCTTCCATAGTGCAATTGTACGGCACTTGGTTTCCGTTACATGCGGTAGTCGATTAAGAAATCAGTTTCAAGACTCACTTATCAAATCCTCATTGGCAGCAACGCTTCCACAATGAGGAAACAGTGCCTAAAAAACAAAACATATATATGTTTAAAAGAAAAACCAGACATGGGCGTAAGCCTGGCCAGCCATGGGCTGAGCAGGCATGGCGAGCCATGTAAGCCAGCAAACCAGCCAAGCGACCGATCTCTGACCATTTGCCTGTCCGGCTGCAGCCACCTGCGAACAATTTCCCATAAGACGCGAAAAAAACTCGTGAAAAACGCCGCAAATCGACGGCTGACAGTCTATGGCTGGTACCAATTTGCCGTCGATTCGCGAGCTGCAGAGAGAAGCGAACTGCACAGCGAGACAGAGACAGAAAGAGAGAGAGAGAGAGAGAGAGAGAGAGAGAGTGGGAGAGAGCGAGAGGGAGGGAGCAACTCGAGGAAATCGGGGAGTCGTCCATAGACCTTTGTGAAAGTGAAAATTTTTGCAAAGTGTGTGCGCAACGGCAACGGCAACGGCCACGAATGCCACTTTGTTTCCCTCTATAGGAAAATTGAAACGACCTCAACGACTTCTGAATACTCTAATAATCGAAAAATTACATTAGTCTGTAGAGTTATTTATTGACTTTATCTTTTGATGACATTTATATCGTAAAAATGTTAAGATCAAAGAGCAAAAGAGTTCTGTATGTTTCTTCAATTGAAAGTCTTATCGATTTCGAATACCCTTGACAAATATGTTTTTGGATTGTAGAGAATTTCTGGGGCTAACATGAATATAACAATACAATCAATAACATATTATTTTCATAGGACAGAAATTCGAATATCACTTAAGCAAATCCATTTTTCCATAATAAAACAGGATATTCGAATATGGAATAATGTTGTCGAATACAAGATCAGACAATGGATAATTCCGATGATAGCTGCAAAAGGGATTTGATCCATCTAAATCGCAATAATGTGAGTATATTATATTAAGAATTGTTGCCATGTTCAGGTGTTCTGATCTTTAAGCAATTTTATGGACATTCAATAGTTTTGTAATAGCATTGAAAATTTTTGGTCCGATTAGAGGCATCATATATCAGTAGCCAAGTATATAAATTATGCAAATCATATATATATTAAAATAAATATATATTTGTCTGGTAGTTTGAATTAAATAAGTAAGTTACCATAGGGTAACTTTTTCATTCAAAACAGCTTAATTAGATACATGGATACCATTTGGATATAAGTTTTAAGATTTTGGGAAATATGTATATTGTAGTTCTACTGTAAGTGAAACGAATGTGAGTGAAAACTAAGATGATATATATTATTTATTGAAGATTTTAACTGTGGTATAAATGTAACTCAGCTTCATAGATTATCTTAAGCAGAACTACTTCCGCTAAAAAGAAAATTTCTGGATACCCTTTGGCAATGACAACTTTAGTTGTGAATGTGTTTTTATAAAAGAAAACTATAAATATATTTTTAATTTATGTCAAAATAAATAAATAATGATAATAATGTATTATATAATATATTATTCTATTCTATTCTATTCTATTCTATTCTATTATTCTAAATAAATAATATATTATTCTGAATTTTGTAAATCAACTAGCCTGTTGGAAAACCACGTATATAGATAGATTGTTTATTTTTAGAAATATTTGATATTCGATATAAGAAATAAGAAATTATAAATGATATAGAAAGATCTGTCGTTCTGAATTGAAAGATCAGTTCTGCGAATATTAATTTACCTCATAGTTAAAGCAACCTGAACAAAAAGCCTCTACCATTCCTAAGTATGAAATCTAACGCTAGGTAGTTACTGGCCTCAGAGAACGTTGTTAGAGCATCTAAAAGTCGACTATCTGAATTTCCACCTCTGTCAAGTGCCGCTTTGATAATGGACTCCAAGCGCGTGAATAATAACAAACAGCGTTCAGTTAGGAAATAGCGTTTCATTAACATGAAAAACGAAAAAACGAAAATTGAAAATGGAAAATGGAAAATTGAAATTGGAAAATGTTGCACAAAATGTTGGCCAAAAGGAAAAATATATAAAAAATAAAAAATAAAAAAAAACTAAAAAACAAACGACGGCGCTTGACATGTGACGTGCGCTGGCAGCCACTTTGGCAACTTAAGCAACTTTTGGCTACTTAACATTGCGTATACGTGGCGTAGTCCCCGTCGGACTGGGGGCTGGGGACTGGGGACTGGGGACTGGAGCTTATCTGCTGGCCAATTGACATGACCGGTTGTTCGATATTTTTGGGAAAGTGCAGCGAATCGGAGGAGAGAGTGAGAGAGAGAGAGAGGAGACTTACTTTTCGGCCAAGGCGACAACAGCATAATTTACCGTTAACTCTTCATCAAGCGCTGGAAAAGCTCATGAGCCGCACGCAAATGCGAATCCGCGTGCTGATTTCCTAGTCAACTAAATTTTTTCATTTTTATACCCTGAACCCATTGAAAATCGGAAATCAGGGTATAATGGTTTTGTGAAAATGTATGTAACAGGCAGAAGGAGGCGTGGCAGACCCCTTAATATATTTTTGATCAGAGCGACGAGCTGAGTCAATTTAGACCTGTTTGTCTGTCGTTCGGAGAGTTCGTTTGTCCGTCTGTCCGTCCGTCTATCCGCCCGTCCGTCTGTCCAAATGTTTAAACGCGTCGATCTTAGAATCCATGAAAGGTAGATACTTGAATTTTCTTTTGTAAGTCCGTGTATAGCACGCGTACGTCAAGCTTGTTTACTAACTTCGATGGCTACTTTTGTTGTAATATAATCGATTTTAAACCTTATCTTAAATACGTTTTAAAATGTTATCTCGTACATCGTTATAGCTAGAGTCCCCAAATTTTGCACATAGATTCATGTGAATTTTATATAATTTGGTTTTTTGTAATATTTTGGATACAGCCACAAAATTTTACCAAGCCCCATCCTTTGAAGGTCAGTTGCAAATATAGCCATGTGAATGAGTTTGTATTTTTATAAAATGAAAAAAATTCATTATAACCATTTGATAGATGGCGCCTTCTGTAGTAAACCAAAAAGTCAGATCGGTCGGCGTTCAGGAGATCTCCTAGTCGGGCACTCCCGACTAGAGTTTTCTTACTTGTTTATTTCTTACCTCAGTTTTCGGGTATTTGGCGTGTCTTATGATTTATTTGACGTGACAGTCAAGTGAACAGGGATTTATTTTTCATTGGCGCATTTTTAATGATTTTCTGTTCAGTGCGGGGCATTTCAAATCGAACAGCCAGACGAAGATTGAGACACGGACAGCGACACGCAATTGCCGCCCAGTCCAACCACATGGACCACATGCCCAGCTTCTCTCTCTCGCTGTGTGCGTATGTGTGTGTGTGTGTGTGTGTGTGTGTGGACAGCAACCATTATAAAGTATCTAGTGCTCTGCACTCGAATGTCGAATGCTGCTCGTATGTGGGTTGCTCTGGTGCAGCTCCAATTTGTGCACCTGCTGGCAAAGCGAAAAAAATTAATTATAAATCGTTCGAGCAATTTCAAATCGAAATGCAGCAGACCAACATGCAAAAGCCAAATGTATATGAGTCTCTTATGAGTGCTCACCTCATGATACCCTGTAATCTGGTCGCCTTGCAGGTCTTTGCTCACATGCTTTAGTTATTGAAATCTATGTATATGAAAATAAAATTAAAAATTAATATTATACATTCATTCATCTAGCTCACATCAGTTTTACTCTCATATCTTTATTACATTGATCATACATACACTTTTTTTACAAAAATGTTCTGTCAATGTATCATACAATGGTTTTAAAGTTCTTCTGAAATGAAGCCTTAATGTTATTTTGACATATAAAAAAAAAAAAAAAAATAAAATAAAAATAAAAATAATGATTGCTTTTATTTAAAAATATTTTATGTAGTTAATATTAATAATAACATTTTTGTTTTTAAATCAAAGAAATGTTTTTTTCTTATTATATTTATATTTATTTATTCAAAAATCTTAGTTATTGAAATCTATATGAAAAGAGAAATACAAATTATTGTAAAAAAATTATTATTATATATTTTTAAAAATATTTGATGTTGCTAATATTAGTTACTAATTTCAACATTTATGTTTTAAAAAGTCTAAGAAATATGTTTTTGTATTCTTATTTTTATATTTATTTGTTAAATAATATTAATATTTGTTTAAACTGTGTATTAAATGACGAATAAGTATTAGTTGCTATATTAATAAATTTGTATGTATTATATATAGTTTATAATATATCGTATATATTTAGTATAAACTATTACTTTATATAAATGTTGATTAAACAAGAAATTAATATAATTTTACTTAAGATACTTGGAAGGGCTATAGCTTGTAGATTTATGCAGAATAAATCACAGTTCTAAGGTTCGAGACAGTCCAAGAAAGAGGCGGATTTAGAGTTGGAAACAGCAAATGCTGTACAAACCCAGCGGCCTGAGTGACGACTTGGCTAAATTATAGTCTGGGATAGACTAGTAATTAACTCAACTTTTGTTTTCTTAAGAGCAACTTGGATGGCCTTGAGCTGAGATAATACCATATTTATTCAATGAGTTGGGATTCAAAACCCGGAACTAACTGGCGCACAGTCTTTGGTTAAGAAACAAAATGATTTTGTTTATTTCTCCCTCTAAAAATGCATCAATTGTTTTTGTCTAAAAAAAAATACTAAGATTCTAGAAATTCTTGTAAATATTAATTTTAGATTTTATTTTTAATTTTTTCAAGAAGTGTTTATTCAACTATGAATCTTCAACTTGTCTTTATCAAGATTAAAATATCCACGAGTTTGTCAACATTTTTTATATATCTCAAAGCGCTTAAAAATATTATTTATGCTTTATTTTTTAATTTATTTAATTGTTTATTTATTTTTCATTGAAATCTCGTTAAGCTCTTCCATCAAAGCCTTTCATTCTCTATCTTATATTATTGTTTTGTCCTAAAATCCTTTATTCCATCCTTTTATCCATTATTCCTATTATCATCAAGATTATATATTCTAGATGCTGAAGCAATGATATTTGTTTTTAAATTTTTAACATTTATTATTTAATTTCCATGTAAATATATATGTTATATATACAACAATATATTTCTCAAAACTTTCCCGTTGTATCTACAATTTCCATAAAAGCAGATAGTTCAGCTTTTTGCAAATGCATTTCAGTAATGAGTATCTCCTAGTCAGATATTCTTCAATTAAAAAACACAGCTCTTTAAATAGTAATCAAAAATCAAAACGATAAATAAACTAGATAAGACTTTGGCGAAACCGAGTCGAGTCGTTCATTAAAAAGCGAGCAGACTCGATTTATGGAAGGGAATTAAATATTAATTTCACTTTTGGCTGCACTTGACCCACTCTCTTTCTAAATAAAGGCGAAGTGCGACTAACACAGCTGCAAATAAATCACTAACGAAAGAGAACTCAGCGGGATGCTGCAAGAGGAACCAGATTCGGATTCAGATTCGAATCCACACTCAGATGCAGACTGAGATTCTTGTGCTGCGGCTTAGTCATGGCTAGCTAAATTGAAAGCCATCACAAACCCGCCCAGAGAGCACAGAGGATGACAACGAGCGAGGCCCACAAACAAACGGCCATAAAGAGCAGAGACAAATTCAATTAAGTGTCGAGTGCAAAGCAAAAGCCAAAGGCAAATGGCCAAGGCGAATGCGTTTCGTATGTGTTTCTAATTGCATTTACTTTTTATTCGAATTCGAAATTTGGAAAGTGACAGGCAACAGCTTAATAGCCAGGCAACACCCGACTTGTTCCCCTCCCCACCAAACCTTCTCGAATGACGTAAGCGCAGTGCACAGTGGGGCAATTGCATTTAAATACAATTAGCAGTTATGATTTTCACTTTTATTTTTCTTTGCCAGGCGAGCCCATTGCACAACAACAACAACAACAACAACAACAATGGGCCAAATCATGGGTGCAATGGCCAACGGACACGTGTGTCTAACTTTGGCTGAGATGATTGCCTGGGATGCTGGACGGGTGGATAGTTGCTCGCGCTGCTCATGGTAATTTCATAAGACCGGCCAAACAGCTCAGCTCCAATCATTTTCGATTGCAAAACGACAACAACAACAACAATAACAACAACAGCTGTGCACATGTTGAGCAAAAAGGGCAAACAGTCAAAAAAAAAAAAAGTTAATGTGCAGCCAATCGCCACGCGAGTTGCAACAATCGAGCCAAAGGTGGCCAATTGCCCAAAAATTCCAAATGAATTCATAAAGCGATATGTGGGAATAACTTGAAGAAATTCCAAAAAAAAAAAACCAAAAAAAAAACAGTTGCAGTCATGAAAACATGTTAATATCAGTACACTATTGGGTTATCGAAGAAAATGGAAAAAAACATATTTTAATAAAGTTCATTTTTAGTTTTAATAAAAATGTATTAACTTTCCTTTAATTTAAATAAAAACCAAATATTTCCAGTACAGAACACATACTTAAAAAAACTGATACATAGATGGCGCTAATAACAGCTAAAACCATATTAGCTCTATCATTTTATTAAAACTATGTATCAAGTGAAATTTCTATTATTAAATTAAATTAATAATAATATGTTTAATGTTATTTCATAATATTAAGTTAATATCACACCGACATGCATATATTATTTAATATGCTTTACAGTCATAAATATATTATATTATATACTTTCGAGCAGCATTATTAACTAACTTACTAGATCCTGATTGTCTGCTGCAGTGGTGTTAGAAGGCAACAGACAGCTCGTAATATCCGAGAGAATTATAAATTTAGCAATAATTAAAGAATATATTGCCACTAGGAGAGAGACCACTATAGATGTTGCAAAACGTGGTCCCCATTGTTGCTGATTGAAAGCGAGAGTGTTACATATGTCCTGCGAATAGGATCACTATGATTTCTATAAACGAATGAGATAAATAGGGAGTTTGATAGAAGAAGTTACAAAAGGAAAAATCATTTTTAAGGAATTTAGAGAACTGAGCGAAATCGGGAACTCGTAGAAGTAAAGCAGAGTTATATTGGAAGCTGATAACAACTAATATATCCAATATATCAATTATTTTGTACAATTTATTATATATTACAATATATATCTGAATATTGTCAGAGCACGTCAAGTAACAGCTGTCACTTCTTCGTTATCCTAATATCAGCAACAATATTTCATTTTGTCAGTTTTGCACATATTCTTTATTTACATTTATTAATGTATGTTTTTATATTTTGAAATATTTGATATTTTAAAATTGTCTGTAATATTTCATTTTTAACTTTTTCCTTCGCCTTACAACTTCAATTAATTCACTTAGAATTGTTGTAGTTTTCCCTTAGGATAAACTCAACAGACAAACGTAATTGCCAGATCCATTAGATCCAATTATATTGAGCTCTTCAATTATGTATATATACACATATTATTTTAATATATTATTTCCGTTTGTCCTGATTAGGTTATAAGGCTGCAGTTGCATATGCTTTAGTTATGTGAGATTTCATTGTAAGTAGTTTGGTGTATTAAATGTTTTTATTATTATGCCCCATTAAAGTAATACTCATTATAATAGAGATGTTGTATAAGCATAGACATACATATATCATATCGCTTTGAGAGGGAACTTTTCGAGCATTTCTTCATACATATAGTCGTAGGTTCAAAAAAAATAACACAAAGTCCCCAAATTAATCACAATTAGGAAATTATTCATATTCCTTGCCTAATCAAATCTAACTACAAATCTTATAGAATTATTTATGGATTCTATTTGTATAGCTCAAACAATTGCACTCAACTCACTCGAACGGAAGTCGATGATCGGCGTAGCTTTCTCTTTATTATATTATTATTGTTATCGAGTTGTCGGCTGATAACAACTAATATAATATACTAATATGATATACTAATATATGTGAGTTTTCATTGTAAGTAGTTTGGTGTATTAAATGTTTTTATTATTATGCCCCATTAAAGTAATACTCATTATAATAGAGATGTTGTATAAGCATAGACATACATATATCATATCGCTTTGAGAGGGAACTTTTCGAGCATTTCTTCATACATATAGTCGTAGGTTCAAAAAAAATAACACAAAGTCCCCAAATTAATCACAATTAGGAAATTATTCATATTCCTTGCCTAATCAAATCTAACTACAAATCTTATAGAATTATTTATGGATTCTATTTGTATAGCTCAAACAATTGCACTCAACTCACTCGAACGGAAGTCGATGATCGGCGTAGCTTTCTCTTTATTATATTATTATTGTTATCGAGTTGTCGGCGCTTTTCCTATCACAATAATAGATAGACAAATGACACCTCGACCGCATCGGGAATGCTGGCTCGATCACATGGCCTCAAGAGTGATGGAGAACAATTGTTGGATGCACTCGGAGAGCCTTCCACGAGACTGCCATCAACGGTGTCTACAGCGACGACATCGTCGTCAACTTGACCCAAACACCTCACTTAAAAATGTTTACAAATTACGACTTAATCGCGTGCTGCTTGAACCCAACAACAGCAACAGCCACAACAACCGCAACACAGCAAGTATAACACCAGCAACATTAACAACAACAACAACAACAACAATCAGAAGAAGTTGCGACGTCAGCTTCAAGTTCAAAGTAAGACACAGAAAACAAACTTGGGAATTGTGTACGGTTGTCTGGAGGGCATTGAAATTCTTTAAGTCTACAGTCATTCAGTTTTTCTTTTTTTTTGCTATACACTACTAGCTGCAACAGAGGGAGTATATTCGTTTTGTGCAACTGAAATGAGGCAGGCAAACTTACTATAACATAAGAAAGTTTTATTTTCCATTTCTATTTATTGTATAACAACTTTGAAATCTGAATAGATAACTATTCTAAGCAAGATAAACGTAAGTTCATTTTAGATAACTAATCAATACTTTACGGAGCTTTATGCAATACAATTTTGAATTTGGAGTTATGGAATGCAAAATGTTTTAGGAGCACAATACGTTCTATAGTTCAATTCCCCAAGACTTGTCGGCGTTCTTGAATGATGTATAACTCTGAAGAGTTTGATGATTTGACATAAACAATCAGGGCTCTATCATTATTTCCTTTCCAACTATCTTCCATCTCATGCTTCTCAAAAGTTTACGCAAAAAATGTAAGAAATCTTAATTGCAGTTACGTAATCGATTCATGTAAAACTCATCTTAAATTTGAAACACGAACAGAT
The DNA here is from genome assembly GCA_035045145.1 of Drosophila meridionalis. NCBI lineage: Eukaryota > Metazoa > Arthropoda > Insecta > Diptera > Drosophilidae > Drosophila > Drosophila meridionalis. The sequence goes on from JAWNPG010000031.1 coordinate 11,416,222, forward strand.
TCATATCCAGTTTAATATAATTCCAACAATACTCTAACTAAAATTACAATATTCGTATGAAAGTATATTTACTGAACAACAATATACAATATACAAATACAAATATACAATATACAAATTGAAAGAAAAAAACTTTATACAAAAATATAAAAAAAAATGGGTTTCAATTTATTAATTTTTTTAAATTTTCTTTAATTGACTTAAAAAATAAATGAAATAATTTGAAAAATAAAATTTCATAAAAAATTTAATAAATTACTATAATTATCTTAAAAAATTTAATCAAAATATTTAATAAATAAATGTGATAAATAACTTTATTAAAGAATGAGTAAATTATGTTAATAAAAAATAAATTTACTAATATATTATTTATTTATTAATAAATTCTATAATAAATAATCAAAAAATTTTACTTAAAACTTAATAAAAAGTTAAACTAAAATTCCTAATATATAAATTAGTAAAAGAATGTAATACAAATTATAACTATAATAAAATAGTTTAGTAAGAAGGAACAAATTCAGAAAAATTTTAGACTGACGTCTTTACTAATCAGATAAGAATGTTATTGTTAAGGGCATTTCCTGTATAGTATAATCAACCTATAAAACACTGCAGTATTACTGCGAAACTATTATAATACAACGAATCCTTCATGGAGTCATATATTATATTTATTATATGTAGCATTCCATAAGACAAATATAACATTTATATTCTAAGACCCAGTATTTGCATATGAAAATACAAACCAGAGATAATTCAGACGAGATAAAAGTAAAGATGTTCATATTTTCAAGTCCATTGAACAATAATAACACATTTTAGTGAAAGACTCAAGTAAATTTCTGCTATTCAACTTACGAGTATAAACTATATATATTCCATATATATTCGTGTATATTAATTTCCAGTAAATACTTATAAATAATTTTTGGTAAATATTATATTCGTCATGGATCAAATTGAATATCAAACCTGATTAATTTTTACTTATCTATAGCTTCGGCAGACACTGGGAACAGAGTATCGCGCAGTCGGTGCTAATGTCTCTGGTTCTTCCTTATGACTTCTGTATTGGACATGAACAATGGCAAATGTTTTTCTAGACTTAATTAACACGAACTTGTAAAAAGGTACAACAACATAACTCTGACTTGGAGCCGTGTTCGTGTAACTATTGCCATTCGTCGCCTGACGCCAGAGCTGACCTTGTCCAATGGACCCACAGAGACAGAGCTCGACTGGAAGGCTGGAAGAGTGGAAGACCTGTTGCTGTTGGCCCACACACACACACACACACACACACAGAGAGACACAGACACAGACACGATTCAATGCTTAATTATTCTAATTGTTTCCAAGCTTACAGACAAGCTTGGCAGTGTGGCATTGATTGATGTAGTGAAATTCGCTTAGCTCGTGCGCAAGAATCCAAACGAACCTCATGACCATGGTCAGCCGAGACTGCAGACTCGAGAGTGAATTTTCAATGGCAGTGGCCAGTTTAGTAGGCTTAATCTTTTCACCTGTGATAATGCGAAGCCCATTTCACACGTCAACAACAACGTTCAAATTTACTATAAATAGTTTTCAATTTGTTTATTTCTATTTGAAGTGAGAGAATATGTAAACCAGCCGGAAATATAAACACCTCGAGAAGTACTCTAACAACTAATGATGATTAATGATTTATTAATTCAATGAACCTAACTATTTGTATAAATAATATATAAAGGTATATTTTGATTTATTTTTAATTACATAAACGTTTACAAGTGTTTTTCAAGAATTCCTGAAGTCAAACTTAGGCGAGAGGTCTCGGTGAAGACTAAATAATTTGATTTGCCGTATTGTTGGCTATAGTTATCCCTTCGTCTGATCCATTATGGTTTAATAAATGATTTGCAATATATATATTGGATATCACTTATTTATTAACTCCTCAAAGCAAAAAACATTATTCCTAGTATATTTTTAGATTTCTAGTATAACTTCTTTCTTGAGGCGTAGGAGCTCTCGATGAATAATATACCTGCATACATACGTACGTGTATTTAAGAGAGCTCACAGACAGAGGGAGAGAGAGACAGAGAGAAAGAAAGAGCGAGAGAGAGCGAGAGAGAGCGAGAGAGAGCGAGAGGGAGCGAGAGAAAGTAAAGAAACAAGTGAGAGGGGATTGACTATGATATACCGAAAACCCCATACAAATTTAATATTCCAATAATTCTGCGCTTGTTTTCCACACACACATATTGTATATTGTATATTGCAAACTGTTTATGTAGTTTTCACATATTGTATATTGTAAACAGTTTATGTAGTTTTGTACGTTTTGGCTGCGTTTCTAAGATTCTTTATGGGATATTAATTTTTGAAAATTTTTTCTTGTACATAGAGTTACTAACGTAATTAATCGAAGATTCTGAGTAAAATAATGTCAATCACATGTGTGTATATTCCAAAGCTCTCTAGTATTTCAAATTCATTTTTTGAATTTGTAAGGAATAGGAAGGAATAGGTACCTCAAATCTGAAAGCTCATATTAACTCAGGGTTTACATATTAACTCAGAAAGTTCTAGTTTATGTAGTTTACAAGCCACACTTAGAAAATGAAATCTAATAGTTTTTTTTGTCGATAATAACGAAATGGAATGAGCTATCGAAAAATTTAATAAACTTGTGTTAAATATGATATATGTTTGTATATGAGTATACCTATAAAATTTCAAGTGTAAAGCTTTTATGGTTTACGATATCACTGCAGTTAGACATAACTTTATCAACTCCGCTCGTTGTCCTGATATACCACGCCTCCTGCAGCCCATTAGAACACTTCTACAGAAACCACTATGAAATGGGTTCAATGGATAACAAAAAAAATTTGAATAAAGAATTATAATTATTTTTTATATAAATTATATAACTACATAATTAATTCTCTGAAAACATTTTGTTTTTAATTTTTTAAATAGATTTTCTCCCTGAACGAAACTATCTTGTTGTTGCTGATGTGGTTTTTGTTGTTGCTCTTGTTGTTGTTGTGTTTATTGTCGTTGTTGTCGCTGGTAACTGGAGCAATAATCATGCAAAAGCCACAGTTAAATGAAGTCGCTCGTGAAGAGCAGAGCGAAATAATAGCTGGGAAATGGACAGAGAATAGCAGATGAGCAGATACCCTATATCTGTGCACAGATTACTATTTAGATTTTGTGTATAAACTAAAGGAAATATGATATATCATGAGGTTAGAACTCGTGTAGCCTTCAGTTAGATTTTGGTATACCCAACACATTGATTCACACACCCCCATTACAGGGTATAGAAATGCTAGCGAGTCGCTAGCCACTCACTTGTTGATGAAAAACTTTCTGTGGAAATTATGTTTTACAATTTTGTAGAAATTCCTAAGAATTAAGTTAGTTTTAATCATTGGGTGCATGCAACCAGCTGCAACGGCAAATTGTGCAGCAAGAACGGCAACAGTTGTTTTCGCTGTTGCACACACGAGTGGGCAGCCGCATGCCACATGCCGCATGCAACCACTGGGCGGTTTTTGGGTGTTGCTGGTTATTATCTCGTTCGACAGCTCGAGCAGAGAAAACGACAGAAGACAGAAGATAGTTAGAAAGCGATCAAAGAAAGAGGGAGGGAGAGAGAGAAAGAGATAGATATCAGTTGTTATACTTAGAAGATGCATGCCAAACAGAGCGAATGAATTGTATTGAATGCCCTTCCCCACGTTTTCTATTCTCTCAGCGAAATAATTGCAATTCGAATTGGCATTTCTCAGCGTTCACATGGATCTCGCAGCGCGCTGTCAGCGTCCTTTCAATGCCTCTTCGATTGCTAATCTAAAGTTAACTAGATTTTGATTTATTGCATTTCAATAATTCAGAAAACCTAATGAAAATTTACACTGTCGCCGCGAGTCAACTATTCTATGAAGATTTATGGCTGCCAATTGACACACGCCTTCGCTTCCCCCACAGCTCGCAGTGGGCGTGGGGAAATTGAATTGAAATTGAGTTCCCTTGCGAAACTGTGCGCCGCACAAAAGACTCTGGCGGGAACAAAGAATGCCAATGGAAAATACACTTTTCGAATAGTTGCAGTAGAAAATATTTATTGTTTTATTATATATTTTTAAATTTTAAAATAAACTAAAAACTAGAAACTTAAAGATATATTATTAAAAGTATGTATATGTTAATATTAACAAACAAAATCAAAATTATCTCTACAAATTATTTTTAACATAATCACTTACACTTTTCTATAACCCGAACGTATTAAACATGGGAATTTAGTATATATATAAACGAAAATATATTATATTTATTATTTGTGTATTAATCAGAACAAATTTTATTATGAATTTGGCGTTCTGGTTATGTCAGTAGAATTAAATAATAAGTCATAAACAGAAACATATGTTTTAATTGTTCAACTGATATTTATCGATAAATGTAATATATATATATATATATATATATATATATATCCCTGAAACGTTGAAAGGCTACAACAAATGATCCCCAGAGTGACCTGTTCCTATTAGTCCTTCGTAGTAGTATGATCAGTGAATTTGAAGTCGTAAGTTGTCGTTGTTGGATATGGAGAAAAGTTGTGGAATATGATAGTGGAAGCTAGTTGATCTCAAGAATAAGATTATTTTTGATTTAATAAATTTCATATTTAGCCAAAATCAATATAGTAATAATATAAGATAAAGGTTAAGTATTCAAGTTGACAATTGGAATAATAATAATTCTCAACAAATGGGAGATTGATAATGGATAACATTAAACCCTAGATATATACATACATAATCAAACTATCTGTATGAATATTTATTTACTATATTTATAATATTATTATTATATATACTTCTATATGTCTGTCCATGCAGTTAAACAAATAATATTAAATTCAATTAATATCAAGAAAAGAAAGAAGAAGAGTTGTCGCCGAGCAGTACCCATGAATGTTCTCAGCAGTTTAGCTAATGGTTTTCATATTATATTTAAAGATAACTAAAATACCTAACATCATTAAAAGTGCATTCATCTCTCCCTTACAGGTCGCCTGCAACTCAGAGAAAGACTTCAGAGTTGAGCTCGATTTGGTGTGGGAGAGGAGGCGTCGATCTATATGAGGCGCAACCCTTTCTCAGCTCCTGGTGTGCGGTCTCCTCTTCTTCTGTGTGTGATAAATATTTAAATATTTAATAATATTAAGTATTTATAAATATTATTAATATTAAATATATATAATGTTAATATTATAAATATTTATATAAAGAAGATAATGATCAATTTGTTAATAATTAATAATTATCATTAGTAAATATCAGTAATGATCATTATGGCAACTGTCATTATTATAATGATCATTAGAATCCTAATTAATAGCATATTTATATAATTAGTATTATAATTATAATAATGATCATTAGGGTAACGATCATTATGATAATTATCAATAAAATTCTAATAAATAATTAATAATTTGCATTAGTATTTATTAGTCAATAATAATAGTAATGATCATTATGGCAACTGTCATTATTATAATGATCATTAGAACCCTAATTAATAGTATATTTATATAAATAGTATTATTAGTCAATAATTATAATAATGATCATGTGATTAATAATTAATAATTAGCATTAGTATTTATTGGTCAACAATTATGATAATGATCCTTAGGATACTGATCATCAGACAATTGTCAACAGTATCAAGATCATTTGTGAATTTTAATTATTTTTATGTTAATGATAATTGAAATGATGATAATCCTGAGTTGATAATAACACTAAATTATTAACATTTACTTTAATCTATATTTTAAAAGTTTTATGTGACTATTACAATTGAAATTATTAAAAAATTCATTATTTAGCTGGGGTATCTAGGGTATCTCCTCGCTAAGTATTGCCTGTTGTAATCTACTCAAATCATTGGTACCACAAAAAAACATTGTGAAAATGAAAGTAATTGCTGGCAATTCAGTGAGATCAGTGGAAAATGGACTTATGGACCAGCGATTCGCAACGAGTTTTTATCACAGACCGAAAATTGCGATTCCACACTTAATGCGAGCAATTGAAAGACGACAATAAGTAAAGCGGGATCCCACCTTCCCCCTCCCTAGACAATGGACTGTCATCGAGCCGATAAGCTGTGACGCATCGCAGCAGCTGAAAATGTTTTCTGTTTGTCGTCAACAAATTGGAGCTGACCAGAGACAGGCCTATAAATGCTAAAAATGCAATTAAAAATCGAAATGGAAAAGCAGAAAAGCTGAAGAAACAACAAGCTGCAGGCCAATGCTCAGCTAACAGCAAATATATATAGTTATATATACATATGTATAAAGATATATATGATGTCAAGCCAACACTTTCGCTCGTTAGAAGCGGGCGTCTAGTCGCTCGTATGACGAACAGTGCAGCTCGAAAGTCAACGCCTCTCATCTGCAGCAGACACCCGAGCGCCCAAACACCTGAAGTGGTTCGTAATGCGCTTTGCACTTCACCTCACGGCTGCAATGTTTACTCTAATTGTCCCATAAGTCGATGCCGTTGTCGAACCCTTTGATTTTCAGCGACCCACAAAAGTGAAACTTTACAAAAGTCTGGAGCAAATCTGTTGACACCGACTTCACAAGAAATCGACAGACAGATGGAAGACACACGCACACATTGGCACGCAGTGCGATTAGGCTTATGATTTACTCGGTAGGTAAAAGAGGTGTGAATTGAAGCGAAGTATCCAGAAACACTTTCTAGGTAATTTTGTGTTTGATTATGTTTTTATAGGAAAGCTTTTAATTTGGACCATCTCAAAAACTCTAAAAACTTTATACAAAATCGAGTAAAAATGATTAAGTAGTTTATAAATATGATTCTATACAAAATCGGGATAAATTGATATAGAACAAAAAACCAAAAGTCGAATAATTTTTTACTGTATTCCATATATTAAATCACCGACACGCTCATAAAAAGTATTTATACAATATAGTTCCTACCTTAATGAAAAATAAATATTATAGAAATATGATATAATAGAATTTAAAAGAAATGTATCATATAATAGAAATAATGTATTCAAATATCTTACATTTCCACCTCATCTGCGGGACATTCTACAATGAAAACTCAAATCAATACGTGACTTTGATCTACATCGTCGGGTTTACTGCAGGCATTTATTCTGTTGAAGTCCTATAGCTGTTAAGATGAATACTTTAAGATAGATCACACTGAGATGCAGACATGTCATAGACTGGTATATCTTAGCACCTTGTATTCATCAACAATATATTACTTTCGTATACAATTCCATATATGTAAATAAATACCGTGGGCAGACTGCTTTAAAGTGTAGCATGAACTACTTATGAACCGAAATAAGATTATTACTATATGAAATATATATCAAAAACTTAAAAGAAACGAATATATAAAACTAGATTATCATGAAAATATATACATATATATTTAATTAAATAAAAATAAAATAACTACTTTTTTTATTACTCCATCTTTATTTATTTCCCGATAAAAACTTTCAGGTTTACAAGGAAAACTGGGTAAAAAATTTGATTTCTCTTAATTATTAAAATTAATTTATATGTAATATAAATAATAATAATATAAAAAATAAATTAAAAAAGACAATTATTAGCACATTTATACTGATTGCTTATAATTTTTTTAACTTTAATTATCTATATATGTTTGTTTTAATTTTTTTTTAACATTAAACATCCAACACTGCTATTTCTATCAATTTCCAATATTCAATTACTCATAAAAATCAACAACAGAATTCTGATCGAAAGTTGGTGGATTTTTTTTTCGCAAATTCTCTGCTTAGCAAATAATTCGAAGTAAAAAGTGGAAGCGGCTTTATTTGATTATAATATTAGGCTTTTTTTTTAACTTTATATATAGTGCTATTATTTTCATTATCACAACTCTCTGTAATTTCGTCCATTTCCAAGCTCTACTCAATAACATAGTGATTTTTTTTGTTTGGATTGAAAGCCTGCCCACAGTTGACACAGACTTGAGATACCCTCTGCAAAAACAATGCAGTTCATGCAGCTCAGAGCGGAGCTTAGCTTGAGTTCCTAATAGGCACGTCTGAGGCGCGGCTCTTCAAGCGCTTGCAACCATTTCCATTTCCAATTGGAAGCCCCACTCTTACCCCATGCTTAGGCATACGCACTGGCATGTGGTCAATGGTCCCTCTCTCTCTCTCTCTTTCTCTCTCTCTCTCTCTCTCTCTCTCTCTCTCTTACTCTCGCTATGTCTCTTCATGTGGCCGCATTGAAAATTGGGTGCGTTTATGCAAAAAGCGACAAACAACATACACAGAGGCATCTCTCTCTTTCACTCTCTCCCTCTCTCTCTCTCTGTCTCGCCCTCAGCTTAACTGAGGCACACTCTGTTTGGTAGGTGAAATCGCTTGGCGCACGCCTCGGGCATATTTTCATGCGTTTATTATTGCTATGTGCTGGCAGGCCCCCAGCCCCAGCCCCAGCCCCTGCCCCAGTCTCCTGCCCTGCCCCCGCTCCAACTGCATTTGAAACATGTTTTAAATTTATGTTCAAGACACGTGCATTGGCATTTCTTATTGGGTTCGAATTCTGTTTGGGCCGGCGACTTTTCTATTTGTTTATGTGAACAATTTGTGAATATTTGTTGTATTTATAGTACCTAATAGACTCATGTGGCCGGCCATAGGCCAGAGGAATGGGGTCGGCTACGTGCGGCCAGTGGGCCGAACAAGTTTCTTTATGTGCCCAACATATGAATATAATTAATTTATTTACAACAAATTTCAGATTTAAGAAACTGTTTTGTCTTTTCACTTTTTTCCTTTTAATATGGAATGTGATAAAAATCTTATATATCAAAAATTTATTTACTCTGTGAATATTTTGTGTCTGCAGCAAAATGGTTTTTGATTTAGGAGTTTTTTTATGCTTGCACAATGTGTGATAATTATTTTGATTAAATTATTTGATCGTAGATGTTTGTTGGGTTAACCGAATACCTAAGTCATGGGATGTCGACTTTGAATAGATTTAGATATACTGTAGATTTGAGGTAATTGTTATTTTTTAAAATATCGATATATATCGATTTTAAAGATTGTGAGATTGTATGAAGGCAGTCGACTCTAATGCTTAGAATATTCTTAAATATTTAAGGTAATTGTTAACTTTATTTATTTTAATAAACATCGATAAATATCGATTTTAAAGATTGTGAGACAAGGTGAAGGCAATAGACTCTAAATTTTAGATTGTTGTCATATATTTTACTTATTTCTTGCGAAAACTTTAGATATAATTCCTGATCAAATTGACATATACAGTGTAGTGCAAAAGTAATCAGACGATGCTTTTTTGCAGATATTTGTGTATTTAGTTACAACATTTTTATTTTGTTTTTGAAATTGGTTTCTTCAATTCTAATGAATTTATATAATAATACATTTGAATTTATTCCATTAGGTTGAGAAAATTATGTTGGAAGCAGCATAAGTATCACTCTTGCTTGAACTTAGGACAGCTTCTCGCATTCCTAGTGAAGATTCTTGTCTGAAACTTATTAACAGAAGGCCACGAATTCAAAAAAAAAATAAACATAAAAATAAGGAAGAGAGGGGTTTATTTTGAAGATCTTTTTGGTCAGAAATGAGAGATTAACCGATCTAGAAATTCTTCTGATTCATAGCCGCGAATCCATTTATATTCTGCATATACTTAAGACGCCGAAGTAAAATATATTTGCAAAGGTATTTTCCAATAGAGTGAGTACTTTTCCAACGCCCTATTGAAATATGCGAATGTCCTGCCATAAGTACTATTCCTGTGATCAAGAGTTGAACTTTTTACTGAGCTGTAAGGCATGAACTCTACAAAGCTCAATCTTTAAGTTTCGAATCTTTTTTAAGCTATCTCTTCTTTGATTCTCCATTTACATTGTCAGCTCGCGCCCTTTCTTACAAGCAACATATTAGAGTTCAATGAAATATTCAAAATACCTTTTTATGCATATTAAAACATATCTTTCTATATCTATAAAAACATAAGAGAAAAAAAAACAAAAGCGATATCTTTTCTAATCTAAAGATCTGTTGCTATAAAACTTGTCAGGCGCGCATTTTGAATGCAGCTAACACGGCTTTATTTCATATGCGAATGCCCAGCGTATGCTATGAATAAATAATTGAATTGCTGCTGTGAGGCTTTGGGTGTGGCATTTGTATTTGAGTATATGTTTATTTTGATTCTTGACTCACGCCGTTGACAAGTGTCGAAAGCGGCAATCAGAGTCGAGAGAGACTGTCATATCAAATCGTTAGTGAATTTTATCTAAAACCTATTTCAACAGCTGTGTTAATGTGTGAAATGCAAAGGAAATGGAGATTAGAGGAAAATGCTGAAAATACAAGTAATACAGATACAGATACATGTACATACACACATACACACACCTTCACATTGCAGTTAATTAAAGAGAGCTCAAGTTTCGGCACACCCGTTAACTCGCCTGACGTCGACAGTCGTCAACACGTCACCCAATTTCAATGCAATTCCAACTCAACTACACACACTCACACACACCCACACACACCCACTCTCACACTCACACAGTCACACACACACAGCGCCATCAACAATTTGACTTTTTCTTGTGACAGCTCACGGACGTTCCACTGTCAAAATCAAAGCATGCAAATATGCGGCGAAACTCTTCAGATATGAAAAGCTCTTTTACCATAAGCCATAATCGAGGGGCTTTCGCCCCAAAGTGCATGCGGTTGGCGTTTGCCATTATTGCGAATAATTCATGTTAAAATGCGGTTGACGCGCGCACCTCCCACAGCTGGAACTGGCTGTCGTGTGGCATTTGACACAAGCTGCAAGTCCACTTGCCACTGCCACCAATTCAATGTTCAACTCGTGCCAGTGCCACCTCCAATAATATTTCAAATTCACTTAAAAATACTATGGATAGTTGAAGCATTTCCGCCATTCAACTCTCAACTCTTGACTACTTGAACCAAACTAAACGAATTCCATTATGTAAAAATAATAATTTTGCTTTGACTAGTGAAAGATTTTTTTTTTTGTTTGGGATACAAATTTTTTTAATTTTATTATTTTTACTATTATTGAAATGAGTTATATATTTATATTAAAATTAATGTAACACAAAAATAATCAATAATTTCACTTTGATTAGTGAAAGATTTAATTTTGATTTTTATGGAACACATTTTTTTACTTCATTATTAATTTTTTTGTGATACACTTGATATTTATTTTACGAAAGATTTTATTTTTTATTGTTATGGGACAGGAGAATATTTAATGTTGGTTTCTCTATGGTACACTTCATTTGTAATAATACAAAAAGTGTGGTATGTTAAATTATTGGATTAAGAATAGAGGACAGCTTAGTCTACTTAAACATAAATCTATATTGAAAATTAATGCGAATGAAATTAAACATATTTAGATACTAGAAGAAAAAATGTATGTAAAATACAATTTATGTTATAGATTACAAGACCTTTTACCTTATATACGCATTTTTAAAATATTATCTATGTCAATTTCTCATACAGCGGCTTTGAACTTTCATATCATAAATGAAACCCTTAATAAGATTTTATAATAGTCTTATCAAAAAAAAAAAAAAAAAAAAAAAAAAAAAAAAAAAAAAAAACTCACACATACATAATATAATATTACCCAGATATTAGTTTAGTTTTTAGTTATTTTAAAACTTTCGTTTTTTTTTTTTTGTATAAATTATAAATTATAATATAATATTATATTATGTATTGAATTGAACAGATACATTTATTTATAATTTTCAAGATTTTTATTTTAAAGCTTTAATTTAAAAGAATTTTCAAACTTAAGTTAAATTCGAGTGTTCACATAAAAGGTTAGATATCCAGACATCCAGAGGATTTGAACCATTGACACTACACTGATACTTGCCAATGAATTCAGCAAAGCCTACGTCACGCTGGAGGATAGCTCTATTGTACGTAGTATTCGTCAAGCTTTTTTTCTTAAGTTTAGCTTAAAACTCATTTTGACATAAACTCAATAAGACAATAAATAAATTTCCACTTCAAATAATTGTTTTAGACCAATAAGAGGATTGTTCGTATAGCACATATGAATATCTGCGTGTCCTGCACTTGGGTGGGGCCACAGCGCCTGCTCACCTGCTCACCTGTTCACCTGTTCGGCTTGTTATCTGGAGTATTTATGTCATCGTCAAATTGTGCTTCCAGCTGGTTTTACTTGATTCTAAGCCAGCGCTGCTTGCCCACTGCCCAGGCTCTGCTCTGAGTTGCTCTTGTTGTTGTTGTTGTTGTTGTTGTTGTTGTTGTTGTTGTTGTTTCTCCTTGTTATGGCACAGGTGTGGCACAAAATATTTAAACACAACATGAAAATTAAAAACTAGTCTAATCACAGTGCACTTGCTGCTGCAGTTGCCCAGATAGCATTCACATCATTCACAATAGACGCGCCACACTGTAAGGTCTGTTGATTTTTGAGAATTTGTAATACGAATTGTAAAAGGTTTCGAGTCAAAATTACAATTCAAATCATTCACTTATTTACGTTGAAACAATAGAACTACAAATTAATGAGGGTACGAAAATATATATGCAAGCTTTAAGATTTTTTTTTCAAACTTTTACAATATATATATATATATATTTTTTTTAACTAATATATAATTGTAAAAGTGTGAAAAAAAAAATTTAATAATTTATGAAAGTTCCATATATTTGTGCTCCAGTGTAGTGTATCTAGTATAATTATTCTAGTATATCTATAGTATATCTATGTATATACTAATATACTACACTTTGAGTAAATAAGAAACTCTGTTTTTTTAAGTACAGCTTAAATATGGACTCAAAAATAATTCTTTTTACTTTTTTTTTCTTTAATAGGCAACTAATAGAAACTTAAGCCTATTCAAACAAATATTTTTTCATGGAAACTTTAAAAGATATATTTGTACATATATTATTATTTATTATTATTTTATATTATTAATTATAAATAAATTTAAGATACATCATAAGTAGTTTTCAATTTTTGTTAACTAAAATAGCAAAATTTAAATTTGACAAAAGTAAATAAATAATGGCAAATTAAAATAAAACTATTTAAATATAGTATTAAAAAATGCATATCATCGTAGGCTTGAAAAACATTTTTGAAGCGTATCGGAACGAAATTCATTTAATTTTGAAAAACGTTTGAAAATATCTCAATCCAAACAAAAGAGAATACATATATAGAGAGTATACTAGATATTTTTATACCCTTTATTTTGTTTATTTATTTATAATTTCTTACTTTGTTAAATTAATTATATTAGTTGAATGAGCTGATTATACTTGACAAAACTCCATTTAAAATAAAATATTTTTTACTCCGGCTGAAAATTCTTAGAGTATTTCTTCAAAATGTGATCTTGAATATTTTGAAGAAATACTCTAAGAATTTTCAGCCGGAGTAAAAAATATTTTATTTGAATATTAAGTTTTGAATGGAGTTTTGTCAAGTATAATCAGCTCATTCATTAGTCTCTTTTTTATCAGATTTTAAACTTTAACATTACATTAGTGGAAATTAGGAACCTTTCGTTAAGTTGACAGCCCATGGCACATTTTGATAGACCTACATCGTGTTATTATTGCAATCGGTTTATTGGGTCGCGGTCGCGAGTAAAAAAGTAAGCTAAGACTCTGTGAATGGGGTTAATGCGTGTTCTTAGAGCTTTGGGCCAACTGCATGACAAAGCTGCAAATCGCCAAGCGGCAACAGGTGTGAATGATGGAAGGCATTAGAGTGCCGTGGTCGCTGGCTCTGGCTCAATGGCATCGTTATCTGTGGCCTGCCCAGTGCGTTCTAAGCAATCTCTGAGATATTGTGAAAAACTGGTTAACTACGCTCAGATGTACTCGTAATTTGCATGGCTAAAAAAACTGAAAGACCGCAGGCAGCCAAACACTTGACACAATTCCCGGGGCGCAGGCTGGAGCTGGAGCTGGCTTGGGACAATATGGAATATTGGGAAAAACAACGTATAGCTGACCCAATTGGGAGGAGGGTGTCCACATGAGCAAAAAGGGCGAACGAGAATGACATCAATCATTGCACCATGGGAGACACTATGTGGGTCAATAAGAAATGACTTGGCAGGTTCTTTTTATTTTCCATTTCCATTTCCATTTTCTTTTTCGATTTTGTCTTCAAAGTAAAAGTCAAGCTGCATTTCAAAGGCTTTTCATGGGGGCCGCTGCGCTGATGAGCCCACATTCATTAGATCCACCTAGCTGCAGCGGTAGCCAGCAGAGTGACAATCGATTAGGGTCAGATGGCGGCAACTACAACAGCTACAACAGCTACAATTGCGACTGAGCTTTTCCAATGCCTCCAAATTGTTCAGGCCCAAGATTCGCTCTGGGCTGCTGCTGTGGCGCCTCGGCCCACTCCGCGTGGCAGCCAAGCGTGGCAGCTCTTAAACTCACGCTTGGGCGAATCAGAGTGTGTGGGGAGAGCAGGAGGGACGAGTCGATGGTGATTTGCATGACCGGATCAGTGGATCAATCGCTGGGTGCGTGAGCTGCTTCCAGAGAAAGAACAAAACTGGAGCACTTACTGCAATCTCTCTCTACTAGCAACGGCAACGGCAACGGCAACTCATGCAAACGATCTCAGCCGCCAGTCGCCGTTTTGGCCAAACCAAAGGCCCACTGAACCACTTGACCATTTGACCATGCAATTTGCATATTGCAAGCCACCGCCAGCATTTTCCATTTCTCCACTGGGCTCTCCTCTGCCAGGTGGCTGCAAATTGAGAATCGAACATTGGAAACACACAAGAAAAGTCGAACATAGTCGTAGCTGGTTTATAGCCAAACAGCTAAAGGTATTCCTTTTTTTTGGTCTCATTATTTCATTTGTATTTTTTTTATGCCTTGCATTATTTAACCCACTTTTAAATTGTATTTTTAATAGGTAAATTAGGGTAACTAGACTTTGGGAAAGGATCAACAAAAAGTGATGTGAATTAATGTGAATGGGAATAGGTAAAGGAATGATGTTAGTTATATTCTTTAAGTCATAATCACGGAATATTTCTAAGATTTATTATACATTTATTTTATAATTGAAATTAATGTATGAATTGGTTGAATGAATTAAATCTTCACTACAATCTAGTTACTTGAAACTTATATTGATTCAATTTTGTTTAGATTTATTGACTAATATTGATAATGGATAATGATAATTTTTGATAATTTGAGTGCATCAATTAAATTTCAGTGACAATTTTTAATATTTATAATTTTTAATAATTAAATTGCATAAATATAATATAATAATTTAATTAAAATTAATTAATTATATTAATTTGTATATAAAATTTATACAATGTTCATCATACTGCATAATAATAATTCCAATTATAATAATAATAATAATAATAATTTTTAATAATTTAAATGCATAAATTAAATTATATTTTAATTTTAATAATTTAAATACATATAAAAATTGTGTATCCCAATTTTTATTTCAGCTTTATTTTAATACATTAATTTTCAAATATATTATACCTTTATAAATCAAGTTATTTTCAACTTATGATAACATATAAAATTTAAAACTTATTAAATATATCTTTTATATATAAATTGCATACATGATTTTTTTTCTCAATTTGCATTTCAAGCTAATTTTAATGAACTTAACTGCCTAATACCATTTCAAGTACTCAATAAAATCAAATCCATAAATTTATTAATCAAGTTGGATCATTTGTTAATTCATAGAGACGCACATCATACGCACATCAGGAGTAAATGAAAGTGGTATCGGACTCTTTTTCTCTCTCTCCCTCTCTTTCTCTCTCTCTCTCTCTCTCTCTCTCACTCTCTCTCTTCCTCTCCCTCATTTTCTTTCTCTCTTTTTAAGAATTAATAATTGCGTCTGAGCTGATAACATTTTTTCCTAAGGCCTGCAATACCCAAAGAATTAAAACACTTATCATTTAGCGGAAGCCAGGAGCTTGTCTTAAAATCAGACTTGTTAGCACAATTTGCTTGAATTTGTGTACTCGAAATTTTCATTTACGTCTTAAAAATATTTACTTAAAGATTAAATTTGGATTATTTCGATTTATGCATGCAGACTGAACGAGTGATCAAGCTGTTCATCAATCAGTGATCTACGGTCAACGATCTTGTAAACTAAAATTTTGGTCACTTTGAAGTTTGACAAATTTTATTATAATTACTATGCCTATTTACAAGTGAATTTCATATTATCCTATACTCTATCATTTCTCATAAGGGATGCTAGTTCATTCCTCTAGACGACGTCAGAAGGTAGGCATGTACATACTTGAAAACAGATACAAAATTTAATCTATCAAATTTATATTGTGATAAATTCTGAGTGAAACTATTTCCGATAGCTATAGTTTAGCAGGTGTTCAAGTAATTGAAATAATCCGTGTTTATATTGAATATGAATGATTTGCTATTCATTATATCATGTTTGGGAATAAATTTATGCTGTTTGAGTTGAAATACTGTCCAAGTTAAGCATGGGGTAAATTGTGAAGGGATAGTTTTTTTAGCTCAGTAATCATAGATTGAATACAGCACAAAGTAAAGTCCTTAATTTATGTCAACAATCTCAATACCTTGCAGGAGAATTACATTCAATACACCATTGCTAAAAGAACATCTTTCATAATGAGCCGCATCATCAAATATTTGCAACTACAATAGAAGAAATACTCTGAACAGCCTTCACTCTCACTTTAGTTCGGGATATAATATAGTAAATGTAAAGTAAAGATAGTACAGATACTAATATAATACCTAGAAGAAGGCATCTGACTCTATCACTTTCAAACAGCCCAAGTCATAAAATGCTCATTCGAAAGTTCAAACCTTAGAAATGGTTCGGCTAATAAGCGACTTCCGAAAGTGTGATAAACTTAATTTATGAAGGCTTCAAACGAGGTATTTCCTCAATCACTCAGCTCTAAATGGGCTGCAGAGGCGCATTCGCGATGGGCCAGCAAAGAGGGCACAGACTGCAGTTGTTTGGCCAAGTTAAGTCAAGTTGGCCAAGTTGTTGTGTTGTTAGTGCTCGCAAGTGAAGTACGTCGCGCTGGCACGTTGCCAGTTAGCCAGTTGCTGGCGATCTATCAGAAGATATGCTAAAAGCCCAGTGAGCACTTGAGCTCCGCCTCCCTCCCTCCTCCATCTCTCTCTCTCTCTCTCTCTCTGAGCAAAACTTCAGTTTAACTCGGGTCTTTTGCAGGCAAACAGTCGGCTTAATGACACTCGTCTCCAGCTGCTTGTCGGTGTTAATTTGCAGTCATTAGCCAAGTTCTTTTTCAAAGTCGAGGCTGGAGAGGAGGTCGTCGCTGGGGACACCGCAGGCTCAATCAATTCGTGTCGCTCGCAAGAGTCTGGCATTTTTCTGGACGCAAAAGACTTTCACAATGGGCCTTTGTTAGCGCCCAAATTGCACTTGACGCCGACTTCTGGGCCGTTCCAGCCGAAGGTGTCGAATATAAATGCTAATTCATTTGCACTTTGGCTCACGACAATTGATTTATTTATGCGGAAATATAAGCGCGCGCGCTGAGCCTACAGCATAATTAATGACGGAGGTGAATGCGAGAGAAATGGGTCAGAGATTGAATCTTTGCATCTCTCTCTCTCTGTCTCTGCCCTGCTGCGTATTGAGTAACCTTTTTGTGGTCTGTTTCAAGTGCCACGCCCCCTGGCGCAGCTAACCCAATTTCCCAATGGCAATCGAGCCCCAGCTAGCCACAATGGCAAACACCTGTTCAGCTGGCCAACAAATTTCACTTATTGCCAATTTGCTGCCAATGAAATAAAATACTTTGTATGCGCACTTTGCCGATAGCCAACCTCAGCCCGATCCAAGGCCTGCCCCATACCGAGGCTCCACTCCCCACTCGCCACTCTCGATGCGAACAGCAGCCAGCCGGGCAGCGCAATAAATAAATTGCAGAATTTATTTGGCAGCACTTATGCGTCGCTTTTTTTCATCGAATGCATTTTCTACTGTGATTTATTTGCATGGCCATCGAGGCCAACGCACGCGCGAGGGGCGCATCCAAAATCGAGCGGACTACCTCAGCCTCCTCTAACAGTCCACCAAACTGCTGTCAGAGATGCTGTTCCGAGTTAGACGCTTAACTCACTCCTAACTATCTAAGGACTTGAACTCAACTTATAGTTGATTGAGCATTAACTTAAGACAATAATCTTCTGTTAATATCTATACCATTATTGGATATATGATTCTTATAAGTATTTCTTATAAGTCTTTCTTTTATTATGAAACTTTCTAGAAATATTAAAATTTATTTGCAATTTTTAAAAAATGAAATGAACACTATCCCAGTTAAAGTTTCTCTATTAATCGCCCTCATTCACTCATTGAAACATATTTTAGGTCTTAGCCATAGAAATTATTCATAATTATCCGACAGATCAGTATATATATAGATATCAGCTGGTATATATAATTGTCTCTGAAATATCAAAGATTGTTTTTCACTACGTATTTTTGTATTCTAAAGATCTTGATATTAAAAAAAAAAAATTATAAAAATAAAAAAACTTGATGTATTTTTCAAGAAACATTTTGACGACGAATTTTTGATATCTCCAGAAATTATTTATGCAAAGTTGAGATCTTAATATTTTTGGCATTTAAAAACGATATAAAAGAAAATATTAAAAAAAATTTTTGGTTTTATTTTTCAAGAATCATTTTTGTTGGGTATACGACGTATTTTGTTACCAATGCAAAGATATAATCTTAATCTTTATGGCATATTTAAAATATAAAAAAACTTTGTTTTTCAGGAAACATATTCATATATTTGTTGGGTTTAATTAATTTATTTTATTTTAAAATTTTTTAACTATTGTTTTTTAATTCTATATACAGTAAGTAATATAATAATATTTTTTTTGTATACATTTTAAGTCATTATTACCACTAATTTTTTCTTAGAAATATCTTCTTCTGTCTTTCTCTATGGATACTATTCTCCTGTTGCAGCAGTCACAGTCATCGATTCATCGACTTATTCACTGGTCAGTGACTGCTAGAGCTGTGACTCTATGAAGAATATTTTGAATACTTGATCATTTCACTCACTTCAGATACAATCAACGATTGGTAAACTAGGCAACTCTTTAGATCTGCCTGTTCCTGGTTATCTACAAGGCATTCATAATAATAAGGTTCCTATACTTATCCCATCAGTTTCTATAAATATTCAGTGACTAAAGACACTGCTGGAATAGCAACTTAATCACTGTTTCACAACTAAGCCGTGACTCGAATATCGTGATATTTCTGAGCAGCTCTGGCATTGGGCAAATTTCGCGCTTGCTTCCAGCTGCTTTTCCGCGAATCTGTCTATTTGGCTGCCTGGCGCGTCGGCCTTTCAGGCATTTTCAATTGATTTTTGAATTTATCAAACAGGAAGCATCGGCGAGGACGCTGCGGACGCAGAACTTGTTGCCGCTGCAGTTACCAATTGAGTTAGTCTCCATTTAACGGCATTCACTTGCCTCGATCGTTAAGCAAAACCGAACGCAGCTGGGCCAATGCGCTATACCAATTTATTGATATAAATATTAAGGTGTTTATGAGTGTTTATGAATGTTTCGCTTTGAAATGTTCATTTCTGTTGTAGCTTGTTGGGCAGTGTAGTTTTTGTTGTGAATTATTTGTATTTGAATAAATATAATCAAAAATTTATTAGAGATAAGATGACAATGTTTATAAGAATACAAAACAAAGCTGAGCACAAGAAGATTGAAGCATATTTCCAACTGAATTGATTTTTGATTGTTCCATAAAACAATATAATTTAAGTAATTTTTAGGTTTTCTTTTAAGACTAACAAACATCAATCAACCAAGTGTAACTACTGTCTTACTA
Source organism: Drosophila meridionalis (assembly GCA_035045145.1). NCBI lineage: Eukaryota > Metazoa > Arthropoda > Insecta > Diptera > Drosophilidae > Drosophila > Drosophila meridionalis. The sequence continues at coordinate 11,436,323 of JAWNPG010000031.1, forward strand.
CTTTACTTTCTGAATCGGATTTTAGACGGCTTTAGTTTGGAATGCTTGGACAATTTTAAGCCCTGTCTCCTAAAAGAAAGTTAAAATACATATATATTTAATGCTTGTACCATTTATTTTTTAAATTTCCTATAATATTTTGAAAGTCATGATCACACAAAAATTAATATAAATATAAAATATGTTAAGTATGCATTAAATATAAAAATATACATAATTTAGTAACAAAACTATTTAGTAACAAAAATATATATATCCATTCGGATAGGTCTCAACTCAAACTGAACAATATACGTTTCTTGTAAATCTAGATCAATCTAGGTATATATAGTATTTTTAGTTTTATACTCATTCACGAAGAAGTAGAAATGGGTACATTGGTTTTGTACAATGTCCTCGTTCCGTCCACCTGTTCGTATGAAGACAAATCATTTCATCGCTATTGAAGCTAGACAAATTTTAAATTTCATAGGCACTCTCTGATACAGATTTTCTGGAGCGTGGAAAATCGTGACATTATAATTACGGTATCTCAGAAACTCTGTAATTTAAAATACAAAAAGAATTGAAATTATAATACATCACTATTAAAGAGATACAAAATCGGCAAAACTACACCTTCTATAGTTTTACAGTTAGAAACTACTAAATTCCTGGAGACCCCCTCTACAAATATGGCAAAAAATATAATTGTGCGTATAAATATATATAATGTTTAGGGACGTAGAAAATTGGAAATCTCTATATCTTGAAGCTGCGTTTTGACCATGGATGACTGTATTGCAGTCGATAATGATGGATTGAAAAGTATTCAGTGGTTAGTAATGCTGTATATCTATCTAACAGTCATTCGCAATTTAATAACCATCTTAAAGTCTTTAATAAATAAAATAAGAATTTCTTACAAGTCTTCAATTAAAAAAGAAGAATTTCTTCTTCTTCAAATTCGACAATATTATTTAAAGGGTCGTCGAAAAATGAAGTAATGATCTTTCAATACAATTTATAACAGTTGCGTCCAGCTGTCACCCCAGTAGGGTGTCTTGGCTGGGTTTTAGTATAGGTTTGTGTCCTTGCTAAAGCTTTCAATTTTAATGTTATATGAGTACAAAATGTGCGCAACATGAAGTTGGCTGCAAGCTTGAAAATTGCAAAGTACTCTTAATGCCGCACAAAAGCTGAATGCTATAAAATTATTATGATATATATTTAGCTCGAAAGTATGCTCTGCTTTTTATACCCAGAACCCATTGAAAATGGATCATGTTTTTGTTGAAATGTGTATAAATGGCACTTGTAGGCGTTGCTAACCTTATACAGCGCGACCAGCTGAAGTGCTTTAGACCTATCCATCTGTCCGTCCGTCCCAAATCAGCCCATAGACTCTCTTGTTGTTATTTTAAAATATCTTTTATCTTTTTAGATGATAGCGTTGCTTGCGCATAGATTGTATAATAACATAATTGGCCTAGTGTTATTTAGCAGCAATATAGAGAAGCTATGAAGTATATTAAAATGCAGATCTGATGGTATTCCATATATCTCCAAATTACGCGTCGTCTAAAGCTACTAGAGATTTATTACTTGTTATCAATAATATTTTTAATTATTATATTATTATTAAGATATGTTAATATGGAAGTTTGCATAGGATAAAAAGAAAAATCAATTCTATGAAGCTATGAAAATTATATGAATATTAACTCTAAGGTATAATATAATATATATAATATAAGTCTAATTAGTTCAACGTGTTATTAAAATGTTGCAGCTATTGCTGGGTTTTCACTAAACACTTCGAACACTCCAACAGTTTATGAAGCTGAAAAGTCAGTTCTGAGATATTACCAAAGATTGTATAGGTTCTTCAACTCGATTACCTGTCTTGTTTATTGAAAAATTGGGTTTTTCGTCTTCTGCATTTTTCTGTTATGTAGTTGAAAATAAGTTTTTATTAATAAATGTCTACAGAGAATCAGAGCAATGGACACAACAAAGACGAGATAAGCTGTCCACTTAATTAAATAGATAAAAAAAAGTATTTGAAATATGAAATATTTCGTAGTGGGTTAAGCAAATGCACAAATTCGAAAGCTCAGTGATAAAACAGAGGTCGGAGCGCTCGGTGGAAATGTACGATTTGGCAGGGAAACACATCTGCTATGTGGCCGACTGCGGAGGCATCTCGCTGGAGGCCTGCAAGGTGCTGATGAGCAAGAATATAGCAGTGGGTATTGAAGTATCTTAGAATACCTCTATCCCTCCCAAAATAACCTTTCGATCCGGGCAGAAACTCGCCATCCTGCACAGCGTGGAGAACCCGCAGGCCATTGCCCAGCTGCAGTCGATCAAGCACAGCACGCAGATCTTCTTCTGGACCTACGACGTGACCATGGCGCGCGAGGACATGAAGCAGTACTTCGACGAGGTCATGGTGCAAATGGACTACATCGACGTGCTCATCAATGGGGCGACGCTCTGCGACGAGCAGGACATAGACGCCACGATCAGCACAAACCTGACGGGCATGATGAACACCTGCGCCACGGTGCTGCCCTACATGGACAAGCAGCAGCTGGGCAAGGGCGGAATGATTGTGAATGTGACCTCAGTCGTGGGACTGGATCCGTCGCCCGTCTTCTGCGCCTACAGCGCATCCAAGTTTGGAGTCATTGGCTTTACGCGCAGTCTATCGGCAAGTTGTACCTCCACTCTAATTATTTCTAAATTGATTTTAAGATATTGTATTTTCATTCCTAGGATCCCTTGTACTACTCGCAGAATGGAGTGGCTGTGATGGCCGTGTGCTGTGGACCCACCAAGCTGTTCGTGGATCGCGAACTCACCGCCTTCCTCAGCTATGGTCAATCCTTTGCCGATCGCCTGCGCACCGCTCCATGCCAATCGCCCACGGTCTGTGCGAAGAATATCGTCAAGGCGATTGAGCGGAGCGAGAATGGACAGATCTGGATAGCGGATAAAGGTGGACTCGAGTTGGTCAAGCTGCACTGGTATTGGCACATGGCCGATCAGTTGCTCCACTACATGCAGAGGCCCGACGGGGACGAGGACGAGGATGACAATGATTGGCAGGGTCACAGAAGCTCCAAGACACACAGAAAAATGTCACTTAAAGGACTTAAAGCCAAGGTTTATAGAGACGCTTGACGATTGAAAATGTGGTAAGACCTGAATATATAATTTATGACAAAATTTTAAGAAAATATTCCTCCACAGTGATCCACGGATTATAACAATTATTTATATATAGATCTTTTCTTTTCACATAAAAAATCCAATATTGGCAATAAAAAGTTTCGATGAATGTTAATTATAAAAATAGGTTTTTGATTGATCTATAATCATTTCAATATATAAATGGGTGTTTGAGTGATCTTGAAGCATTACAAATATAAGAATACTAAAGTGAAGCAATAAATATAGACATCTGAAAACTGATTTATAATAATATACTTTTTATTTACATTATACTATCTTATACCTAAAGAGTATTACGTATTCATGTATAAGTCAGAAAGTACTTGGCATTTTGATCTCAATTTTGATGTTTATATAAATAAGTAGGAAGTTTTGACTGGGAAAAGCTTATGGCGGCTAATCAAGCAAACAGCAACCATAATCAATTCCTCAATTTATGCATTGCTTATCAGATATATACATATATATACGTACGTATGTATATCATGTTGGTATCAGAGCTCAGCATATTTTATATATTTTATATTTATATCTTATGCTTATCTCTCAGCCTAACACTAAATATAGAGCAAATATTTAGTTAGAAATTGTTATGCAGAAACAAATCTTATCGTATTAATTGTTAGAATATAATTCAAGCTTATTTGTTATGCACAAACATATAGATTGTTTGTTTGAGTAAAAATGGAGATGGGAATGTAAATGTTTTTCATTTCAATGAATATAATATCCGATGCAAATGATTGAAATATGTAAAACTAGATGAAATTCCCACTTAAGGTGGCAGAAATTTTTTAAATATAATATTAAATTAATTAATGAATAATTAATTAAAAAATCAATGTACTATACGAAATGTACCAAAAAAAAGTACTTGAATTATAGAATATAATTGGTTAACAGGGTATAATGTATTAAGCCTAATATATTTATCAGTATCCGTAGAGGGTATCTCTCATCTAATGTTACTTACCCGACTAGAATAGTTGCTGGTACGATTTCCACTAACAGTCAATTAAAATTGTCCCTCTTCATGCAGCTTTCTGGTAATGTACCTAAATGCTTGAACCTAAATGGTACATAAAGTAAACATACATAGGTAAAACTTTAACGAATATCTTCCATTATTCCTCAGATTCAGTAAAAATGGATGTGGAACGTAAAAATCTCTCAGGCAAGGTGTGTGTCTTCACTAAAATGTAAAAGCTGGTTGGTATCTCAGCTAATCAGCACCCACAGCCAACTTCACGTGCCAGAGCTGTATACTCATACGGTGTAAAATATTTCAATGTGATTTCCCATTTCAATTTTAGCTGCGCAAGTTGAAGTTGGCTGCGCGCAAAAGATTTCCTTACGTGAAGATAAGTTTGACAATATGAGATGCACATTTAAAGTGAATATAATAAAATGCCGTAATAGGGATCTTTTATTGATTATCATTGATAAATTAATGGTAATAAATAAATAATATGATAATGATAATATAAATAATAATAATATTAAAAATAATAATAATAATAACAATAATAATAATAATAACAATAATAATAATAAGAATAAGAATAATATTAATAATAATAATAAAGAAATAATATATTTAATATAAAATGTATCAATTAGGCATGTCTAAGAGATTTTTACAAGACTTTTAGCAAACTTTAGATTGGATTAGATGATCTTAACAATTTACGAATGATAATTGATTTTTATTTGTGCAATTTTGTATATTCTTCTGTTTTGCCTGATCTAACATGTATTAACTGTTACAGTTAATCGAGGTAAACATATTTTTAGACATGCAGATTACCTGACTAAATGATGCTTTGCACGATGCAACGAATGATAAACATAAATATCGAACATACCTTTTACAATTCAATAGATCAAGTAGGCATCATCCAGCTCATAAATTGTGTATATTCTTAATTATGAATAAACAATTTTTATGAAACTGTAAAAGCTTAATAAGAATATATGTACTATCTACGAAGTCCTCCAATACGATCCAAAATCATGGTTCTTTTAAATAATCGTGTATTTTTTCCAGTCGATGTTTAATTTTAGCCTTCTAGCGTTGTCACCAACTCTACGTAAAATCATCATCTATGAGTCTAAAATAGTCAACTTAAACATTAATGTTTGGTTTTAAGTAAAACTTACGAAACATTTGGCTCTATTTATTAAAAGAATATACTATAGTTGCCTTTTACAATAATAAATCTCAGTTTTGATCATATATGTATGTATTAGCATATCTCTCACTCTCCTCCTCTCTTTCTGATTAACATTCCCTGGTTTAATCATTCTTCTCAATTTCAAGCTTAAACTGTATTTTTTGCTTTAGATAACATTTTATTTTTATATAAAAGAATATTTTGTATTCTGTAAATTCTTAAACTTAAACTAATTTTATCTACCAGCTGTGGCTCTAGTCATCATGCATTGCGAAGCATATTTTAAAGCATAAGTTTCTCAATGTTCGGCAACTTCTGGATTCTTCCATTTCTCAACTATTTGCGAGTGCCACAGCCTCAGCCACAGCTTCAGCCACACCCACTAGAGTATCAGTCAACGCCATCAAGATGGAGGAGGCGCTGTCCTCGTTTACGTGCCGTCTGACGCTGACATTGATGCGGCTGTTAGAGGAGCTATTCGCCATTCGCCATTCGGCATTCGCCATGTGTGAGAGACATGGGTCTGTGCTCATCCGCAGAGCAAAAAGTAAATGATAAACGACTTTACAAGTGACTTGCAACAAAATGAGGCAACGCTGCAAGGATCAAATCTTGCCAACATCGCATAGTTGGCGACCCGGCCAACAAATTAGTCTTGGCCAACAAGGACATGAGCGAATCTGCGTTTTATGCACGCTACCTCTCCTTGTCTCCCTCTCTCTCTCTCTCTCTCTCTCTCTCTCTCTGTGTGGGCCTTGAAATTAATGATTAAAATGGCCTGATAGATGGAAGATGGGCGACTCAGCTCGACGGCTGTCAAGACATTAGGCAGCATTCGCTGTGCCCATTTTCACCTGCAGCTGCAGCCATTTTTCAACACTGTTCAGAGTAGGAAGAGGGGAGGGGGCGGGGCCCCCTCTCTGACAGGGGGCACATCCGTTAATTGCAGGCAAACGTCAAAAGTCGTCGTCTGTCAGCTGTGCCAAGCCAAAGCCAAAGCCAAGCCAAAGCTTTGGCGTCCATGTCAGTAGCTGTCAAGCTGCAAAGTATACGAGTATATATACATCAGCAGCAGCCGGCATGGTCATGGTCGATAGTTGTTGCTCCTCTGCAGTTGTTGTTGCTGTTGTTGTTGTTGTTGTTGCTGCCCACTTTGGCCAACAACAAAGATTGATGGGTGTTGTACAGCGGCGGCAGGCAAAACGGAGAATAAATGATGTTGGGTGATTATTTTTCTTCATTGAACTCGAAGCTGAGCAGCAGCCATCAGTCGCTGCTGCTGCTGGCACTTTCTCTGCCCCTCTCCCTCCCTCTCCCTCTCTCTCTCTCTCGCTTTGACGATGTATCAACAGCCATTTTGACCATCAATCTCTGGAGCGTCGAGCAGGCAGCATCAGGCAAAAGGCTGGCACATCACGTGGCTCGTCCATTTCTTTCATTCATTCATTCATTCATTCACTCACTCACTTGCTCATTCTTTCGCTCATACGCAGCACATTTGGACAATCTATCAACTTGGCATTCGGTTCAAGAGGTGTACGAGAATCTCTGTTGTGTGCAAATCAACTATGTTGCGGCACATTATACGCTATATACACAAACGTGAATGTGCTCGACTCGCAGCTACCCTATAGATGAGGAAATTAATCTGGGATTTCTTTTTAGTTATTATAATATTCCGTTGATACGACTTTTAATATATGATTCATATGGACAATTCCTTTTGTGAATATAATCCTTTCTGTTTAAGTTTGAGTATCCTTTTAACTAGTAATTTCCAGATATATTTCTTCAAGTTGCACAGATCAAAGATCAATATGTTGCTTGCTAATCATCTTTGTAACCAACCAGTAAAATCTAGTCAGATCGTCTATAATTCTTTCCTTCTTTCGCTCTTCTTTCTCATCCGCTCCGCTTCAACAAATTCGTCCTGTGCAATCCTTAGTTTTTCCAGTAGGCAGTTGATGCTGCTTTGCATAAGGCAGCTGATTAGAGAAGACATCACACCTGAATGATCTCTGTCCAGGGTGGGAAATCGGTGTACATCTTATACAAGATGGAATATCTAACCATCACGATTAGTTGAGCGATTAGTCAGTTGAGTTAAAAGTCGTTTATTAGTAAACACATTCACCCAATCTACGATCGCTTAATAGTGCGTGACGAACAATATAAAGCTGTCTCAGAAACGCTCTTCCTAGTATTATCATCCACACAAATATAGTTCATTCTAATAATGGGAAATCAGGAAAAAATGGTTTTGTAAAAATTTATATTAACGGCAGGAGAAGGCGGGAAGGTCCCATAAAGTAAATATTTTATACATATATTCTTGATATATTTATTCTTGATTAGAACGATGAACTGAGTCGATTTATCTTGGTAAGTCTCTCTATCTGTCTGTTGAGCTCACTATTTATAACAGCGAAACAAATTTCCCTTTTTAATATAATTGATTGTCATCGTATATGTCATATGTCATGTTTGTAAATAAATATCTAAGTAGAAATGGCCTAGTTTATACATAGTCTGCACTCTTATTGTAAGAGGCCATTTACAAGAAAATCTGTTATTATAATAAAGAGAGAAATAAACTGAAATTGAATACAATAATCGATGCAATATTATTAAAAAAACTTGTAGAAATTCGGGTTTAAAGTTAGATCTCGCACATTCTATAGTTATAACTATAGTCTCATAATATTGAATTAAGTCTCATTTGTTTATATAATTTTTATGTTTGCCGGAATTTGGATAACTGCTGAAAATTGTACAAAATTCCTTAAAGTGAAGATCAGTTTACGATACACCTAATATGTTAATGAATTTTAATTCCTTCTAAAATCGAAAATATTGAATAGATTATGCAAATTATGTGTTGAAAGTTTCATTAAAATCTATTAAATAACAAAGAAGTAATTAAAGAAAACGTTTGCCCAACTGGCAAAAGCACACAGCGCCAAGAGTTATCCTATACGTGTGCACACATACATTTAAATGCGTGGATTCTAGCATATTCTAAGAATCATAATTGCGTTCTTGTGATTAATAGAAATATTCGCTTATATATTTCACATCTCCCATTGCTAGCGCATAACCAATATACCTTTTTCCCTTCAATTGTTCATTGTATAAAAAGAAATCTATAAAAAGAAAATATCGGATCTTCAAGCTAGGAACCACAAAACTAACTCGAATTTGTTTATTCCTTTGTTATCCTGTTGAACTTTTTAACCGCCTACCAGAGACTCAATGCGAAAGAAGTGCAATATTATCAATTACATGACAAATTTAGTGGGACATTCGGCTGGATTTGGCAGTGGGTTGCTGAGGGGCGGACCCCTGACCGGAGTCGGGGCGTGGCGCTGTTGTTGAGCAGAATGAAATGCCCGGATGCAAACAATAAAATACATTTTCCGGTTACTTGTCACCCAGTTTTCTAACGTTTCACTCTCATTGCCCCGCAGAGAGAGAGAGAAAGAGAGGGGAAAAATCGCCAGCAAAGCTGACACATGCTGTTCTCCAGTCAGACAGACGGACGGACGGACGGACAGACAGACGGACGAGGGCCAGGACCCAAAGTTTCTGGCAACTCCTCAGCAATTGCCAACGCAGCATTTCACTTTTGGCCAGATGTTGTTGTTTATTTTAGTATGTTCCAGTTGTCGTTGTTGTTGTTGTTGTTGTCCAAAGTCATGTCGACAATGGCTTTAGCTTTGCTTTTGACACTTGGTAAATGGCGCCGCCCGTTGAGCTCGGTCGCTGCAACAAACATTTTGCCCAACTGGGCGTGGCAGAGTCGAGAAAACTGAATGGAGGGAGTGAGAGTGAGGGAGAGGGACAGATCTCACCCTCTCTTTTCACTGATTCAGCTCTGGCTTCTGGACAGCAACTTGTTTACCGCTGCACTTACGCGTCGCTCTTGAAAGCTGTTGGACTCTTTGCTCTGCTCTGCCTCGCCTGGCCAGAATCCTTCTGCTCAGTCAGCTCCGTTCTTTTATTTTTCTGGCCACTTGAATGTAAATTGTGCACCAACTGCTGGCACACAGTGGACTCGACTGAAGTTAGCTCCGTAGTAGCATTCCATTGTGGGCAAGCTGGAGACAATAATTTATGCTGTGCGTATCAGGAAGCAGGATTTGATGTCCCTCATGTTGTGGGATGTGTCGGACGACGATGCCAATCGATGACAGCAGGTTGGACAGCATGAGAGAGGTGCAGCGAGATAGTTAGAGTTAGTTAGATAGAGGGCAGTTAGAGAATTCTCGATAATAATGGGAAATTTCAATAGATGACTAAGGGATATTATATATATATTGAGATCTGTGGCTAGTGGGAATTGTGTGAAATCTCGATCAATAAACAACTCTGTAGACTGTAAAGTGTGACTGGTATGTTATCCAAAGAATATAGAGAGCCACTGTGGAATACAATTAGAGTATTTATTATAAAATATATATAACAATTATGGACTATACAATTGTGTCTTTAATGTAATTAACGAAATTAATTTACCTTGAACAATTACAAATAACTCTGACTACTTAATCATCAGTCTTTTAATCACCAGCGTATACGATATTCAATGTTCTTTGAAATCTCTTCGCTTCTGATTGGTGTTGCCAGCCTGTTCAGATTCTGTAACCAGGATGCCATACCGCTCGACAAAGCTTTACGTTTCTCCGTAAATATTAAATAATTTCCTTTTAATGATCAAAAAAATTCGTATTATTCATTTTAAAAAGAAACAAAATAGGGCTTTGCGTCTTTTTACCAAATGTTAAAAAATTTATTGTTTTAAATTTTCTCAAATATGTTATAATCGTATGAGTCAGAATCATATTATTTTCTTTTTTGTATACCGTCTCCCACTTAATTAAATAAAATTTTTTTTCAATTGAAACGAAATTTTATTTATTAATAGTAAATACAATTTTCTGTTGAATACAATTTCTTTTGAAATCGATTTTACCTATCATATAATTTTCTTTCCTAGTTTCATATATTTTAATACTTCAAATTGAATATGATTTATTATTATAATTAACACTATAAAATTATAGTTTAATAATATATAATAAAAAATGAAATTAATTCAATTTAAGATAATTTAAAAAAATGAAGAAGTCAGTATCTCTCTCAAATATTAACAGTCTCATCCCAAGTATTGTATATTTTTACGATCAGAGTCGTCGTTTAAGTCGAATTTCTATTGATATATTCAGCAAATGACTAAATTCTTATATGTATAATATTTTTAATTTATAGCAAAATTATCAAACTGAAATAAAGTAAAATTTAATATAACTTTGTTTAACAAATAGATATGAAAACAAATTTATTTTAAGAAGATTACCTGAGTAAGTTCAACTGAAACTGAGATTTTTAAATGCTAGAAAGAGTTGTAAAGATCAAATCAGTTTTTCAACATATTTATTTGACATTATAAACTAACTGTTAAAAATACGAGCTACATATAATAAATTAAAATAAGATTTGTTAACTCAACTAACAAAACAGTTTCAAATAATAGCAAAATGCATAAGTCAAAGGAGAGAGTACTTTGGCTGAATCGTTTGCCATGGATGCTATAATAAATTGTGGCTGGAAAATAAACTGACCACACAGAGAAAGAGTGAGAGTGAGACAGAGACAAAGACAGAGAGGACGACATCTTCATGACACTGTGAGCTCGTGTCATAAAAGTCTTTTCCACATTTGTACGCCGGCTTGTCCAGCACGATGGGGACAAAAACAGAAAAAAGGAGCAGAAAAAACATTGAGAATATAAATCTTAGCGGTAAGTAGTAAATTTTCATTTTCACACCTTTCAACACTTTTCACACTAACACAAGCAGAAGGAACATTTTGCTGTCAAAATGTGAACGAGAAGCTCTGTGAAGTGTAGAGGGAGAGAGAGAAAGAGAGAGAGAGAGAGAGAGAGAGAACAGAACATAAAAGGAACGAAAGGCCACTAGTCTAAAGAGTCGGAACTGTGCACTCTGACGACCCTTCCATGTCGCTCCTCGGCTGACAGACTACACAAATACTGTCATACGCAGTGCAAAAAGCGTAGCAGCAAAGAGAGCGCCAAAGATTGGCAGAAGGAGCAGAGAGAGCGGGAGAGAGAGCGAGGGGGGAGAGACAAGGCAGGGCAGACAAAGTGCCTCTGAGCGTAAATAAATTGGAAATGTCCTTTGGCCTGGCACTGACTGGCGTTAGCCATGCCCGTTGCTATATCTATGGGGTCCTTGCATTGCAATGCGTCCGACGATGGAAGCCGATGCTTCCATTTTAATATTAATTTTACCCCAAAGCGCAGACGGTGCCCCCGAACGGCAGATAGTATGGGCTAAGGATAGAACAGGATAGAACAGGATAGGAGAGGAAAGGCAAGGAAAGGAAAGCGAAGGCCAGGCGAAAAGTTATTGCCTTGGCAGGCTCTCTGACTCTCCGGCTGACTCTCCGGCTGGCGGGCAGGCCACCAAGCAAGCAGTAATCATGGGGCAAGGTTCCTCTGGTAGCTGCAGTATCTGCCGCCGCCTTCCCTCTGCCGTTCTCAGCTGAAGCAATTTATGTCAGTGCATATCCGACAGCCTGGCAGTTGCAAGCCATGTGCGAGCAGCGGAGAGCGCCGACTCCTTAAACCAACACCAAAGTGTCCTTGTTGGAGCCAACAGCAGCAGCACAACACAGCGACGACAAGAACAACAAGAATGTGCAGCACCTATCAAGTTATCAAGCTGGCAAAAGTCGCCTATCGGCTATCAGCCCCACCGCAGCTCCCAGCTCCGCACAGCCTCAACTCCTGATCCTCGCCAGTTCTCGTTTCTCTCCCTCTCTCTGCCTCTCTCTCCCCCCTCTCTCCAGCTTGTCATTCTGGCAACGACATCGAGCAGGCCAAAAGTTTAGCACAACCTTTGATTTATATTTGTGCTCCTGCGCCCGCCGCTCCAGCCTGTTGTTCGACTGCCAAGGGAATCGCTCTATTTATACCCTGAACCCATTGAAAATGGGAAATCAGGGTATAATGGTTTTGTGAGAATGTATGTAACAGGTAAAAGAAGGCTTGCTACATCCCATGAAGTGTATATATTCCTGATCAGCCGGACAAGTCGAGTCAATATAGCCCTGTTCGTCTGTCCGTCTGTCCATGTGAACGCTGAGATCTTCGAAAGTACAAAAACTAGAGACTTGAAATTTTACGTGAATGATCATGTATACCATACGCAGTACGAGTTTATGACATTTTTTCGATAACTCATTCCATTTCTTTTTTATCGACATTTATCAATACTTTGATTTCATGGCTTAAGCGTGGTTTGTACATTGTTTAAGCTAGAAATAGTATATTTGTTGTATAGTTGCGTGTAATAAATATAGATATTATATTATCTTTAGATTTTGGATGCCACACCCTAAAAACCTATTTAAAATCCAAAAATAAACCTATTTAAAATCCAAATCACTTTTCACTAGAGAATTCTGCTTTGGCAAATACATACGTTAAAATGTCATTATTAAGTTGTGAAAGTTTGATGAAGATAGTCTATATGTAAAAAAAATATTCAACAATTAAGTTCCCATAGTAATACCCACACTACAGCCCAAGTGCAGTCGCTGTGTCATCTACGCAGGTATATGTGTGCGTTTATGCAGAAAAGATGCGCACAATGATTGAAATATTGCCTTCTCACAGGTTTCAGGGTATTTCCTGGTCGAGCAGACTCTACGAGAGCACTCTTACTTGTTTTGGACTTTCCTGGCTTGGCTCTTGCACATCCCTTTTAGCACACCGGAAGCCAACAAATATTTATTAGTTTGTTAAATTGTGAATTGGCCAGCACGTCGTTCGCCCTGCCTCTCCCTCTCTCTCTCTGTTTCTCTCTCCTTCCCTCTCTCCATCTGTCTCTCTTTTGTATTTGTTCGGCCTTTGGTCCCAGCTCGAAAGAGATTCCATTATTATTTTTCATTGTCCTGCACTTTGACACCCAAAAAGCCACGCCCTCAAATGCATGTTTGAGAACCGAACTGAAACCGGATCAGAAATGTTTTGTTCGAGCTTCGATTGGCATTATGCTAATGGGCTGCCTCATTGCAGTCTTGTTTTGATGTATAATATTTTAATTAAAATGTAAATCGAAATGATTAAGTGTTTCCAATTTATATGTAATTTTTCATAAGCATAAAGCACTGAAAATCGTCGGCACGGCACAAAGGCCCATAATTAATTACAGCGCCCCAAGCAGCACCAAGCGGGCGAAGGGCAACAACAGCGGCAGCTAATGACAAACGAACAACAGTCGAAGTCCAAGTCGAAGTCGAAATACTCTCTCCCCGCAGCCCGCACCCCGCGTTAACTGATTAATGATGGGCAAGGCATTGCCGAAAGAGCGAGTGAGAGAGAGACAGAGAGATTGTTCTGTCGAAATGAGCACAACATCATCATGATAATGAACATTATGTGATAAATCAGTGGAGCTGCAGCGAGCGCCGCTGAAATTTCTGCCGCACAATAATAAATTAATATAAATGATACTTAATTTTATGATTAATGATATTGATGAGTTTCCACAGGCTGTCCCAGCCACGGCTGACGGCTCACGGCTCACGGCTCACGGCTCATAGCCTGGCCATTGGCCAGCCAGCTGGACAGGCCGAAAGGGTCGAGATAAAAAGTTTCATAAATTTATCAACGATAAATCAGTGAAGTTTCGGCCCACAGAGCTCAGTTCTCTGTGAGCAATATACAATAAATAAAAATAAATAATACATAATTACAACATGTGATTATGGGCCGCCGCCTTCATCGAATTGATGGGTTCGACCGACGCCTTCGCTGCTGAATGAATTCCCGGTTTCCACTTGGGGCGCTTGCACTCCGAACCCGCTGGGACACAGACAAATGATTTGCCCCACTTCTGGCACATGATGTAATACTACTTTATGTATTGATTGAAGATTGAAATGTGTGATATACAGTCAAGTATAATTCATATTAAATATGTTAATATAAATGAAGAAAATACTATTTTGAAGCATATATTGTTGCAAATATGAGAAGATAAAATTAGGGGGATTTAATAAGATAATAATTTTCACCCTACAAATAACCGACATTTAAATCGGACGATCGATTTAAGTGTCGGTTATTTGCTGGGTGAAAATGTTACGAATCTAATCAGACTAAGAATAAATGATAAATAACAGAAGTTGTTAATTAGTCAGGAATAGTTATTATTAATACTATTACTATATGATATGTAGGTTGCCTTATGTGGATGGCTTAACTAAGAGTATGTGTGTGTAACATCTTAAAAGAGAAGATAAACTTAAGAAAGCTTATTGAAAGAGTAATCTTTAGTTATACAGTTAGAGATGGTAAAAACAGAGTTTGAAAATATTTTACAATTTCAAAAATTTATTATAAATTATAGTAAATAAAATGTTCTCCTTTTTTTATTTTCATTAATTAATTTAAATTTATATTTCTTTTGATTAATGTGTTGTTAAAAAAAAAAATAAAAAAAGGAAAATAAAAAATGTTCTCCTTTTTTTTTTTTATTTTCATTAATTAATTTCAATATATATTTCTTTTTATCAATGTGTTGGTAAAAAAATAAATAAATAAAAACAAAAAACAAAAAACATAAATAAAAAATAATATAAATATAAAAAATTAGTAAATTTAAGTAAAAAAGTAAATAATTAAATAAATAAATAAATAATTAAAAAAAAAACATAATATATATATAATAAAAAATAAATAAATAAATATTTAAATAAATAAATGAATAAAATAAAATAAAATTTGGTCCATATCATAACTACAAGTAATTTTTTTTTCTAATCTAAGTTTTGCATTTAGCTGTTGTTGAAAGGATAAATCATCATTTATGTATGAAGGACATACTCATGTATGATGACATTTATATTAACATAGCATACATTACATCATTTTATAAAAACTAACTAGTTTGAAAAAAATATATAATATATAATGATAATAACCAGATATTACTTACACATTAATTTTATAAAACAATCAGAGTATAATACCTAAAGCAAATACAAGAGGAGACTCATTTCCCATGTGACTAGAGTAGACATGTAACACAAAGAAAATGTATAATCTAAAAAAAAATATGTTTTAGGAACATATCTAATATTTAAGAGCTAGTTTTTAGATTCTTTGGAGATCTGCGTAAATTATATACAAAGTTATAACTTATTTTACTTATTACTTACTTATTATTTTATTTTTAAAATTTTTGATTTTTATTTTATATAAAATTTGTATATGAATTTAATTTTACATAAAATAAAAATCAAATAATTTTAAAAATAAAATAATTTTAAATAAAATAAAAATAAATTTCATTAAATTATACAAGCTTTAGATTAAAAGTTTTGATATGTCAATAAAAAGCTTCAAATATGTCTCATACTTAAAGTAGTCAAGAGCAATAAATTCATTTTAAAAGTCAATGGAATATGACTAAAACCACCAACCATACAGTACATCCTCCTATGTATAACTACCCCTGGGTAGAACCCATTCAAGGCGAACTTTCCCAATCAGCAGCTGCAGCAAATGGAAACTGACATCTGATTCCTCATCTCGTCGAAGCGACGAATTGCACATGATAAAAAGGAACAAATCGAGAATTGCGTAAGTCGCACAAGTTAAACTGTCAACGGCAGCCAAATAGGCGACAACAAAAGTTTTGCTCCGTGTGCTCCGGTCGCAAAAGTGAAAAGTTAAGCAGAAGGAGAGAGATGAGAAGCGCAGAGAAGAGTTGAGAAGGTTAGACAAATTCGAAAGCCCTGCCTGGCTGCGAGAGCGAGAGACTGGGCAGGAAGCTAAATGGAAAATGTTTTTGCTTCTGGCATTGTTTCTTCCATTTGTTTTTACAAAAGTGCAATTTGCGCCCAACACAGCCGCAACAAGGCAGCTGGGGGACGTGGGCGGAGCCTGGTAAATAACGAGACACAAAACACGAGCCACACAAGAGTGTTGACAATGGCAAAAGAAACAATAAGCGTTACACAACACTCACACTCATACTCACACACACACACATGACAAAAGCAAAGAAAAATCTCTTTTGTACTGCAGAAAAAATCACAAAAACTTTTCAAAATAATCTCCGAACTCGGGGAGTGTGTGGCATATGCTGCTGTTGTCTGTTGGCCTCTGTTGGGGCTGGAGCTGGGGCTTGGGCTGGGCTTTCGAATCATCTGTGGCTGCTGGAAAACAGCGATAAACTCAGACTCAGCCAAAGGAAAGTAAAAAGAACTGCAAAATTGCAACAGCAGCAGCAGCAGCCACGCCCCCACGCCCCCTCGCCCCCGCTCGTTCGAAACAAATGTGTACGTGACACTTGGTGGCTCAGATATAAGAACGTCACATAACTCAACGTGATTAACGTCTTTTGACGCTCTCAACCAGCGCCGAACGGCAACTGCCAAACTCCCAGACCCCGACCCCGACTCCGACCCAGAGCCAGTGCCAGACTCCAGTTCCTGTTCCAGTTCCAGCTCCAGTTCCAGCTGCCTCGCCGTCTGCATGCAGAAATATTGTCAACAATAAAACAAGTGCTCGAATGCTGCTCCACCTCAGCTCCTCCTCTGCCGCTCCACTGCTGCCCCTCAGCTCCTTCTCTGCTCCTCCTCTGCTGCTCCTCAGTGGGTTCGTCACAGAGGGCTGTTTGCCATTTAGCGACATTTTCTATTATGCGATTGCGTCTCAGTCCACGTTTTGGTTATTTATGTGTCTCTGGCTGTGTGCTATGGAGAGTTCCCTTTCTACAGATAGAACTGGATATATATGTGTGGGACTTGGTTAGTCTGGAAAATTCAATAAACAGGCTGAGCTAAGTGAAAGCCTCTTCTATAATCGCATATTTCAGGGCGTCGGTGTTATGAGTAGTCAGTCACATAAGCTGTAAGAATTGAGGTGTTTAATGTAGTAAATATAATATAATGAATGTAGGATAATTTATTAGGCTCTGCAATGCTGTATAAATACTATTCTAGAATTAGCTGTGAAATCGATGGAGAGTTGTTAAAAAAGAGAAAACTTATAATGAATAGCAATCAAATGAAAAGGAGTTGAGATATTACTTTGCTTCGGCTTATATTTTACTACGGGGTTATGGTAAGTCTTTCTTATTCGATATATTTTCAATTTCATTTAATTACATCCGCTAGTCAAATAAGTCTTTCTTGGAAAAAATCTTCTATTGTAGTGCATCAAATGTAAGTTCTAGTTTGGATATAACTTGATTCGATATATGCAGTGTTACAATGAGAAATCTATCTCCTATGTTTGCCTTGAGTCTTTCAAAAGTTTTAACTTAAACAAAACGTTTGATGTTGTTCAGCAATTTCAAGTGGAACGTACCATTCTCTGAAACTCCAAATATCTCCCTCACAACTTCTACCAATTCATGAGTAACAACAGAACTAGAAGTCATGTGTGATTAACAAAAATTTGTTTGTTTTATTTTAAGGAAATGAACAAGAAAAGTGTGATTTAGTCATTAGAGTGTAAGTGAGTGAAATACTTATGTGAATATAAATGAATATTGAAAGACGACTGTTTGAATATATATAGGAAATATTAGATGTGACAGATTTTATTGTTAATCGCAATGAGATCGATTTGCGATGAGAAAAAAAAACAAAACCCAAAATTTCTATTATATTAAAAAAAAATGTTCCATTTTTCCTGAATTTTTGTACTACATTATTTAGTTTTCATTATAAAGAAAATTAAAATATAGGTAATGGCTGTTGATTTCATAAATGAGTGATCTTGATTCTGCATTATAAAATCGAAAGCGCAAAAGTAAAAGAGG
The DNA here is from genome assembly GCA_035045145.1 of Drosophila meridionalis. NCBI lineage: Eukaryota > Metazoa > Arthropoda > Insecta > Diptera > Drosophilidae > Drosophila > Drosophila meridionalis. The sequence goes on from JAWNPG010000031.1 coordinate 11,454,579, forward strand.
CAAGAGTATTAATTAAAAAACTTCTTTTCTACCAATTAATAGATCCATTATCTGTCAACAGCCTACTCTTTGGGTCATAACAAAACTCTCAAATGCACTTGAGAGCTGCAAATGGAATTTACGAACGAACGATTTCATTGACAGCCCAGATGACGATCGTCAATGTGGCTCTACGCTGGCCGAACCAATTATCGGGCACTATTGAGTGCTACGTGACGGCAAATCGGATTCGACATTTCTCCGCTGAGTTCTAGCCTGGCAAGGGAATGACGTTTCCAGCTGTGCCTAAGTCAACTTTAATGACACGCGGCGCGATCGACGGCGACGCGCGGCTACTGAATTTTCAATACTCAAACAATACACTCGCACGGGCAGAGATGACAGATGTGAGCACATAACTCACTCAAAGTGTTCATACATTAATCATTAGCGTCCAGTTGCAGCATCTGAATTGAAATCGAAATCGAAATCGAAGTCGAAATGTTGTTCACACATTTCGAGTTGAATTAGTGAGCGGGTATCATGAATGGAGAGCCGAATGCAGTGGGACTCCGACTCCGACTCCGACTCCGGTCGCCGACCACATGCGGTCCTCGCGCACACAATCATAAAGCGAAGCCGCCGACAAAGTGCCCCCAGTTCGGTTCGTATCATTCAAAAGTCAAGAAATGCGCAAAGCCAAAGGCCCGACAATCGTCATCGTTATAATAATTTTGTAACGTTTCACGTGGCGTTCGAGAAATTGAAATCAGCGTGAGGCCAGCGACTGCCATTGCGATTGCGATTGCGATTGGCTTTGTGGGCAATCGGGAGTTGTGGTTTCTCAGCTCAGTGTTCGGGAAAAATGCAAAGCCCAGCGCTCTCAAGAGGGGCTTCACTTACAATGCCAATGCTGGTCTTGTGCTCACACAAAATACTTTGGCGGTCATCGGGCGGGCGAGACACATATTTCATATTTAATTGGGCTGGCCGCGTAGTGCTTCAAATGGATGGAATTTTTACACTCGAATGAAGTCGTGTTCTGGGTATTCATCATACATTTTTCGCAGAGAACAAAACCGACCCACGCACGCGTTGTGAATATCTTTTTTATACCCTGAATCCATTGAAAAAGGGAAATCAGGGTATAATAGTTTTGTGAAAATGTATGTAAAAAGTATCAGGAATCTAGTAAACAAACTGTGACCGCATGAACGCCGATATCTCGTAAACTACAAAAGCTAGAGACTTACCATTTTAAATGCATATTCGTGTATACCATACTCAGTTGAACGTTTAAAATTTTTTCGATAACTTATCCCATATTATTATTATCGAAAAAAATTAATTATTTGATTTAGTTTTTTAATCGTCATTTGAATACCGTTGGAACTAGAGACTTCAAATGTACTTTGTGGGTTTGTGTATTCAATACCAAGATTTTGTGATTTTTTTAGATTTCGGATAAGACGCCCTCAGGATAAAAACGTCTTTCAAATACTACAGAATTGTACTATGGCTAATAAGTAAATATATATATATATATATATATATATATATATATATATATATATATATATATATATATATATATATATATATATATATATAGCTGCTACTTTCTAAAAACTTGATAAAGAAAGCCTATCTACAAAAAAAAACTTTTCAATAATTAAGATCCTTGTATGCATTTCTTGTATAAATGGCTTTAATATAATATGATTAACACAATGTTCGGGGCATTTCCTAGTCGAACAGCCCCGATTACAGTAATCTTACTTGCCTTTTTTTTGGTTTTAACTTTAACCGGCCTAGTCGGCTGTCAGGTCCATTGTTCAGCTCAGTTGCTGCCTGTGTGTGGCAGCTTGACAGGCCGAGCGACAGATTTGCCCACAAAACAATTCGTGAGGCATGCGAACTTCTTCTCTACTAAAAACTGACCTCGAGGCCAAATGGGCGCCGGCACAAAATTGGGTATGCGTTAAGTGCACAGTCTGACAGTGGCTCACCGACATATGCGTATATACGTGTGTATGTGTGTTAACTTGACCTTTTCCTTCCACAGTTTCCAATTTATCCTTTTCATATCTCGACTGTCTACGAGTGACAGGAGATGTTTCTCTTTAAATGGCGTCTGAGTTATTTTTCTATTCTTATTTCGTTTATTGCTATTCGGATTAATGTAGTTTCTTCTAATATGCAAATCCCTGTGTATATAAAAATATGACATATTAGTTATTATTATTCCTATGGAAATTTGTATGTTTTCAGATAATACAATACATAAAAAGAAAGTTTGAAAATTGATAATACTAGAAAAAATTATATTACGATAAAATTAAGAATACTACAATATAGTGATATAAATAGTTCGAATAAAAGAGAGAAAAGCAAGGAAGACCTACCTAGTAGCCAAACCCTGGTAAGTTAGACTAGTAGATATACTTCATATTTCCAATTGCGTAGTGTGGCTGGATTTTAAGCTTAAAATCAAATAATTTAAATGAAACGTTGAAGGGGTGTGCAATTGAAAATAGTTGATATTGTATTCATTTTGCAGAGAATTCTCGATCACTTTATTATTTATTTATAGTAGTTAAGTATAATTTAAATGAGTCTTAACTTTGATTCTCTCTCTCTGCATGCTGGGGATTGCACTTGGCTATATTTGTTCTTTGGACAATGGTTCACTGGAGAAGTATAAATATTCACTACAAACTATCTACTGATTATACAAATTTGAAAAGAAAAGAGTTTGGTATATTCATTGTTAATTACTATGTACATTTACAGTTTAAGTAGAAATTGGATAATTCAACAAAGGTTTGCTTGAATTATTTTTGATGCTGATAAATTTTCATATTGATCAAGCCTTAACTCGAATCTTAACACAGAATAATTGCTTAGTTTATATACTATATTAAATTTATAAATTTACACAACATACATTTTATAAATGTCTTTCCAAATGCATATTAGGTTTGATTTAATTTTGTTGTGATTTTTCAATACAATTTCCATCTGTCTATAATTATGAAAAGCAATCAAAAGGACTTTTAAAATATTTAGGAAGACCTAAAGCATAATGAACTTTTTGGACAACTTACTAACTGTTCAGCTAACCTCGCTTATTGGAGTTACGAAAGGATTCAGCCAACGCTACCTGATGGACTTTAATTCTCTGATCAATGCCGTACATAACCCTAAGACTTCTTATTAATTCATTTCTGTTGAAACTGATGCCTTACAGGTAAAAGAACCCTAATTTGTAAATATTTCTTTGAATAAAAATACAAATAAAAATAAAATATATATCTAATTAATTTATAATCAATTTCGCATTGTGGACTTACACCTTAAGTTCTCCTCATTGCATTGCTAGCTTAGTAATAGGTAACTAAATTAAGCCACCCAACTGGTCATCTCTCTGGACCCTTTTCCATTTCCAACTACTGCAAAGCAGCTCATCTCCAGTTGTGGCTCTGCCTGTGTGGCATCAAATGCTAAACTAATAACAGGCAGAGCCTTTTAGGTGCAGTTGACTCCAGTCGCCTTATAAATGCAGTCGTAAATACGTCATTAACTCGGGCTGCGACGGCAACAACATAATAAATTAATTATATGCAACATCGGCAGAGCCCTGAGCAATGTTTCGATTGCCCCAAAGATGATGGCCCTGAGCCTATCCTCCTTCCCTGTGAGGGGCAAGCAGTCAATGTTGACGATATGTCAGAGAGACAGAGAGAGAGAGAGAGAGCGACGCAGAGCCCTCCCTGCTGATCGCGCCTTGCCGCTCCCAGTGGCTGCCACTCTTGACAAGCACGAACAAACAAGGGGCGTGGACAAAGAGGGGCGAGGGGGTAGCAGTGTAGAGGAAATAGTTTAGCATGTGTGGCATCGCATGGCAAGGAGCAGAGACTTGTGTCTGAGGCGAGGCAGCCAACCAACCAGCCAGCCAGTCAAACAGGCAATCCATCCATCAGCCGCTGGCAGACAGCAATTGCAAGTTGCAAGTTGATGTGAATACCCTAACCAGTCCAGGTATATCGATGCGATGAGGTGTTTGGCAAGTCTTTTATCAGAGTAGAGTATTAAGAATAAGGTATAATTGCTGCAAGTTGATGCGAATACCCTATCCAATTAAGGTATATCGGTGCGATGTGGTGTTTGGCAAGTCTCTCATTACAGTAGAGTATGAAAAAGTCGTTATACTTGTTTCTCATCAGAGTAGAGCATTAAGAAATCCTTATACTTGTTGCAAGTTGATGTGAATACCCTAATCAGTTGAAGTCTCTTTCATCAGAGTAGAGTATAAAGAAGTCGTTATGCATGTTGCAAGTTGATGTGAATACCCTAACAAGCTGAACTATATCGATTTATCACATTTCTCATCAGAGTCGAGTATTCAAAATTCGGTACACTTAAGAATTCGGTATACTTACTACAAGTCGATGTGAATACCCTAACTAACTGGGTTATATCGATTCATCAAAATAGAGTATTCAAAATTCGGTATACTCCACTCAGCTCGCTCTACTGGTTTAATATTTGTTGCCGTTGTTATATGGTTAAAGACTCTGGCACAAATGTTGCTGACATCGTCGACTGGCAGCCCGCTTCTAGTTGGAAGCGAAGGCCCGGCTCCTATTGGGGCGTTCTGATTGGAAAATCAAGTGTGCGCATGTTTGCCTGCTTTTAATGGGCGACTGATGGCTGCAACATCGCTAATTGCGAATGCTTGACGCATGTTGCAGCCACTTGGCTCAGACACGGACAGCAACAGCAACAACAGCAACAGCAACAACAACGATTTAGACAGTTCAGCCAAGTCATCCAGTCAGTTGGCAATCAAGACGCAGCAGAAGCAACAGTGACTGGTGCAGTGGGGGGCGGGGCGGGTAGGGGAGGTGGGGCTAAGTGGAGGCACGAACTCTTTAGTTGCACAGCTCTTGGCGCGTTGCGTGATTTTTAATTAGTTTTCTTAGAAATTAAATTGTTAATTTGATCGACGCATTTTCTGCGCTGCTCCGCTGCTAAGTGGCTGCTCTTCCTCTTGCTCCCCTTGCTCCGCTTCTTCTTGCTTCTCTTCTTCTTGTTGCCTGTTGCTTGGCTCTTTGTCTACTCATTAATGCCAATTCTGGCGCGCCAGTGTTGACGCCTGCCGCGACACGACAGACCCCAGCCAGTCCGACATTAGATACGGCCATCACTCAGCAACAACAACAGCAACAACAACAACAACAACAACAACAACAACAACAACAACAACAGCAATAACAACAACAACAACAACAGCAATAACAACAACAACTTCAGCTGTAATATATTGCATTTTTCGCTATGGCAAGTTTTATGGGTCTTGCGCGTAGAGGAGCATGACGTTTTCTTTGCCCCGGCTTGGGATCTCGGCAAGATCATAAAATATGCATAAGCGCATATAAGTGGAAGATCTGAGAGCAGATAATCGGGCATCGCGGAATACATACATATATCCATATATGCATATATCGCTCACATGCGCCGATAACAAGCTGATGTGATAGATGTGAGCGGATGTATCTGACTGCATGATACCCTGCCTGCCATACAGAAATCTGACAGTAGGGAGATCGAAGAGAGCTTGTTTAAGATCTTAGATCTTTGTAACGTTGCAGATGAGTGAAGATCAAATTGAAGCTAAGTCGACCCAATCGACCATATGAATGGAATGATTTTATATCTAGTTAGCACTTTATGTTCCTTTTATATATACATATATCGATTATTATATTATTATTATTATATTTTATATTTATTATATTATTATATAGCGATTGATTTTGCTTGATTAGGTCGTTCCGCTAAATACCTAAGAAAAACTATCATTTAAAGATCGAAGACAGGAGAAATATTCTTGCATAAGCTCAGACTGATCTATTTAATTAAATAAAATAACCTCGTATTATCATTTGATAACAATTGGAAAGAAAGTTTGATAAGGTACAAAAAATTAAGGTAGACTTTCATTAAATCTCCAAAAACTAATTATTTAAATTATCCAAAACAAAAATGCTTCAATGCCTGAAAGTGACGAAGATTATCTCATGTTTTGGGATCATCTCATGGGATAACTATCGATATATAGATATACAGTCATCCAATTATGATTCCGTATGCTTGACTCTCTAAGCTCATCTAACTCTGAAAATCCGTTACTCTATATCTAAAGTGGGTCCCTATATAACGTCATTCATCTATCGATATATTTACGAAAAAGTAACTTAAAATGTTTGTCTGAATGAATCCTGGTATTCGATCAATCCAATTAAAATGCAAACACAAATCAACTTTTAGTATTGCACTTGCCACAACCTTCCGGATAATGAAGTCGGACGGAAACTGATACGGAAGTACGTCAACGGACAAGTTCATAAGTCGACAGAAGTCAAGAGCGTAGCTTGCTTTTGTGAAATGTATTTGCATTCGAGTCGAGCTGCATGCCAGCCTCGCATTAGAAGAAGCTTTGGCCCACTCCAGGGCAACTTTATGACATTTTGATGGGGCCGAGCACCGTCCGTCCGCCCGTCCGTCCGTCCGTCCGTAGGCGGGCAGGAGTTGCCTTTGAGCCCGCCCGGAGCACTCCATTTGGAAGCCCATCTAAATTGGCGCAGTCAAACGACTTTCGGCCGCAATCAATCAACAAACTGTCAGCCCCAGTCCTAGCAACGGAACGGCTCCAGCCTCGTGGTGGTTGCATGTCGATGATGTTATCGCATTTTGTAGTGTGGTTGGGCGGTGCTGTTGCCGCTGTTGCCGTTGCTGCTGATGTGGTGCATGTGCATGTGTCACTCGCTAGGCAATTAAGCTCGAAAATGCCAATTAACCTTTGAATGCCATGCGTGGCCACGTAGCCCTTGGTGCATTGTGTGCAGAGCTCACTGTACAGTGAGCACACACTCTCTGTGCAGGGGCCGAAAGATAAAATAATTACCCAGACGCATAACTCGAAAGTAAAATATAAAATTTAATTTATGCGCGCACAGAGCGAAAAAGACAGCCAATTTGCAGAGGGCGAGAGAGAGAGGGAGATAGAGAGTGTGAGAGAGGGAGATGGATGTGGAGTGAAGCTCGGTCAGTGCAATTTATCTCACGCGGCTTTTTGTATAACCGACAAACAGAAATCGAGCAGCAACTTCCTTCACTCTGTGCACTGTCCCCCCCCCCCCTCAAACCCCATCCCACCATTCAGTTGGCCCTAAATATGAAATAATTTATGACGCGACATTTTCATCAGCAATTCGTTAAAATTCATGCATATATGCATTTTAAAGCAGCTCGACTTTTCGTGCCCCTCGTCCTGCCCCACAGGCCCGCTGCGTCCGCTCCTTGGCGCTATTTTATAAATTTATTAAGCTGCATGTCGCTTTTTGGGGTAGGAGTAGGGGCAAGGGTAGAGCCAGGGGTAGGGCGAGGGCTCTTCACTGTCTGGGGTCTGGCCCTGGGCGTGTGTTGTCGGGCCCAATGAGTGGCAGACAAAGCCAGGCGACGACAACACGAATTGCATGCAAAATTCTTATTTTAATCGATGCAAATATGCAACAGCAGCAACAACAACAACAACAACAACAACAGACGACGACGTTGCTGCTACGCAGTCAATGTCGGTGATGCATGCAACGGCAACGGCAGCCACTCCAATTTTATATGATGAAGGGCAACCCCTGAGTCTCTGAGTGAGTGTGTGTGTGTGTGTGTGTGTGAGTGTGTCTGTGTGTGTGGAGGGGCAGCAGCAGAGAACCCGAACATCGCGATAATAAATCAATTTTTACAATAAACAGTTGCCAGCAGCACGTAAGTCCATGATGCACAGTGGTTCGTAGATAATAACAACATATGAAACCATATATTAAAATGAAAACAACAATTTATTAATAATATTTTAACAAATAAACAATAGAAAGAAAGATCACTTACTTCATATATAAGAATAATAAATTAAGACGTTTTGTAAACACAAAATTTTTATAATATAATATAAAATTAATATAGTATAAAAATTTTAAAATATAATATGAATAAATATTAATATAGTATAACACAATAATTTTATATACTAAGAATATAATTTAATAAATGAAAAAAAGATGAACAACTTAATATAAATATTAATATAATATACAAATTTAATATAATAATAATTTTATATAATAAATGAAATACAAATTAAAGATGATCTACTCATTATAAATTTTTATATTGATTATAGCTAAACTGATATTTTTATAGGTATTTGTTATCAATTTAAAAAGTTTTTGTATATCTCAGCTACACCTAAAGCTGAGCTCAAGTTAACTCGCTCTTATCCGATCTATTTTAAATTTTTATTAAAATCTATTTTTTATTTGCATTCCTGATACCTTAATAGCCTATTTATATCCATTTTTTAAAATATAATATAAAAGCTTATATTTATTTATAAAGCTTATATTTTCATTTCATTTCAATATATGCTTTATTTCCAAATTATTACATTTTGCTTAAAGCTAGCTTATTTTTAATTATACAGAGCTTAGACTTTTTTTTTAGTCTGTGCAGCTGAGATATAATATCATAGAAATTAATTTAAAACATTGTATGAAATATTTACATGGTAAGGGAAAATGGATGAAAACCTTTTAGTTTAAAGCTTATATTTTAGTTAATCTGAAATTATACAAAAAATAAAATCCATTTTTTTTTACTATTATTCTTTTTTATATTTATTCAGTTTATTTTCTTATCAATCTGAAGTTATATTCTATTTTATTATTTTTTTAATTAATCCAAAATTATTGAATAATAAACTGATCAAAATAATTCTAAATTAATATTTAAAATAATTAAATATTTTACATATTTATATTGGTATTTACTGACAATTTTAAAATAATTGTATTTTGTAGTTCCTCGAAAATAAAAACCAAATATATAAATTGACACAATTTGTCCCATTGTGCAGTTTGGTGTATTAAACAGATCTGGGGGTCAGCGGAATATCTCATTCCTTTTCTCGCCTGGGCAGAGCGACATAATAAATTAACTGCCCAGCAATTATTCTCACATTTTCGCAAAGTGAATAAAAATGATGTGGAAAAGCATGAAAGAAACGAAGCGAAAAGCACGAAAAATGTCGTTGCTCAGCCCCATAAGTTCGAGTCTCGAAAGTGAGAGCTTACGTAAGGGATTAGCCAGGGTGCCACAGGCGACTGACCCCTGTCACCCAAGCCCTTGCTTGGTCAGAGTGAAAGGGCGACAGAAAGAGAAAGAGAGAGAGGGAGAAAGGAAGAGAGAGAGAGAGAGAGGGCGAGTTGGAGTCTAAAACGAAACCTTTCCCAAGCCCGAAACCAATTGCAATGCAATCCGACCATTTGTTTCTGCTGCAGTTAATCAAAATATCAAATTAACTGTCGTGTCTGTGGCAAATAAATCAAAACAAAGCCAGCTCAACTCTAGGCAGCCCTCACTCTGCTGCGCTCACCACATGCTGCGCTGCCTTCCAAATTGAAGCTCGCTTATGAAAATTTCATATGCGCCTCGCTCCGACGCTGACGGCTGAGTTGAATTCATAATAGGCGCAGAGGCTTACGCGATTTCATGAATGAGCTTCGGCAGGGCATGAGAATGAGAATGGGAGAAGGTGGAGAAGGAGAGCGAAAGAATAGACAGGCGTATGCATGTGTGCGCTGTGTGTGTTGTGTTGTGCTTTGCTTTATTGCGTAGTGTGGTGGGTATAGTCAACGCCTTTAATGGTGATTATTCACTGTCAAAACTTAATGTCCCCAAATTGCAGTTGTCGGCAGCGGCGAGCCATGAAATTGAATGCTGCCCACTGGGTGGCAATAGAGCATAAGAGAGAGAGGGAGAGGGAGAGGGAGAGTGGGGACAGAGTGTGATTGGCAGCTGCAGCAGCTGTTGCATAGTTTTAGGCGCGACACGTTGACTGTTTTGCAAATAACACGACAGGCCAAATGCAGCTGGCAATTCAACATGAATTGAACTCCAAATTCAACTCATTCGCCAGCAGCTGCGCTGCTGAAGAGAGCGAGAGAGGTGAGTCGAGAGGCAGGGGCAGAGGCAGCTTGTTACCATAAAATTGGTGGAAACGAATTGCAGTCATCGTCGCTGTCGCTGTCGCCGTTGCCTTTGCCGTCGCCGCTCTGGCGGCCGCATTGAAGGGGCGAAGAACTCGCGTCATTGTAAAATGTCTGTAATTTGGACAATTTGATGAATGGTTATTTGCCACGAGATGGCAAAGTGGTCATTATTCTTTATCACTCCACTCGCTGCCCTCTTGTTTTTTGTTTCATTTTCGAGCTTTTCGCTGCCTTTGTTGTTGTTGTTGTTGTTGTTGTCGCTGCATCGTTTTACTTACTTTACATTGCACATTTCGAAGCTCGCTTCCAGCACATTTGTTTTTTCTTCTCTCTTTCAGCTTGTTTTTTTCTCTTGTCCAGTTAACTATAATGAAGGGCATAATGACAATGTCATCAAGTTGGAAAAAAGCTCAAAGGAAGTTGCATAGTTGCTTTATCATTTCCTCTGCTTACGGCTTGGCAGCTCAATTTTGTATTGTAGAAAAAGCAGAACCATAAATATATCTTGAATATATACATAAAACTAAGTATATTGTGATAGGTCTGAGCTTTTAGCGATTATAATTAAAGAGAATTCTCTGTATTTGGTGATCAAACAACAATGATACTTCATCGGTTGAGTAGATCTCAGCAGCTGCTAAAGTTATCGATAACATTCAGTTCATATATTTAATAAGATTTTTAATGAATTAAATCTAACATTAAATTATAACTAAATCACACTGTTATCGAATATGGGGAAATGATTACAAATTATTAATTCAAATTCTAACGACAATTGTTTATACCCAACTTTAATTTCCTCGCAAAGTCGGTAATCAAGTCTTTTGAATTATAACAATTTGAGGTTAACTACACCCTTTTGAGTTTGAAGCCAATATTTAAATAGAGATTTGTTATAGGTGAAATATCCCCGCTGTATTGTAGAAAGCCCAGAGAAGTCGATGTAGCTCATAGTTCGGTCAAAGGTAGAGATCAATTTATGTTTTCCTGCAAATATGTTTTTTTTTATGTCACTTGTGCTGTTGTTATACATATATAACACGCTTCTTAAAGCCGGAAAACATCTTTCAGCTAGCATCTATCAGCTTTACCCTATTTAACCTATGCTCACTCGCCTAAATCAAGTTCATATGCCTTTATGCACATATGTAATGTTAATAGACAGACAGAAATCTCAATTAGTTCTAAGCTGTTTGTACTAACATCTTTTTCACTTACATACATGTATATATACATAAATCTATAAATTGAATAAGCGACATTTTCTATATCTATAAAGCTGAAACAATAAGAGTATATAAAAATTAATTGAAATAAAAAAAAGATTTATTTAAATTAGTTTGATTCTTCTTCGAAACTAGTCAGCTTTATGAACTTCGATATACTTCATTGAATATTGTCCTACGAAATTTAAAACTGATCGAACATCGAACATTATCGAACAGTGGGGAAGTCTTAAATTGTTATAACATTTAAAATGTGAGTTTAAAAAATTAATGATAAATATTTTATTTTTATTATTTATAGAATTAGTAAAGGTAATTCATATTTTTATATCAGAAACATTTTGATTTTAAGTTAAATATTATTATTAATTTTTTGTAAAAAAACAATTGAATTTAGTTCTTTACAACTAAATTGAAACTTGAATAGAATAACATATAAAGCTAGACTTTTCTGTGCATAAGTGAAAGGCCTACTTGTTTTTTTTTTTTTTTCTTAATTTAAATTAATATATAAATATACTGTCAAGCAATATATATGTATATATAACGAATATATATTATACATAGAGAGAGGGAGCGATCTAGAGAGTGATCTGTCTGCGATCTTTTATATTTTCATTATTGTTTCAAGAGTATTCTGAAATCTTATGACTTGCAAACTGCAACTTTTCTCTGAACTTTATGAAACAATAAATTGCATCTACTCACTCTCCCTTTCTCCCTTCCTCTCTCTTTCTCCCTCTCAGTTGATCAATAGACTCTTGAGGTGGACAGCGGGCAGTCACCTGGCCGAGACTTAATATTGTCATTATGTGAAGCAAAGCACCGTTATCGCCCAGCTGAATTGCAGGCAGCAGCGCTAAGGAACGCAACTGCAATTGGTTTGGCCGCACACGCAGTTAGCCGGCAGCTGAAGCCATCTGTTAACTGAGCCTCCATCCCTCGCTGCCCCGCCTCCTGCTACTGCTGCTGCTGCTGCCCCTGTTGACTCCTCCTTAGCAATGCGTTCCACTTGGCGGCAGGCCTAATTACGTTGGCCAGAATAACAAATTCTGAATTGTGCATAGCGTGATTAGCCCAAGTTGGCCAAGTTGGCCGAGTTGGCCAAAGCAATGGCCAGCTAAATAGCCCCTCGGCCTGTGCCGAGCCGCTGCTCAAGTGCGTATCGAATAGATTTATGTGCTCGTATTTCATACGCGTAATTTCTGTAGGCCAAGCTAACTTCCGTGGCCTATAGCAGTGGCTGAAACACTTGCTGAACTCGATTCTAGCCTAATTCTATTACGCTCTCGTTTTCCCTCTCTCTCTCTCTCTCTCTTTCATTACGTCTGCTGTGTTAAATAGTTTTGGGCTAACGAAGTTTTGCGTTTTTGAAATATTTTTGAAATATTTCGAATTGAAAATTGGGAAAGTTTTGAATAAAATTAGAATTTTTTTATTTAATTTTATATTCAATCAAGTTCAATATATAATATCTGTCTGATCAAAACCTTCGATATCATTTTTTACTGCACTTAAATTATAAGTCAACCTGGCTATAATTTAAATTAAATTCAATAAATTAAATTACAATGTGATCAGTACGAGGACCTCAATAGATCTGCCCATGTTTGTTCATTCGCTCGTACATGTGATCGCATAGATTTTATAAATCTACAAGATTTCATTTAGCTCTTAAAACATTTTTTTTATTAAGGATAACAATCGATAAAAAAAAATTGTGTTTAAAAAAGTCATATATAAAACAGAAGTTTTAATAAGTATTGTATAAAAAGTATATATATTAAAGGCGATTTTGCAGAAACGAAATGAAGCTGAATTCAAAGTACAGATTATAATATAATATAGCAAATGTTCAACTGCATATATGGGCGTAAATGTTAGAAGAAGAGCCTGTGAATTCTTTAAAAAGATTTGATGCCTGCATCTCGTACTGATCACATTGTAACAGAGCTCTTTAAGGGTTAACTACTTATTAACTAATTTAAGTGGAATTTAGCTATATATTGCCTAATTTGTTCATAAATTACTGAACAGTTAGAACTCGAGCTATTTTATAAATATAAATATTAATTTCTATGCTTATTTTAAACACTATAAGAACTTAAGTTAGAATGTATATGGAATCTTCTAATAAACACACTGAAAACTCAAATTATTCAGTCATATTTCCTATATAAAACAAGTAAGAGTGCTCTAGTCGAGACTGCTCGACTAGGGGATACCCTGAGCCCTGTAAAGAGCCAAATATCAAATCATTCTACGCATCTTATATGCATGGATATAAACAACACATACACACACACATATGCACGCACGCATAAGCGCGCGCTCTGCCAACTGCGCAGTTGACGCAGCGACTGCGCATGGGCTGCAATGTGGGCATTACTATGGGAATTTAATTGTTTAATAACTTTTCTTAGCGATGGACTAAGTGCATCAAACTTTCACAACTTATTAATGGCATTCATATAAGTGTATTTGCTAAAGCACAAGTCTCTAGTATTTGATTTGCGCTTTTTACAAATAGAGGGCTTTTGGGGGCGAATGGGGCGTGGCATCCAAAATCTAAGGATTACGTAATCTCCGTATTTATTGCACGCAACTACACAGCAAATTTGAAATCTCTAGCTCAAACGATGTTCCAACCACGCCTTAAAAACACATTAAAATTATCGATAAATGCTCATAAAATCGAAATGGAATCAGTTATCGGAAAAATTTTATAAACTTGTGCAGCGTATGGTATTATCGAGTATTCATGCAAAATTTCAAGTCTCTACGTTGCGTACTTAAAAATATCTCGGCGTTCACACGGACGGACGGACGGACGGACGGACGGACGGACAGACGGACAGGGCTATATCGACTCTTGTCTTGTCGCGCTGATCAAGAATATATATACTTTATGGGGTGTGGCACGCCTCCTTCTGCCTGTTACATACATTTTCACAAAACCATTATACCCTGATTTCCCATTTTCAATGGGCTCAGGGTATAAAAAGTTCAGAACAATAATAAATAGTAGAGAGTGAGGATTTTATTAGTCAAATTTGTGTATTGCGAATCGTGGAATGAATAATCTAAGAATTTAAAAAAATTTTGTTGTCTTTATAAAATAATAATAAATAATAATATTTTTATTTATATTATTAATTATTAATTATTATATATTATCTTATTTTAATGCTAAGAAATACATTTTTATACCCTGAGCCCATTGAAAATGGGAAATCAGGGTATAATGGTTTTGTGAAAATGTATGTAACAAGCAGAAGGAGGCGTGCCACACCCCATAAAGTATATATATTCTTGATCAGCGCGACAAGACGAGTCGATATAGCCCTGTCCGTCTGTCCGTCTGTCCGTCCGTCCGTCCGTCCGTCCGTCCGTGTGAACGCTGAGATATTTGTAAGTACGCAACGTAGAGAATTGAAATTTTACATGAATACTCGATAATACCATACGCTGCACAAGTTTATAAAATTTTTCCGATAACTCATTCCATTTCGATTTTATGAGCATTTATCGATAATTTTAATGTGTTTTTAAGGCGTGGTTTGTACATCGTTTGAGCTAGAGACTTCAAATTTGCTGTATAGTTGCGTGTAATGAATACGGAGATAACGTTATCTTTAGATTTTTTATGCCACGCCCCATACGCCCCCAATAGCCCCCTATTTGTAAAGAGCGCAAATCAAATACTAGAGACTTGTGCTTTTGCACATACATACATATGCATGTCATAAATAAGTTGTGAAAGTTTGATGCACTTAGTCCATCGCTAAGAAAAGTTATTAAACAATTAAGTTTCCATAGTAATGCCCACATTGCAGCCCAAGCGCAGTCTCTGCGTCAACTGCGCAGTTGGCAGAGCGCGCGCTTATGCGTGCGTGCACATGTATGTGTGTATGTGTTGTTTGTATGTATGCATACAAAATCGTAGAATTTGATATTTGGCTCTTCACAGGGCTCAGGGTATCCCCTAGTCGAGCAGTCTCGACTAGAGCACTCTTACTTGTTTTTAAATATTTCTGTTTATATATTAATAATATTAATATTATAAATAGTCTTTAATATTCACAATCTTGATCTTCAAAATCATTTTTGAGAGACTTGTAACTTTTGCAAAGTAATAAAATCTATTTAAAAATCCTTTCCTTCCTTAAAAAAATGTGTAGGGTCTTAGTTATTCAAACATTCTTCTTCAAGTTCCCCTACCTAACCAATTGGCAAAGTGCGAAGTTCGTTGATAATTAACGTTTATCAGCCACATTAGGCAGCTGCTGGAGCTTGATTCCGTGGCCTTCGGACGTTTGGAACCTAGGTGAAGGCGGACAACAAGTTGCGTCAGGCTTCGATTGCAATTCCAATCAATCAAGCGAACTGCTGCCAGAAAACTTGACCTCATCAAAAGGTTAATCGGAAGCAGGAAACATACAAAGCGAATAAAAAAGTTACCTGGATAAAAATCGGGTCGAAAGGCGATTTATTCGAGCCACTTCCAGAGCTGAGATTGTTCGATGAAAGGCAAAGCTTTGGTCGGGCTGTGAAGTTGCAAATTGTTCGACTGCCGACAAATGTTTTCTCAACCAATTTATCATTTATTTGCACTCGCACACAGATTCGAACTCCAACTGCAACTGCAACTGGAGCTGCATTGACTGTGCATTAATCATACGACTTGTTGACATCGTGTCAATGCACCGTCCATTGGCCAGCCATCACGAAAAGCCCAGCCATGAGCAGGATGCCTAGTTGCTGCCAAAATATCAGGCCCTATCAAACTTCTGAAATAAGGCAGATTAACTGTCAGAGGGAATTTCCATTACTTCTTTACCTAACAATAACTACTGTGGTAACAATTAAGTTGAAATTCGATAAGCTTTTCATGTAATTAAATTTTAAGTTCGATATAGTAACTAAGTTCGAATATACTCTGCAGTACTCGAGCGTTCAGAATATTATATATTTGAAGATTGCTGTGATTGATGTTATCAAAATGTATTTGAAAGTCATAGACTATGTATACTTTTTTATTGAATCGAGTCCATATATACAGTTCTGATATAAGATCTTATCAAATAGCAACAGTTAAACATTTATAAAAATTAAATATTATTAATCGAGAGATATATATAAGATTTTCTGTCTCCATTGCTTATAAACAGACAAGAATATGTAGACTTTAACAAACTTACGATGCATCATTTTACTACAATATATTGAACTTTAAAGAATTGCATGATCCGCATATGTAAAATAAAGTTCCTATATAATCCCAAAAGAGAGCTGTGTGTTTCAGTATTCTTTCCTATATTAATTGTTTATCAACGACATCATATGAGTGAATTCATAATTAGATTCTCAAGTCTATTTTATTCCAAAATAATATATATTTTCATATACCCAAGACAGATTTAGATTGGCTCTGATTCTTTTTGGCTCTCCCCAAATAATAAGAAACTGAATTTTATTTCAAAGATTTAACTTATTCAATTATTATTGCTTTGGCCTGATCATCATTTGAACAAATTGAAGTGATTCATATTTCCAGCCACCCCAAATAATGCCATTATTGTATGTAGATTCCTTGTAGACTCCGTTTAAGTTGCTGCAAATAAAATAAAAAATATTTAATACTCGCACTTTATCTCAACTATCATTTAGTAACCTGGGACCGCAATCGTCAAACCACCAACCAGAGCTGAGCCACAAAGCGCAACTACCCGTTGCCCAGTTATCGTTATCGGCATCTGGTGTAGAGAATCGCCTATTGAGACTATACGTAGTCATTTTATCGCCTCCATTTCCGGAAAAACTACCCATTGACTGTATCTTAAAGTCTTCCGCCTCTCCGCCAATTAGGAACCGAGTATAACGTGCATTTCGAATTTTGTTATTCCAATCCTTTAGGTAAACGTATAGTTCGTGTGTCTGGGACTTCGTCATCAAGTGAAGCTTATCGAGCCCAATGAAAAAGTCGCCATCCAAATTTCCGAAGCCCAATCGATAGTCGTTCATAGTGCGATTGAAGCTGACGGAACCATCTTGACGACGCTGAATGACTGTCCAGCCGGAGGAAACCAGACTTGAATCACAGGGCACCTTGAAGGGATTCGAACCAGGAATTTGTATTTCGTAAATTCCGGTCGCCTTATATATGCAACTTGAAGATAGAGTTTCTTTGATTTCTGTTTCCTTTTCGGATAACCATTTCTCAAGATCTTTGATTCTAATTTCAATATCTTTCAATTTCACCTTCTGTATTTCTGAATATTTTTTGCTGTCTTCGTTATTATTTCGTGTAAGTATTAGATTCTGCATTTTATCTAGAAGTTCTTGATTATTTGTTAACAAATCGTCTTTAGTCAAGTCACATTTTTGATGAGAATTCGCCAATTCTAATTGATTTTCTAGAGTCTTAATTGTTGCTTCGAGGCTTTGGACTTTGGCAGTGAACTCGTTGAACTGGTTCTCCTTCGATCGTACAGAGGAAGCATACTGCAGAAGAGGCTTAACGATGGTATAACAATGAGAGCCACACATTTCGTCCATCTTTTTGGACACTGTGCAATGCTAAAATACAGAGATTAGATCACACACCCACACACACACACATAGAACGCACTTACTTCGTTCTCACTTAATATTCCTGGCAGGAATATCATTAAAATGAGCAAAAGTTCTTGAAATATATGCATTTGAAATGTAAAGACTGCGACTTATTGCCAACACTCAGTTGAATCAATTTCAAACTGATCGCAGTTGAAGCATTCGATGCATACTGAAACGCCACAATCAATCGCAGGTCAGAGATGAGCTTTGATAGACTCGAACACAGCAGATATATAAATACTCAAAGAATATATACCACATGTATTTCTGTTATCAGCATTATATAGGGCCGCGAAGCCTTTTGGAGTTCAGTAACCATGAATTAAGAAAATAATTTTTATTTGATTTGAATAAATAAATGCAGAAATATCCTTTCTTCATATATATATTAATGCAATTATTCCTCCTCCATATATTATATCAGCTAAGAAAGGGCGAAGAATTTATAGATATCGAGGAAATATTTAATTTAAAAAATATTCTAGGCTATTTAACTTAATCAAGAAGAGGGTAAGATAGACAGCTAGATAGGGATAAACAATAAACAATTGATAGACAAATCGATAGATCGAAAGATATAGATATACATAGATAGATGGGAAGAGATGGATAGATAGATAAATATGTGGATATATAGATAGATAGGTAAACAGATACCTACCTATCTACCTATTTGGTAGATGATAGATAGATGGATAGATAGGTAGATAAATAGGTAGGTAGATGATAGATACATAGATATATAAATAGATTGATAGATTGATAGACAGGGATACACAAATAAATAGATATAGATAGATAGATAGATAGATAGATAGATCGATAAATAGATATACAGATATATATTATAGATAGATCGATATATATATATATTACAGATAGATCGATTGGTAAATAGACAGATACAGAGATAGAAAGACAAAGTTAGAGAGAGAGAAAGATTGATAAAGACAGAAATAGAAAGATAGATAAAGATAGATAGATATAGATGGATAGATCGATAGATATACAGCTAGATAGTATAGAAAGATAGATAAAGATAGATAGATATAGATAGATAGATCGATAGATATACAGCTAGATAGTATAGATAGATCGATATATAAATAGACAGATACAGAGATAGAGAGACAGAGTTAAAGAGAGTGATAGAGAAAAACAGAGAGAGAAAAAGAGAGAGAGAGAGAGAACGAGTGGGGTGGAGAGAGAGTGAGGGAGAGATAACGAGCACATTGCTCTTGATTATTTTGGGTCCCTGGCATCCCAGACTCTCCACGATTCGCTTGCAAAGGATTTCTCGCTCTGCACACCTAATATCATTAATTAATGACATTCTTTAATGTGGGTAGCCGTGTGCCGGCCGTTCATCGTGATAATCCATTATCATTTCGTAGCGGGACAGGATCATTAGCCAAACAAATTGGCGACAAGAGCCGCATCGACTGGGAGTCAGTTGCACATCTCATAAGCTGTTCGCATTCCTTGGGCATTTTTCACAATTTCTCACATATTTCCAACTGAACTCAGCCGGAATGAATGTTGCAAGGCGTCGCGGAGCTAGCCTCATTTATAAAGAAATGTTACCACTGGACAAAGGAAAGGAGGGCAATGCTACCGACATCCGCTGCTCCGTTCCTCCGCTCGTCCCTCCGTCCACTCGTCCATTCGTCCATCCGTCAGCCTGGCAGGCTGTCAGTGGCTTCGGCGTGATGAGATTTTTTTGATTGATGTCGAGTGCCACGTTTGCTTTGACTCTTAAATTTTTATAAATTATCATTTTCCATCGCTGCAGCCAGCAGACATATTTTTCATGTCGGGCCCGACCATTGATTGATGAAAATGCGAGGCGTGTTCCACAAAAGCGAAATAATAATATTAATAATGATATATCTATGCAAATTACGCGCACAAATTATTAGTTTCATGTCGTACGAACGACCAACGGCACTCGGCCTCTGATGAATTTTATATTAATTTGCCAATCATTTATCATTTCCATCGCCAGCGTGGGCTCGATGTTCGATGCCTTTTTTGCGAGTAGCGCTAAATAATCCAGCTTCGTTTTATTTACTCGAAATAATTCTGCAGTGCATAATGGAGAACTTATATGGGATTGGTTCATGAAGTAGAAGTAATTCTATTATAAATTAAAATTATAAATTGTATAAATATTTCAAATAAATATAGAATATATTCTATCAGAAAAGATATCTAAATAAATATAGAGAGAATAGAAAATCAAGCTTCATTTTATTTACTCGAAATAGTTCTGCAGCAATCAATGCTTAATGGAGTGCTTAGATTGGATTGGATGATGAAGCAGAAGTAATTCGATTTTAAATTAAAATTATAAATTGTATAAATATTTTAAATAAATATAAAATATATTCTATTAGCAAATATATCTAAATAAATATAGAGTAAATAAATAATCCAGCTTCATTGTTAGTCAGCAAACAATGCAGATTGGATTGCAAGGATATTATCAAGGAGTAATTCTAATTTAAATTATTTGGATTACACGAGGACTTTCGCAAACTTCAGAATAGAATTAGAATCGATTAATATATAAAAATATAATTACTTCTATATAGATACTTTTAGATTATATTATTTGCAAATTTGGAAATTAATTTTCTTAATATTTAAAATACGTATTCTAAAATAATAATTCAAAATAATATAGAGAGAGTTTACGAATTTCCGCTTGAATGTAAAATATTTTTATCAAGCAATCAATGGGTTGGATAACGATATTATCAAGTAGAAATTCTATTATAAATTAATAAATTATATATTGTAAAATAGTATATAATAGTATATATATAATATATATATAAATATATAAACAAAAGTCATTTTATAAATTATCTCAAAATATATTCTTGCTTATAGAATATATTTTGGGATAATTTGAAAAAAATTTTGTTTGATTATGTAATTCAGTAAATGTAGAGAAAATATACAAATTTAAAATACAAATATAATGCAGTCAATGTATAATGAAGCAATTAGATTGGTTTGGACGACGATATTAGCAAAGAGTAGTTCTAGTCTCAATAGAAAAGATTAAGTATCAGCTCTTAAATGTAAATGTCATTACAATTTTCTTATTCTCAGCTCAGTTGTCGATGATAATGATTCACTTTAATTTGTAGACAACATTGGTGTTAACTATTTCTAATATCAAAAATATGTAATTTATACGTATTTCTGACTCCATTTGATATATACAGCTATAATTGAGCCCAGTTTTTAACTGTAGGCTGTATGCATGAGGGTATATCGCGGAGTGAAAGAGGCAGAGAGTCATTCAAATAAATAATATTCCTTTTCATATTATCGATATTTTCCAGAAATGGGAAATATGCTGTTATCGATATATCGACAATCAAGTCCAGCTTTATATCTCAGCTTATAAATGCCAGAAATGAGGATATAATGAAATAACTAAAAGTTAAATACTTTATCAATTTGACTCATCAATCAAACAGAATATTAAGCACTCATCTCACCCAATTCCCAGAAATCGCATACTTCTATAGCGAAGTCCACGTACTTGTCCATAATTCATGTTCTCATTTCATAATCATGCATTCATCTAGCTCACGCCATTTTACTCACATATCATTATATCCATTGCTCACACGCGGACTTTTAAATATAGTTATTTGATATACAGAAAATATGGATTGATCACAAATCGGTTGTCAGAGTCAGCAGATTTATGTTTTAACAACCCGGTTGATCCGGGTAAACCTTCCCAACTTCATTTACTATCTTACTACCTCCTTCGTTCACTAAATTACTTTCCCAGAACAGCGTTTCAACCAGGCCAAGCATTTGCTCACTTAATTTGGGCCTTTTACTCCAGTCAGCTTACAAATTGATTAAGCTATTCTGCCCAGTTGGCTGGCTGTGGCAAAGGCCGACGACATTCCTGGGAGTAAATCTGTGTGGATTTCAACAACTTCATTTTGCGGTTAGGAGCAGAAATGCCAAACGCCTCGCACTGAGGCGGGTCAAAGGCAAAAACAATGATGGAATCAGAGTTATGTCTGTGTACTTAAACTTGCCAGCTCGCAAGTTCTCCGTATTCTCGCCCTGTGGCTTCGGGGCAATAAAACTATTTACAGTTCAATTTGCCATAATATTTGCAGTTAAGACCACAAACGACAAATATGCCGGCAGCAGCAGCAGCAACCGCAGAAAGCCAAGGCCCAGACGGGCCAAGCAGCAACTTTTTAGAATGCGTTGGCGCATTCTAAGGGAATCAAAGTTTATAGACAGAACCGGGGCAGCGTATCTGGAAATCTACAGACAATAATACAGTGTGTAGCAAAAGGACCACTCGACACTCTCCGTATCACAGCCCAACAACAACAACACAACAACAACAACAACAACAATAGCAACAACTGCCAAGTTATGCAACCAATTTACATACAAAAACAACTCAATAAACGTGTGAAATGCTAACGATTTGTAAAAGTTGCCTCTACACACACACACACATACATGCACACACACACACGGAATCTGTTATTGGCTTGATTCGAGGATTAGGTGGGGCAGCTGCCCAAGCAATTTAGCAAAGTATTTCCTCGTCGCCCCCTAAAAAGTTGCCCACTTTTTGCCACATTTACTACTCGTATACAGCCACGCCTCCTGCTCCGCCCCTTGCCCTACTCGTAAACCATGGGCTTATTTCTGTAACCGTGCCCAGCCACGAAACGGAAATTGTGCATGAAATTTGTCCCCGCGATCTCCTCAAGCATTCATTCAACAACAGCCACAGCCACGGTGAAAATCTAACTCGATTATTATAATATTCAACTATATAATCCAATGAAGAAGTTTCCTAATAAGCTGCTAGTTGAGTGCGGCACTTACAACATGACGTTGCCATTCGAATGCCTGCACTTCCGTTCTGTTGTTGTTGTGGGACTCGAACGTCGACTCGAACCTCGACTTGAAACGAGCTTAGCTAAAGGACCAGACTCTCACAATAGGTATTATTTCAAGGCAATTTTAATGCTTGTGCAAGACAAACTTCTGCAATTGAAAGTCATATGTATAATATGACATTACATATTATTCTATAAGTATGTGTCTATATTTATATTGAAATTAAATCCAATTTATAATAAAAATAGTCTTACTAAAAAAAAAAATTAAATTAATTAATATATGTGAAATGAAAAAGTTTATATAATATCTACATATATAATCTGTATTGAATTTCCTAACTGACTTATGATTTCGGCAAATACGTTCTGCATATTTAGTATTTTAAATGTATAGTATATGCCAACATAATATTGATACAGAAAAATATATTATATATATAATAATTTAGTTAAAAATGCTTGAAAATATTATCCTGATTATAATGACATCAAAATTTGGCAAGACGTTAAACAAAAATATTAAATCTATATATAAAGAAGTGAAGGATTGAATTAAAATTTTATCATGTCCTACTTAAGATATTCAATAGAAAATAAACAATAAAAATAAACAAAAATACGTATTTCTTCCAAGTTGTTTATAAAAAAGTAGGTAATTAAAGCAAATGACCGTTAACTGTTGGACAACATATACTTGGTTGATAAAGCCAATATTTTAAAAGCATTTTTAAATGAATATAATGTCTGATCAGAGTATATCAATAGGGATCAATATAGATTTTTGGTTTCTTACATTTATGTACAGTTGATTATTTAATTATTATTATTATTATTATGTTAATTAATGCTTATACTCTTTCCATTTCTATTCATTCAATTAATAATATATATTTTTATTTAGATTATTAATAAATTTAACTCCAATAAAAACCTAAAATCTGTAGAGTAAATTTCAGTTTTTAAAACATGCTGTCAACCTCAACCATATGGAAGTACCTTCATCTTAAAGGATCAAGAAGTCTGAAATGAAAATATCGATGGATATTAACAAATTATTCCAATTTATTGTGACGCTATTATTGTATTCTATATATATGATTATATGTATTGGGTATAGCTATTAATATTCAGCTATTAATTACGCCATAATATAAAAGACTTACTAAGTTAAGTCTGATAAGTCAGAAGTGTTAATAATTAAAGTGAAAATATGTGTATTATTTATACACCCAGCTAATGCAGGGTATTTGTAAGTCAGGAATGCTTATTTTTTCCCTCTACTCAGATGTCAAGCCAAACCAATTGCAGAAATTTCAAGCTTTTCGCTGGCGGATGAAGCTTAATTCACCAAAAGTTTGCTCACACGCTTGCTGTCTAATTGCCGCTAATCACACAAGACACCACGCTCGCATTCAACTCACCACGCACAGGCCACTCACAGACCACTCACCATACATGCCCAACAGCGAGCAACAAGACGAAAAAAAAACTTTCACTAAGCAGCATGGCATGAATAATGACTCAGATGCAGTGCGCAGCAACAACAACAACAACAACAACAGCAATGAGAGTCACGCCAACGCCAGCCGCTGCTAACGGTATTTAATGACACATAAAGTCGTCAATCACTCAGCAAATCTCGACATGTCGCCATTGCCTGCCAGTCGCGCTGTCTCAGCAGTGCTCACATCTAAAGCGAGAGCCGAACCCGCACACCCACCCATACCCCGCTCTCCTCTCCCGCTCTCTATCTCTGCCTCTGTCTGTTATGAACTCGCACAAGCCGAGTCGCTGCCGGTAGCAACAATTTGACAGCTGGCCGACAGTTGAAATTAATTGATTTATATGAACAAACGAAAGTGGACAGAGGTGTGGCGCTCTTCCGCCTACTCCCGACTGCGGAGTGCGGACTGACGACTGCGGACTGTTGCCCCCGATCGGGATTCGATGTCTTCAATTGGGAAAGTGGCGTCGCACGCATTCGAATCGTTGTTTACCAACGGGAACTGAGACTTTGGGCCAGCAACACCTCAGTTCCCCGCGACTTATCGCGCCTCTAAGTGCCGTTTTATGGACATTGTAATAGCTCTGTCGATATGTTCAATTTTATGATGGATTGGGACTAGTCGGGTAGGACTACTCAACAAGTATCTCGCTCTCTATCTGGAGGGTTTCTCAAGTGTTTGCCGTCAGCTGCCAAGCTTAATTGACCCGACCATGGACGCTATCGACCCATTTGACTGATGATGACTCAGCCCTGCCAGAGATCAATCGATCGATCGATCGATCTGACAACTCCAAACTACCACACAACCAAAGTTTCGCCCGTCAAAACTAACAAGATGGATGGACTCGATACTGATTCGGAATCGAATAGCAACGTCTGTTATGATCATCGTTCATCGATTGCCGGGCGCTGGCGTTGCCACACTTGACTAGGCCGATAACCGAAATGGATCTGAATGACGCCGCCAACTGACTTTGTTGTCTGTGCCGAAGCGCCGACCCAATTAATCCATAAGACACGATGATTAATTACGTGATGGTATATGAATATTTTTGGGGAACTTTGACTTTTTATGAGGTCTCAGCAACAACTTCATTATTGTAATCAGCCTCATCGCGGTTCAGCTTATGCATCCCTGCGACAACTCTTTTACAATCCTTCTCTCTCTCTCTTTCTGTCCTGTCCAAGGCTCTTCGTCTTTGTCGCTGACGTCGGCTTGTTAATCCGACTCGTAAGCATTTTGTCACATTTCAAAGTCATTTATCATAAGCTTTCACAACAGCTACCCTCACGCCCCGTTGAGCAGCGATGCCATGTTTCAGTCCCATTCCGTTCCATTCCGCCACATCTCTGTCACTGCACTGACAGTCGAGGCACATTAATTTTTCAGCACAGAATTTAGGAAAATTGGAACAACAAATTTCTCAATGTGAATGGCATATAAAAGAAAAATAATACACACACTTGGCAATATCAACCTCTCCCTTATTCTCCCTCTCTCTCTCTCTCTCTCTCTCTCTCTCTCATTCTCTCTGCCTCTGTCGAGTAACAAGTAATTTTTCATATCATAAATTTTCGAGTCAGTTAATCCCACACGCGGCGTTCGTTTGTCAGCTTTGCTTTGCTCTCTGCTCTCCTCTGTCTTCACCCCTCTCTCATCTATCCTCACTCGTCTCTTTGCGCCTCGTCTTGTATCTTATTTATTCCTTCCGCTCGCTGCGCCTCTATCTTTATCTGCGTCTCTGTCTTCGCCAGCTGTGACATTTTGACATCTCAGTGATAATTCATACTTTTGCATGTCATACTTAATTATGCCGACAGACAGTGTGTGGGTCTTTTATCATATTTAATTTCTCGCTCTCTCTCTCTCTCTGTCCTCTTCTCAAATTGTTGCACATCATTATGGGGCATACACACACTATGCTGAGCTCTCCCGACCAGCGCGCTAATTACCCAGACCATTTCCCCATCCACCTCAACTCGCTCGAACTTCATTTATCACATGACAGCAAAGACGTCGGCCCCCGATTCAAGATGATTAATATTTTGCCAAACTTAAATGACATTTCTACATAAAATATGTTTCGAAAGCCCACCAGAAAAGGGTTTTTCGTTCGCCAAACGCATCAATCATCGTTCCGTGCTAGCCTCACAGATACCAAAGGAAAAACAACAAAAATACCATATTCGCAGCCAGAAGAAAAAGTGCTTAGAAAAGTTGGAATTAGTGACATGTCAACAGGGCAGCAGACAAACAACCAGCCAGAAATCTGCAATCACGTTTGCCCCATCTGAACTGCTTTATGTAGAGTCTATTATGCTGCTGACAGCGTTTGAGGCACAGTATCTGATAATATATGACTCCAAATAAAAATAGTTGTCTATTTTTAATGAAATAAAGTTTTATATTATTTACTAATTTTTTCTAACTTTGAATACTTTATGTTATTTGTTGTAGGAAATCTATTGATATTTCTATGTATAAATTTAATAAATTTTTGGTAGGAAATTAAATTAGGGGGAAAAAAGTGATATCACTTTTGTTCTAAAAATTTTTTTACATTATTATCTGTCCTCTCAACTTAATTACAATATCATATATTTTATATTGTAAGCATATTTTGAAATGATGAATGTTATGTAATATATAGAAAAATCTTTAAACTAAACATCTGACTTTCTCAGATAAATTTAGCGATAGATGTTTTGCAACTTTATTTGTTGGTAATCTGTTTTTCGCTGAATTTCAATGCCAGAAGGTAATATTTAGTATACAATTTGAGAATAAAAACGACTATAATAATGCCTAAGTTACGGCGCCTCCACTTTTTTGCCCTCAACTTTGATTGACATTAACTTGAGCAGTCAATCATTCAGATAATCAGTTAATCACTATCAGTAAAAGAATCTGTCAGTCAATCCTTACACTTACTTACTTATCCATTCATCTAGTCAGTGGATTACTCTGGCAATCAGGCAGTAAGTCAGCCAAGCTAGTCAATCACTTAGATTGCGAATCACTAAGTTTATCTGAGTGAGTCAGTCAGTCAATCAGTTATGAACATCATCAATCACATAGACGGTCAATCACTTAGACAGCTCCAGTAGTGATGCGTCTCTTAGTTAGACAATTAAACATTCTATAAATAAAGCATTGAGTCAGTTTATCAATCAACTGCCGTCACTGTCCCTCAATCACTAAGTCAATCAATCAGTCCATCACTCATGCAATGCGTCAGTCAGCTAACCATTAATTCATTTAATTATCAGTCACTAAGTTATATAGTTTATGACTCTATCAATCAGGCAGTGATGCACTTAGTCAATCACCGATTTTATCAATAACATAGGCAGTTAATCAGTGAATTATTCAGATAGTCAATCATGAGAACCATGTGAATTGGTCAGTCAATCACTGAGACAGTTAATCATAAAATCTTTCAGATAGCTATTCAGTTAATCCATCAATCATTCAGTAAATCGATGATTCAATCACTGAGACATAGATCGTAAAATCATTCAGATAGTCCATCAATCACTGCATTAATCGCGCAGTGAATCGTTTAGTCAATCACTGAGACCATCAATCAATAAGTAACTCAATTAGTCAGTTAGTCGCTCAATCAATTAATCAATCAGTCAAAAAAACACTCAGTCAATCACTTAATCAGTCAGTCAAACATACAATCAATCATTAATTTTGCCAATTTTTGCTCAACTTAAATATTTATGAAATAAATAAATAATATATATTTCAGTAAAACATTTCTTTGTGCTTAGCTTTAACTACTTCTGTTCAGAAAGGGTATTCAAATGGCAGTGTTTCCTTGCTCAAGTTTTGATACTCCTTGTTTTTTTTTCGTCTCCACATCGTTGACTGATGTGTGGCCATCAATCTAAACTCTTCATTATGAAGGCGCGCTGTCAGCCGTAATGACCACAGCAGAGCAAAAAGCGCCGCACAAAATACAAAAAAAAAAATTACTATGGTGCGGCTGTCGGAGGGTAGATGGAGGGGGAGGGGGAGCACAGTTGAGAGCAGTTGGGGGCACTTATGGCGGGTCACACAATCAGCGGCGAATCGTCAATCATAATTTATAAATTGTTGTGCCAGGCGAATGTAAATGTTGGGGCTGCCATGCATAGAATGCGCATTATGCATAGATACCAAAAGTTTTATTTGAGTCATTTGGCTTGTGTATCCAACTAATTACTCAACGTCTCATTAAACAAATAAATGTGTCAAGAAAACATTTGTTTGCTATACATCACATGCGCTGGCTTGGCTTGGCTTGGTCTTGGTGGCAACGGAAGGGGGGCAACGGAAGGAAGGCCACAAAATCACATCATGTGAAAATGACAAATCAAATGCGATTAACACATCATTTCGTTTCAGAAACAAACACGAAATCAAGACAGCCGAAGGAAGCAGCGGCAGCGCGGAGCACACACATCTCTCAAAAGGTCTCAAAACAAAAACTTTCGAAACATTGCCGTGCATTAATCACAAAAATCACCTGACAGCAGAGCTGTGAGCTCGGAAAATGTTGAAAATTCGAAATAAAAATACTTTTCGTAGAACAAAGAAGAAATTTCTGAAATGCTACCCAGAGGGTGGGCGTATTTGCATTGCTCGGGATTTTCAAGAACAGAAGATGAAGTGTTTAACAAGTGTGAACTTGAGCAATGAATATCAGAAGAGACTGCGAGTATGTTGTTTGTATTGGCCATGAATACTTCAGGGTCTGTTCCTTAAATCATATCAATGACATTTATTTAGCTTCCCAATATTTTATTTATTTTTTTAAATTTTATTTAATTTTTGGATCTATTATCTTTGAATTGATATTGTCATTGATGCTTTAACTTGTTGGCAATTACAAGATCATAAACGGAATTCTTAAGATATCTTGATTAGTTTTAGCATATCCCGCAAAAAAAAGATGCTATACAAATTTTGAACTTTATGTGCAGATAATATCGTACTTGGTATATGTATTATCTGCTTAAATAAAGTATAAAAAATAAATTCAAAATATAAAACTTATTTTAATTTTTATAGTTATATTCTCTAGTTTTAGAATTCGAATCAATATAAAATATATACCAAAATCATTTTACATAAGTAATGTACGATATTTTGAAAATTATTAAAGAATTTATTTATACTAAAATTGTGAAAAATAAATTTAGAATGAATATTTAATAAACATAAAATTATTATGAAAATTAATTTAATTGATATTTAACTTAGATACTAGGGGGACAAACATTTATAAAAAAAACCAAGACGATATATATATAATTAAACCAGAAGCTTTTTCTCAACAATTTTCATTCATCATATTAACATTTCCCTATATAAGTGAGTTTTGTTAAATGATTGATTGTATGAATAATTATTGCAACTTTAAACTTACATTTGTTTGCCACGAATTAGATTTAGTTTTTTTCTCTAGAAATTTTGTTAGAATTGTAGAATTGGATAATGATTGATTATTTTGATTTGATAATTGATTATTGTTAAGTCTATATTACATTATAGGTACTATTAACACGTGACATAAAATATTAGATTGCTTATTCAACTACAAGTCAAAGCATTCCAAAGTCGCATTTCACAAAACATCAATACAGCCAGTATGGAGATACGGGTGCTCCATTTGGCGAACAGCTGTCAATGTATCATATAGTGGTTTTAAAGTTTCTACTGAAATGAAACCTTAATAATAATGTTATTTAGTCATATACAAAATTTTATATTATTATTATCACTAGTAGAAATACTTTTAAAAAATTATAATATTGTAAAATATATATTATAATAATATTTTCATACAAATATATTTTAATTTTTATTTTTTTAATATATTTTATTGCAATTTAAAAAGAATATAATAAAAATATTTGCATTAAAATATATTTTAATTTTTATTTTTTTAAAAATAAATAAAAATATATTTGTATAAAAATATGTTTATAATAACTTCTCCGTTCATTTAGTGAGTTTAATAGGATATATAAATTATATAAAAATATTATAGGAATTATATAAAATTCTTTGCCATCTATTCTAATTCGATTCAAAATCTCTAATTCTTTTAAGCTTGTTAGCCTATCCATTTAAATTTAAAATTACTTTTAAGTATTAGTTTAGTTTAAAGTCTAACAATTAAAAGTTTAAATTAATACTTGTGTGCACTCGAGTCGAAGTCGATAGGTAAAGAATTTGATTTACTATATGTGGAAATTTATATAATTACTTATGTATTTTTGTATACAAATAATTTATATAAACTCATGTCAACTACTGAGAAGCAATGTTTTTACTTATTTTTTTCTCATTAATATAGATCAATGTAAAAAGCCTTTTTCTTTTAGATATGTAATTGATATCAATAAATTGCCAACATCTTGAGTCTTCAGTCTTTCAACTGCTTTGAGTCTTTCGACTGTTTCCTCTTCTCAAACTAGTTCAAGTTCTGATTGCAGTTCTTGACACGCTTGTTCTATCCATTTATGCGCTGCTCGTATGATCCAATTGCGTCGAAAGCTGTGCCGTTCTTGGCTGTCACCTTTCTTATCTTCGAGTCAGCCTGCAAACATGTGACAGCAACAACAACGGCAACAATTGCTCTAAAAACAACATCAACGACACTCACAATGCGCTCGTCGTGCAATTTATTGGGCCCATCAATCAAGTGGCCATACCATGGATACATTTTGTGTGGTGTTGTGATTCTCCGCAAATAATTGTTGCCATCGTTGCACATTGCACATGCCTGTCTCTTGGTCTGTCCATCCGTCCGTCTGTCCGTCCGTCTGTCTGTCTGTCTCTCTGTCTGCCTGTCAATGGGTGTGGTCACAGTTGCCTGCACATAGTTTATGGCCCTGGTTGCCCGTTGCTCAGCAATCGTCACTCAGCGTCTCTGTCTGGCACAAAAAAGGCCAATCATCGATCATGGTCATCACCATCATCATCAGCATCGTCATCATGAGCATTGCTGTCATCATTATTGATGAGCTACAGTGAAAAACAGTCGTCAGTCAGCTGCCCCACTCGACCAAGATAATATCTTTTGCAACAAATTTTTGACAGCTTCGATGCGTTGCCTCTGTCCCAGTCCCTGGCTCTGATGCAACCGACTACGAGTTGGACTCGAACTGCCTCTCCATCTGTCCGTCCATCTGTTCGTCTGTCCGTCTGTCCGTCTGTCTCTCTGTTTCTCTGGCTGCCTGTTGGGCCCTGTCACATTTATCACAAATTCAATGAATAATAATTTTTGCACGCTGTGTGATGTGACGTGCTAATGTTATCTGATTGGAATCGCTGATGAAGCCGGACGGACACGGGCACGGAGGACCCGGCCGACGTGCTGTCAGTGGAAGCTCTTAAGTATTAAATACGTGGCCATTGGCTTGGCTTTTGATCTGCCATTTTGTATTATATAAATTGAGTTTGCGATAAGCGAACGAGCTCATAAATTTCAAGCCGCGATCATTTCCGGCTTTATGCACGATCAACATCTCATTCCAGAACGAATTTATACCTCAGCTCTACACTGAATCAATACGCTGTTGGAGTACACGATGCGATATCTAACCTCTCCGTATTTGTATTTGCTCTGGCGCCTACTGGAATTACACCTAGGCACATTTACGATGGGCTCATCGATCAGCCTGCGCAGCAAACATAAGTGAAGTTTTTATGGAGTTATACGAAAGGTAAAGTAAATACTTGAAAGAGGTTTATTTATATATTGTTAGATCTGACAGCTTATCGGGTATGTGCATATGTATATAACTATATAAACATTTTTTTGTTGTCTTTTGCATATAGTTCTAACCTTTTTTTTTGTACACAATTTATAGATTTTATTTAATAAGTTTGTCTGATACCTTTACTTAGTTTAGTTTTAGTTTAGTTTCATATGCTTCTTTACGCTTCAATGATCAATCAAATGAAATAGGTTTATTTATATATGGTTAGATCTGACAGCTTATCGGGCATATGTATATATTTCTTTATAAACATAGTTTTTTGTCTTTTGCACATAGTTCTAACCCTTTTTTTTCTTTTTTTTTTTTTTTTTTTGGTTTTGTAAACAATTTTTATAATTTATTTAATAAGTTTTTTGCTACCATTACTTAGTTTGTTTTCATATAATTCTTTTCGCTTCGAGGTCTCAGATATATGTCAATTAATGCGAGTGATTAATCAAATGAAAGTAAATACTTGAAAGAGGTTTACTTATAGATGGTTAGATCTGACAGCTTATCGAGTATATGTATATATTTCTTTCGAATCATAGTTTACTTTGTCTTTTGCATATAGTTCTAACTTTTTTTTCGTTTGTATCTTTTTTCGATTTGGTAAACAATTTTTCGATTATATTTAATAAGTTTGTCTGCTGCCTTTACTTAGTTCAGTTTCATATAATTCTTTTCGCTTCGAGGTCGCTGATATTTTTCAATCAATTGAGTGATCAATCAAATGAATTCTCCTACACAGTCAGAGCAAACGTCTCTGCCTCTGTCTCCGTCTCTGTCTCTGATCATTTGTTTTGATATCGCTGAATCTTAAGTGATCTTCGCCTTCGCACAGTCCGCACTCACTCGATGCCCGCCCCGCTCTTAACGAGCTGAATCCGAATTCGACACGCTTGCCCCCAGACTAATCAATTACAAAGAGATGCCAACTTGTCAGGGAGCCAACAAACAGTCAAGGCGGCGAGAAGTTAGCGCCAAATTACTTTTAGCAAAGTAAATCAACTGTCTGTCGGCTGAGGAATTCGTCAGCGATTTCAAAAATGTTGTGTCTACAAAAGACTTGTTGACAGTTCTTAATTGTTGAGGATTTCGCTGTCTGTCTGTCTCTCGGTCTTGCCAGAAAAAGTAAACTTTACAAACTTTGTAAGAGGTTCGCAGTCTCTATATCTGTCGACTGCCAGCTGTCAAGGTGATTTACATATAATGGTCAATATTTTGACTGAGCTCAAAGCCGGAAACTAATTTGCAAAGCCTCGAGGCCAAAGGAAAAAAATAATAAAAATCCCAACAATTCCCTTTTGTACATGTCTGCGGTAGATGGAAAATGAAAATTGAATGAAAAGTGTGTATGTGTGTGTGTGTGTATGCGTGTCGTTGGCAACGCGCTCAAAAATATTAAAAGCTTGCCCCAGGCAACCAACAACAACAACAACAACAAGGAAAGTAAGCTCCTACAGCAAAGTAATGCGATAGGGGCTCTTCCGTACGTGAGAGACTCGCATATGTCGCCGCCTGTCAAACTGTCAGCATACGCAAATAACGGTTAAGGATTTGTCAACTGCCAACGGCAACTGTAAACACGTAAGCTATGCGCGCGGTCGAGCGGGCACGACTAGACAAATACCCTGTACCGAATTCAGTAGGGGTATGTATAGATGTGATTGAAGGAAGAATAATCTATAGTTTATATACTTCTGTTTTACGGAACAAAATAAGCTAAGTAACTTTATAAGTCTAGAATGTTGTAGATATGGAATGGTTCTAATAACCTCTTATAGCACCCTATATAACAGGTAATCGATATTTGTTCAATTTTCAAGATTAGAGCTTTCAAATCATATATGACATATTATACTTTAAATACATTTGTTAGATTTTGATATATGTTTATAGGTATATGGGAGGTATACCTCATATTTCTCTACTTAAAAATTTATTATAAAATCTGTTGGCTTGTCTGGAGTGAATCCTGCGTATATTCGAGCTGCTGTGCAAACATTTTAGCTTTCTAACAACAATCATAAAAGGAGTCAATTTATTTTAATGTTTGTTCGGGATTCGAAGCTCACTTTGTTCACTATTGCTCCAAAACTGAATTAATTCGAAAATCGACCTACGGGTCTATATATAATAAAATTTATGACAAAAGGTTGAGACAGATTATCTAATGGAATCTCTTCCACATGCTCAAGGCTTTTTAAATAGAAGTTAAAACAACTCATGCATCCTAAAAAAAAATTTCGAACCTTAACCGCAAGCTGCGTCAATCACCAAAAAAACACGTGAGTCGCTACAACATTAAGTCCTCCTACACCTGCCATATTTATCACTCTTTACCTACTGAAGCACATCACTTCTTATTAATTATCCCTACAAAAGAGATTTGCTTAAATTAAAAATTAAATAAATAAAAAAACTCATTCATTATCTTCCGTATTTATACCATTCGCAATATATTTTAAGTAATTGTTTTTTTGAGAGATCTGTGGGGGTTTATAAACTCATCTCTTTAAAGATAAAATACCCTTGCTGGCGAATAAAAACTGTAAGTATCGCAATAAAAATCACATTAACTTAATATATGCATGCCATCTACACATAACATATTCGCGACTCGTAGTTTTGGAGGTTTTCTGTCTGCTCTTTATCTGCTACAAAGATCGGGACAATAATTTATTGCTTTATAGCGAAAGTCTACGACTGTGCTTTGATTTACAGTCCAAAAATATATATTTTAATATTAATACACCAAACACATTTCCATTTATTTGCAAAGATAGCCAAACGCTTTCTAACTAAATCATTAATGAAGCTTTTTCTAAAAATATATATTTCAACTTTCCACGAACTCGTAAAAATAAATATTTTGATAATATATGTCTCTAGAGACTTATTAATAATATGCTCCAATAAACCATATCTAGAATTATAATCAACAATGAAGGGGGTTGTAGCAGACTGCCTAATGCTCGTTTAGGTATTAGAATAAAGAGAACTTTAATTGAAATATGGATAGTTTTACATTGACTAGTCTGATATTTAAAGTAGCTACGCTTAAGAGTTTTAGGTGAATTTTTAATAGAAAACATAGAGGAACTTAACTCTATAAATGCGAAAAATGTAGTTATATTTTTCTGATTTCTAAGATATGTATATTTATTATTTTAACATATATATATTTAAAGAAGATTTATATTATTGAAATCGTCAAACAAGTTTTCGTAACTTTCCCAAATACACTGAGTTTCCACGCTTTTTCAGGAGCACTGAAGTATATCTATAAAGTCTAGGTATATCTATAAATCTATGAAGTACATATATGTATAGTATATCTCGTCAACGAAAACTCCGGTTTGCAGAAATAAATTTTGTTTATATTAAAATATTAATCCATTATGCTAAAATAAAGTTTCTGCTCTTTAAATTTAAATTTATAAATTTTATTTTAAATTTCTCAAGACAATATGAAAACTTTTGGTAATTTGTTCATCTGAATAGGTTTGGGTACTAGAACTATATTATATTAGGCAAAATACTAAGGCTCTAAACAGATTAAACAATACAAGATAATATACTAGAATTATTAAATATTTCGTATACGCTTCCTAATTCTTATGGCCAGGATTTTCCAACTCTAATCAGTTAAGCACTGTATTTATATGGGACAATTCTCTACACGAACTTCAGTTTAAATAACTTTAGACAAACATACCTACAGTTAGATAAACCAAATGACGGAAACAAATTTGAGCATTGCTCAAATCCAATATACCCCGCATTCGCTACGCTGAGCGAGTATACAGAATTGAACTGTTAAGAGCTTGAAATGAAATTTGCGCATTCTTTGTTCTAAGTGGAAATGTCTGTCGACATGCTGATTTGACTGATTGATGGACTGGCTGACTGGCTGACTGAGTGATTGAGTGAGCGAATGAGTATTTCAAGTGATTGCGTTGCTGTCAATATAGAATGAGCCGCATGACTCACACCAGACCACGTAAACAACAGCAACAGCAACAGCAACAACAACAGCAAACAGTTTATTCGTTATCAATCTTATCAGCAATGTAATGACATTTAACATGCCGCATAAAGACTCCCCAGACCCAGAACAGCGACTCTTCTTGCCCTCTCTCCCTATTTCTCTTTCTCTGGCTCTGTCTCTGTCTCTGTCTCTGTTGCTCCTCCTGCTGCTCGCTGATGAAATTGATTTTCCAATTGCTGCCGTTTGACAAGTTTGCTGGCTACTGGCACGCAAAGGCATTTTGTTTAACGTATCTCAACGAAGCGGTTTCCATATGTTGTTCTTGTTGATGTTTGTTGTTGTTGTTGTTTCTGCTTGTTGTTGCTGCTGTTGTTGCTGTTGTAATTTATGCGCCGGCTCGTTTATTTGACATGTCAAAAGTTGTGTCGCTTGATTGATGACTGCTGTCAACACATATTTTCTAATTTTTTTTCAACTTCTCTTCACACACACACACACACACAGATACTCTCACACACACTCACACATATTTGTAGCTAAAATATTTACTGTGTGTGCGGTTAGGCCGCAAAGGGTTTCGGCTGTTGTATTTGGTTTAGCCCTCTGCTAACTGTACCGCTCTCTGGCTGGCATTCTATGGGTTTTTTCTGGTTATCGATGCTCTCGCTTTTTTGCCGCAATGTGAACACATTGCATATTTTGTTTAGCTCCGACACGAGATTGATGAGCTCTGCCCGCCGCCTGTCACATGCTTCAATGGATCGAATGGGTGTCTGCTGCAGTAGCAGCAACAGCAGCAGCAGCAGCAGCAGCAGCAGCAGCAGCAGCAGCAGGAGACGGGGCCAAGTTGGACGTTGCTTTCACATCTTGACAGCGGCGCAAACAAATTGTGGCGACAGGAAGTGTGCACAAATACATAGGGACTACAAAGCGAAGAGTGCGGGCTTTTGAGTTACGAGGATTACATTTCTGGTGTCTGAATTGATTGATGGCCATGGCAATGTTGCCTGACATACTAGCTAGGTGAGAGCCCAATATTGAATTCTTTCTGCACTGACACACAGCACTGCAGAGCCAAGCCCCAAATTGCAAACACAATCACCCACCCGCCCCTAACTACTGAGACAGCCCTCGTCTGGCAGAGTAACACAAGCTGTCTTGTTTTTACACACATGTCTCTAATTAATGGAATTAGACAGTTCCTGATTGAGGCAATGAGTTGAGGCAGCTATAGTCCTGCCTGCGCTTTCATTTGTCAGTTTGTATGAAGTCATCAATTTGCCACACTGGAAAAGGTAAAGATGTTGTATTTTTAATATATATTTTTAATATATTTGTATTCTTTTGGTTTTCTATGGCAAAACTTAAAGATTAATTAGCCTAGACTCTTCGAACTGCAAATAAATAGTGAATTTGCCAATTTTGGGCCTGGTTGGATATGTTTTAGTCGCATACTAGATTATTCTAACTTGTTATATTGATAGTTTCAATTGGAATTAAAAGAAAATATTTAATGTATCAATTCAACAATTGAGTAAGTAATGACTAATGAGTAATTAAATATTAATAAAAATTATATGGGAAAAAAAATTATTAAATAAATAATAAATAAATAGATAACTGAATGAAGAAATAAGTAAATAAAGTAATAAGTAGATAAACCAAGAGAAATAAAGAAATAAAATATAAATAAAGTTGAGATAGCTAAATGAAAAAAATAAATAAATAAATGACAACTAAATTAAGAAAGAAATAAAAAAACTAAAGAAATAGTTAAATAAAAATTATATATAAGTAAATGAAGAAATAAATAAAGGTATAAAGGTATAAATAAAAAAATAAATAAATAAAAAATAAGTAAAAAAATGTATTAATAAATATAATAAATGTATTATTAATAAAAAAATATATATATTTAAATGAAAAACTAAAAAATAAAAGAAAAAGTTTATAAATATAAATATGAAGCAAAAAATAAAGAAATAATAAAAATGAGTTAATAAATAAAAATACACAAAATAAATAAATAATTTAATTTATGAAAATCAAATTATTCAGAAAGCTGAAAAAGTCAATTAATAATTAATAAACAGTGTGTTTATTAAATAAAATAAAATAATTATATATAGACACATCAATTAATAAGTCACTTAAACAATAAAATAATAAAGTAAATTTATAATATGAAAATACATAAATAAATAAATTAATAAATACATCGATTATTATATAAACTGTTTGTAAATAAAACAAGAGTGCTCTAGTCGAGACTGCTCGACTAGGGGATACCCTGAGCCCTGTGAACTCTGTCAACTGCGCAGTTGACGCAGCGACTGTGCTTGGGCTGCAATGTGGGCATTACTATGGGAATTTAATTGCTTAATAACTTTTCTTAGCGATGGACTAAGTGCATCAAACTTTCACAACTTATTATGTATGTATTTGTCAAATCACAAGTCTCTAGTATTTGATTTGCGCTTTTTACAAATAGGGGGCTGCAAAATCTAAAGATAACGTCATTTCCATATTCATTACACGCAACTACACAGCAAATTTGAAGTCTCTAGCTCAAACGATGTACAAACCACGCCTTAAAAACACATTAAAATTATCGATAAATGCTCATAAAATCGAAATGGAATGAGTTATCGGAAAAATTTTATAAACTTGTGCAGCGTATGGTATTATCGAGTATTCATGTAAAATTTCAAGTCTCTACGTTGCGTACTTAAAAATATCTCAGCGTTCACAAGGACGGACGGACGGACAGACGGACAGACGGGCAGGGCTATGTACTCGTCTTGTCGCGCTGATCAAGAATATATATATTTTATGGGGTGTGGCACACCTCCTTCTGCCTGTTACATACATTTTCACAAAACCATTGTACCCTGATTTCCCATTTTCAATGGGCTCAGGTTATAAAAATAATAAAGCAATTTCTTAAAAATTTCGCTCAAATAGTATTTTGGGACTTCTTTTGGACATACAAACTGTTGCGTCAAACTTTACTTGTTTTCATAGCTCTATAGTTTTTTTTTTATAAAAAATATCTAACAAGAAAAACTATAGTAATAAAATAAATAATTATATCATTCTCAGCCGCTGACTGCCATAAAGACCATTATCGCCGGAGCGCTGATGAATCGATAAACACCTCGAGTGCAATTAAGTTGGCAAATGCCGACGACACCGTCGTCCGATCCATAAATGTTTTGCTGCTAAAGCCAACTAAGCCGATGTCGAAAAAGCCACAATTAACCAACAGAATTTAGGGAAACACCCCACTCATTGTT
The DNA here is from genome assembly GCA_035045145.1 of Drosophila meridionalis. NCBI lineage: Eukaryota > Metazoa > Arthropoda > Insecta > Diptera > Drosophilidae > Drosophila > Drosophila meridionalis. The sequence continues at coordinate 11,493,985 of JAWNPG010000031.1, forward strand.
CGCTCCTCCGCCGACTGGCAATCAATTTCTCGCGCTGTAAATTAACCATCTGACTGGCAACTGGGGCTTGAGAGCTGGGCTGAGGGATCTGGGGACGGGCAGAGAGGAGGTGGGACCTGGGACCTGGGACAATGGCAGCTGCTAACTGCCCTCGCGACTGGCGGCTTAAGCTCGCCGCTCAACTCCCTCGGCTCACAATCAGCGCACATTAATATGCACGAAAACCATAAACAATGCAGCAGGCGAGGCGAAAGAGAAGGGCATATCAGAGTGAGAGAGAGAGAGAGATAGAGAGAGGTGGGCTAGCCAGGAGATGGTGTGAGAGGCGTTACAGCAGCAATCACACACACACACAAACAAATGCTGCTGTTGCCGCCAAAGAAGCCAGCTCTCTCACTCCCTCTCTCTCTCTCTCTCTCTCTCCCGCCCACTATGCCATCTCTCTCGCTCGCCGGCTGAACCCAACTGACAATATTTATTGCAAATGCAGCAATAAATTTCAAAACACCATTCGCTAAGCACCACATGGGGTCTCGAAAATTGAAGATAAATTTTAAGGCGGCAATTTATGATTTGTGAGCATAAGCGTGAGTCTCGTTTCAGCCTCCGACAGCCGCCGCTGCAGCAGCAGCCGCAGCCTCGACCCCGTTGCCGGATACCTGATCGGAGCAGGGGAGCGTAGAATCCGCGCCTGTATTCACTGCGCACTGCGCACTGCGGCTCTGGGCTCTACACAGGGCAGACAATCAGTAGAGCCGCTGTTGACAAGTGTGGAGTGTTTGCCGCCGCACTCTTTCGCTCACGACTGAACACAGTTCCTACTCCTCGAGCTGCGAGCTGCCCGTTTTTCAATTGTGTTTACCGCGATTTTACTGCCCGCTGCGCCTTTGACAGCCGCAGCGAAACTGAACGAAATACCCTTGCCCAGTCTACGTCCTCCTCCCGTTCTCCCCCTATTACTCGTTCGCCTCTTAAGCGGAGTACTGAAACTGAAGACGGCAATTGCTTTTTTGTGCTTAGACTGAATACCGAGTATTTTTTGTTAGACAAATTACCTAAGCAAGAATTTTTCAATTTCAAATATATTTCATGTTAGAATAAAGTAGCTCATTATGGTAGAGAAAATATGATGGAGCTTTGTAGTCATAACTATTCCGAATCTGAAATTTTTTGATGTGCTGAAATCTAATCTGACTAGAAATAGCCTTATTTTGTTTGTATAACTAATAGTTTTGTTAACTTAGGTTTTATTTTACAAAGAACTTAAAAGCTATTTTTCGACAGTTGTTGACGGAAAGACCGATTGATGTCAAAGTGTGTAGGATGGAAAGTGATTAGATGGAAATTTTAGATACATACAAATTGATTCAATTTATTATCAATTTATTTATTATAATGGAGACCATATTTTGCAAATAAGATAGTCTTTGTAAAATATACTTAAAAATCCCTATGAGAATATCTGAAGTTTTCGAGATACATAATCTATAACAAGTAAGCTTAGTTTAGCTCAAGTTTGGTCTTCTTGACGTATGGTATACAGGGAATATACATTTAAAGTTTCAAGAGTCTAGCTTTTGTAGGTTATGAGATCGCTGAGCGCACACGGATGTACATATGGACGGACGAATAGACAGACCAATGGACAAGATGAGATTAAGTCAGGTCGTTGTCCTATTTAAGAATATACTTTACAGAGTCTGTCAGACCGGCTTCTGCCTGTTATATAAGTTTTCGCAGAACCATTATAAAATAATATTTCTCTGGTACATTTGAAGTACCATGAAATTATTTTATAATAACAAGACAAAGCTAATAAACATTCTTTTGGTCTGTATTACTCAGTTTAGGATGAGCTTAGTAGTTTTTCATATATTAAATTCGTCAACCGTTTCGCAACACAGTTGCCCTAATCTCACCTTATAAGAAGGTTTAGAAGACGCCAATTTGTAAGACTTCTCCACTAACCAGGAATTCACAAAATGTGCGTTAAAATTAGAAAAAAATCTAAGGCTGAGATGCCTGAGATATTTGACCTAGATATAATTTGAGATATCAATATAATTTAAACTCTTAAAACATAGTTATTTTATCTCTCTATTTTCAGATTTTATTCATAAGAGTTTACTCTAAAACTTTATGCATTACTATGCACATTAATATTCGAACCTCATTTTCTACAATTTGTTTAATCATTTTACAATTGTCTGAAAACAAATTCTCATTTATATAAAATAAAAGAATTGTTTTTGTTAATTGACAGCATATTTATGAAGTATGCATTGCAATACAGAGTGGGAGAGAATAGCCGCAATAAATAACTGGGAGAGATAACTCAGTTAGCTAACAACACGAACTGAATGCTGCTCCGGGGAAGTGCATAATTGAAGCGAGTCGCTGGGGCCGCGGGCTCTGCTTACAACAACGTGTTGCAATTATTCACTGACGAGATTCCAAGGAACCTGAAGCGGTGTGTAGCTGGAGCCGCAGCGGCAGCGGCAGCAGCTGGCAATCTTCTCGCCATGCAAACAATCTGCTCGAAGTCTCAAATGGGAAAAAGGGTTTATGAATGCGCACATGAAAAATGAAACATCGTTAAGAGCAATTCATAATGAAATACGGGCCGGGACATGGGTCTGTATGAGTGTGTGTGTGTGTGTGTGTGTGTGTGTGTGGATGAGGCCGAGCAGACTCCGATCAGGTCTTGGACTTTTGCACCCAGGCGGTCGGGCGAATATATATTTTGGTGCTTTGCTTTTCAAATTATGACTACAAGCAGGATATTGGGTTAAAGTTGTTTTTGTTTGGCCATAAACTTTGATGCCGCCTCAGCTGATTTCTGGCCTCGGCCACAGCTGGCGGCTGCCCGGTTAAATAAAGCTGTTCGCAACGGGCAACGGGCACCGGGCAACGGCATTTCAATCAGCACAGACCCAGCCGAGACCCAAATAGCCTACCCACCTTATCAATAATATTTCTCCATACGAGCATCCCAGAGCGAACCAGCGCCAGAGCCAGCTCGGCGATAGGCCATAAATACGAGTCCGGGCGAGTCGAGTGGCTAGGGAAATTTATAGAGTCTGTTGCTCGGGCTGTCAGGTGAAATAAATAATAAATTCGTTATATTGGCCGACAGCAGCGGCTTTCAACAGTCCGCAATAGCCAGAGTCAGAGTCAGAGTCAGAGCCAGACGGTCGACCAGGTCCACATCGACTGCAACAAAGGGGCGTATGATGAAGGCACGCCCACGATGTAGTCATTCCTCCGCTCTGCTGCATTGCCCCGCGGCCAGCAAATTTGAATTCAATGAAAGATGAAATCATTTAGTTCGAGGCTGAAACTTTGACCAAAACATGGCGCAGTCGTGCAAAGGGCGACAGAAGGTAGAGGCAGAGGTGGAGGTAGAGGTAGAGATAGAGGCGTCGTTACGACATTAGAATTGCTGTCAGCCAAACGTACTGTGGAGTCTTTGGAGTCTGCAATTAGGAGTGGGCCACACACAAAAACACAAATAAAACAACATTTAAAAGTTTAGCTTAATCAGCATAGTTTAACTGGAGGTAGACCCCAAATCGGTGGCTACCGAGCACCGTAATCAGCCAAGCACATTGCAAGGCATTGGCCGGGCTAATAAATTGTTGGCCCGGCCAAGTTGCGCCTCGTTGGACAACAAAGGCGCACATAAATCAACGATCAAGACAATTGCCCTGTAATAATTTGAACTTCTTAAGGCTGTAAGCCGGCCCACACTTCGTGGGGCCAACACCGATCGGCGGCACATAAAAATAACAGCTTATCGGCTAAGAGAATCGTGTCGTAGCACGCCTACCAGCGCGAAAGGCATTAAAATATGAAACAACAATTGCACAACCCAGCCGCGATCCGCAGCCCAGGTGAGGGCGGGCACTACCCCCAGGTGAAATCAACAGCAGCAGCAGCCGCAGCCGCAGCAGCAGTCGGACGGAGCTTTTGGGCCTGGCCAGCCATTGGCAGCGGCACGTTTTCTTGGCGACGGCTTTGTGAAATTCCTTAGCCCCTCGACCCACTGGCGGGAGACAGCTTAGCGAAAGATATATAGGTGTATCTGCAGAGCGCCGACTCAAATCGCCATTGTTCGCCCAATCCATGGCAGGCAGTGGGTTACGACTTACTCGACGATTCGAACTGCATGCGATATCTCAATTTGGGTACTCATAAAGCCAACTGGGAGTCGATCGTTGTGTACTCTCTCGAGATTGCAATGAGGTGGATAATATATATGAAGGAACTATGAGCTATGGTCCATATCTTGTTAGAGGTATATGAGTAGAAGTTCTATAAATTGGTAGAATATGTTGTGGACTTACTGGATCTTTGAGCTAAGTAAGAAAATATTGTAGGATATTTGTAGGACTTTTGGGATTCTTGTTTGTCTTAGTTGTCAGCAGGAACTACTCTCTGAATGTAGGATTGAAAGGCATAGGTATATTCCGATATAGGAGATCTTTGGTAGCTAAGATCTAAGCCTTATTACTATGGTATTATAGTTTATTGTTTATGTGTTATTTAAAGTTATCGTGACTCTTTTGCTTTACCTTTGACATTATCAAAAATAATAAAATATTTGTATTATTTATCTCCTCATTAGCAATACAAGTTCCTGCTTTAGGTGGCTGTGTGGTAAAGGTTTTTAATGTAAATGTGGAAGTTAGATTTATATTTATATTTTATATTTACATAAATCTATACAGAACACTTAAGTGTCATTTTCTCTTATACTATCCAAAACTAATAGAATTAATTACACGTTACTCTTATATTTACAACTTGGAATTATCGTAAAAGATCTATTGCTATCTACTGCAAATTCGATATGCAAGACTCCGACGTAATAGGTCTCCGACCTGTTAGACTTCCGATTTCTGGTGGACCTCCTACCTGTTGGATTTGTTGATCTTCCTATCCCTTATAGAGTTTCGAACTGTTTGATCTTCGGCTTGCTGGACTTCCGTCCTCTAGACCGTCGAACTGCTGAGCTGCCGATCTCTGAAAAACCTCCGATCTATTGCACGTGTTGGACTTTCGATCTTTAGTACAGTCCCGACCTGTTTGAACTCAGACTTGCTGAACTTTCGTCTTCTGCTATACCTCCGACTTATTAGATCGCCGAACTGTAGGATTTTTATCTCTGGTAGAGCTCCGACCAGTTTAATATATGACTTGGTAGACCTCCGTCCTTTCGCTAGAAAGCTTCCGCTTTCTGGTATGTCTCCGATCTGTTGGGGTTCCATGCTCTGATAGAACTCCGACCTGTTGGACGTCTGATCTATTGGATATCTGACCTGTTTTATTTACGATCTTTGGTAGACTGTTGAACTGCTTCAACTCCAATCTGCTGAACTTCCGTCCTATGATAGACTCCTGACTTATTTGACCTCCAAACTATTTCACCTCTGACCGGCTTGTATATCTCAGAATTTGTTGAGATTCAATGATCTGCTAGTACTCCGACATGTTGGACGTCCGACCTCCAACCAGTATAATTTCCAATTTCTGATAGTGAACCGATCGTTTCACCTCCAAATTATTGGACTTCCTTTTTCTTATAGATCTCTGATCTATTGGACTTTTGTCAAAATTGAAATGCTAATATCAATTTAGGAAAATGTCATTTGTAGTCTATTGCCAAAAATAGAGTACCTAAACCGAGTTGGTGGTATTATTGATAATTAATATTATTTCTAGACTATATATTATATTTTCATTGTTTTCTTTTAAGTTGACTACAGCTATGTCAGTATCTTTAATAATAAATAAATAAAGAAATTTCAATTTCTTAAATATGGTATCCTTTCCCAATTGTTTAGCTAATATGCAATCTCAAATCTAGTCAGCCAAGCGCTTAGCATCAGACAGTGGTTGTTTCTTATGTCAATGGAATCACAATTTACTTACACACTCATTGCTTATAGCACACGTCCTTAAATGTTTATCTAAAATACCGGTGTAAAGCAAATGCAACTGGCAGGATGTCCAGCAAGCAGCCGACCTCGCAGCAGCTCGCCTACCTGGACGAGCTGAAGCAGCGCCTGCTGGACCTTCGCAAGCGGCAAAAGTCTTTCATGGAGGAGACGGCACAGATTCTGCGCAACATCCACAACGATAAGGCTACTCCACTCTCAAAAGCGCCATCGACGATCTCACTTCCTCTGGCGCCGAAGGTGGATAATCAGGAATGTGGTGGCAACATCAAGCAGCTGATCAAGCGCTTCGAGGATTTGCGCCAAACATCGCGACAGTTCAGCGACCAGCCCCTGCCCGACGAGCTGGTGGGCGTGGATGTGCGTAAGCTGCTCAAGGGTTACGAGAAACTCATAGTGGAGGGTAACATTTTGCAAAACTCCTGGCTCCTCTTGCGAAAAACTACGGAAAGTTGTGCGCGTCCGACCAACGGCGATGATCCAAAGTTGAAGAGTACGAGCTCAAAATCCTCTTCTTTCGCAGAACAAACGTCCGACTGCCCAGAGAACGATCTACCCAGCGACCCCATGGGCCCAACCCAAACATTTCAAGACCCCACTACTCAAGAGGCCGTCGACTGGGTGAAGTGGAGCGATGGTTAGTTAACACTCGATTGCTCCCCTACTTCTATTCTATATTCTATAAACCATGAATTTGCAGGTAAACCCGTACACCGTCAACGCTTCGGAGCTGTACTTCATTTGTTACTTCGCCTTTTCAGCAGGCGCTGCACGCTCAAGACTCGTCGAGTGCGATGATCAAAGCGAGAATAGACAAAGCGCAAGGCCATAGAAAATTCTCGGTCAAGTATTTTCACAGTTAAGATATAGTTTCATACAAAATAAGCTGGAAGTTCTGAGGCAGCCAAACAGAAACTGATTCGATTAAAACCAAACTCCCGGCCAGAGCATAAATCAATAGCCACACCACACATCAGCATGTCAATATTTTGCCTAATTAATGTGGGTTGGGCGCGAATCGCATCAATTTCGGGTGTCAAGTGCATCGGGCGGTGCGGAGGGGTGGTGTGTGGGGTCTATATTGGGGCAAGACCACCATCAGACGCTAATGTAGCTGTCGCTGTATGAGAGAGAGAGAGAGAGACAGAGAGAGAGAGAGGAGCGAACGATGGGACGACGTATGGCAGCAACTGCTGTGCTGACAGCGCGTTTTAGTCTCTCGTGGAACACCGAAAATAAATCTTGGCATGTCGTGACAGCGAGAGCAGGGAACGTTGACTAAAAACCCTGTAGAGCATGGGGTAGGGGATGACGGGGGATGTCAGGGGATCGCGGGCAAAACCAAATACTTTGCCCCACACGCAAAGCGAGAAGTAAACATTTAAATTTAAATTAAGTGGCTTGTTTGGCGTCATCGAATGCAGCAGCTAATGAGACCCACGGCCAGGGCGAGAGGCGTCGCATCCAAAGACGCGGAGGAGCCGGCCCCGTGAGTGGCGGCAAGCAGCATGCGAGCATCTCAGCAGGAAGCGCTCTCTCTCTCTCTCTCTCTCTGCTTAGGCTGCCACATTGAAATTGATATATATACATATATATATGCATAAATGTACGCCTGAATGCATTTGCGTTAATGCTTGGACATGGGAGCAATAAGATCGATGGGGCACCCAATTAGACGAGTTCAGAAAAAAGATCTAGAAACCGAATATGTTTTCTTATATTGTGCCTGTTAAGCATATGAAGTGTAAAGCACTTCCGCAAGCTGAAATTTTATATTGGAATAAAACTATATATTAAACTGGGAAGTTGAAGCTTGAGGAAAATAATATATATAAAATTTATATTTGTACATATTTGATATATTATATGTTATATTTAAATATATATTTTATTTAACTCAAAATATAAAAAATTAATAAAATATGTAATAAAATAAAATAAATTTAAATAAATACAGAAACAGTGTAGGTTTAGTAGAGGTATAAATAAAATTATAGGGAAAGGGGCTTCGACTTATGTCGTGAAAATTGGAAGACGTACTTAATGCAGCTTTTAATTGCTTCAAATTATAGTCAAGGGCTATACCCTGTAAAATAAATGATGAATTAACTTCTTAGTCCGTTTTCAACTCTAAGTTTTCCTAAGCTAGTTCTGTACTCTGAGCACTCCGGAATTGAATATTATAGCTAATGCCTGGATATAGTTATTCTTCTTTTAATAATGCTTTAATTTTCTCTTTAAATATTAAGCAATTTTCAAATTTAAATATATCAAAAGCATAATAATTAAATTTATATTTTGATATATATTTTGACTATCATAATACTTTAAGTATTTGCAAAACTACGTTTCTTCTAATATGTTTGGTTAAAGTTTATGTGATACCCAAGACGTTTTATTATTTTATATAATGAGTCAGTTGTTCGATATTCAACCATTTAACAACATTTCATTTGGCATTGAAATTAAATCAGCTGCACAGAAAAATATAAATATTTAAAAATATTTACAAAATTTTGGAAGCTTAAGAATATAAACAATATTTTACAGATCTTCTTAAAAAAATGTTGTTTTGCCAATTACAGTAGTTTTATACATTCTTGCTGAAATGAAATCCTCTTAATACAGCTTTTAATAAATTAAAATTACGAAAACATTTTATTTTTTTTGTAGAATGGAATGTTTTCTGCTACGTGCGGGTCACTTTATTAAATTATTAGGTGGGTTTCGGCTTGAACATCATAAATATTTAACATAAACAGCTTATATCCATCTTTGTTTGATGGGGGTACAAAATATTCACACGTGGACATTGCAATAAAAGTCTTCGATTTACTTAAATATAATTTAAGACTGATTCAAAAATTTAGTTATAATATTCATATAATACATAACAGATAATATATAATTTATAATATATAATACATAAGAATAATAATCTTTCTCTCTCTCTTTTAAAAAGAAACAACCATATTGATATTTAAATATATATTATCTAGAACAAAATCGCTCCAAGCCTCTACAATGCTTGGATTCATTTCCTGCAAGGCGATACATAATTCAAGATCTTGTGCCAGGTAAACACACCTTGCTAACTTATTTGGTCGCACACGCTAGAAGCCGTGTGATAAAAAGCATGTTTGGCAATGAAATGTGGCATCCACATCCAAGTTAACATCGGCTTCGGCATCGGCATCGGCATCGGCATCTGCATCGATGCGAGCTAAAGCCCGAGACTTGAGACTTTGGAGCTTATCGCGCTGACACGAGCTGCGATGGCGATGGCGATGGCGATGCTAATCAGCGACAAGAGACGCCGCATGCGGCAAGACGACAACGTGTACAACGACTGCGACAGCAACATGTGTTGTCAAGTCGACTACAACTGCCGCAGAGCGACTGGCAAATACCCCACACTCAACTGGGGAGACGATTAGCGCAAACATCTCTAAGAGAGACAACCCACTGCTTTACGGTTACAGGGTATCCAGACAGCTGGCCAGTTGGCCTCACGGCGCTCAATCGTTTTGACCCGCAAAATTTATAAAATGTGCCAAGCCGCCTGCCTTAGCCGCTGCGGCAGGTGGAAACCCACCAAAGAAGTCTCCGTCTAACCGTGCAACGCAGCGCAGCGCCAGCAACTGCCGCGCCACATGCGAGCATTATTCAAATGACGTGACGTTGACCTATTGCCTCTCACGAAAATTAAACATCTGCGTGCTCGACACATTTAGTTGTTTAGCCCCACTTGATTATTTCCTAACAAACAACTTGAGTCTTTGACAATTTTCAAATTGATTATTCAACTATTCGGCGGCAGATAATAACATGTCTATAATATTAAGATATGACTTGGGCAATGCGGTAGTGGAGTGGTATAGAGGGGAGTGGTTGGTGAATAATTATATACATTTATTGAATTATAGAAAATTTGAACTATTTTATGATAATTTACAGTTTGGATATTTAATTTATAAATTATGTGAAATATCTATAAATTTTGATTTATTTTGATGTTTCTTTTTATGAAATATATTGAACTGCAGCGATTGGATATAGAGATTAAGTTATTTTCGATATATATATATTTTTTTTTTCATTCCGACAAGGTTTATCAAGCAGTCAATCATCCCATCAATATATAAATATAAGTAATTCAAGTAGAACTGAGATTAGCTTCCACAAAATGAGATATAAGGCCTTACGCTTTATGTCTTTTGCAAGAGCCTATAAGACGATTTTGAAGTCCGTTCAACACAGCACTTGGTAATCACTCTAATAACAAGCTTCCTTCTAGTATATATTCCCACTTACTCTCCGTACAAATATGGTCAAGATCTATGTAATATTTTACTTAAATTTATTTAGTATTCACTCTTTGCTTGTGTCTATCCTGTCTATCCAAAAATTGTCTTCAAAACCTAAGCAAATTTTGAATTTCTCATAACAAATTAAGTCATTTTGTAATATCAGCGTAATTACGTAATTTAAATATTTAATTATAATATATTATAATTAAAAATTTAAATATTTAATTATAATATATTATAATTAAATAAAAAATAATGTCTTCAATTTAACCATCGTAAACGATTTGAGTCAGAATTGCCGTAAAGCGCCATAAAGCATTTCGTGATTTGGCTAAGAGTCCATGCCCTATGTTAAACCGAAATAAAGTAATATTTTGTTAGTGTATAATAAATAAAATAAAATACAAAGATAAGATGCATTTCTATATTGAAAATAAATATAAAGAAATAAGTATAAAGAAAATATTGCCTTTCTTTATAAAGAAATTAAATATAGAGAAATAAATATACAAAAATATGTATATAAATAATATAATGAAATAAATATAAGGAACTAAATGAATACTTAAATAATATTTAATATTTAATAAATATCGACTTCAATTTAATTGGAAAATTAAATTCCTATAGGAATATTTTCGAATTCAAAAAATATTTTTATATATATATATTTTTTTTTTTATTTTTATTCTGGTTCTCTGATTAAATCTCTTTCAGATTCATTAAGATATTTGTCAAAGTGTTCTTATCAAAATTTAAAATTTTGCCAAGCTTTCAAGCAGAGACTTTATTTGTGTGACATTTAGATAACTTTATTATATGAGTTCGGTCATTGTATAATAATACGAAAAGAAAACCTTATATAGATCCATATTTATTACAAGATAATGAGTAATATATCTAGGCGATATGATCTTAAGTAAGCCCTAATATTAGTATTTATTATTTTTTGTTGTGGCTAGGAATTATTTAAATTAATAATAATATATTGAAATAAAAATTATAATCGTTAAAGCACTGGCTGTTGTCCTCGCCTTATGCCCTTAAATATCGATGAAGAATCAGATATTGATTAAATAGTAATACACTTGATCTGCTTATGGTATGAACATTTCAAATTTTTGTATTAATTAGTCTCAAACTCATGTTAAGTTAGACATAGATAAATAATTATTATGGTTAATGGAAATTAAATTATGAAAAATTATGATAAAACTTGCAATGCCTGCAATCCTTACACACAATTTTCCTCTATCAACGATTCTAATCAAATACTATATAAATACTTAATTACATTTGATGTAATAGCATTTGCATGCATATACACATAATATATATATTTTAATATACTAGTTGTTTTCGCCATTCGGAATTCGCGCTGCTTGACTGGGTCATTAATCATTTACGCATGCAGTCGTGGCGCAGAACTTGATTTATTTCACTTTTTTGTTTTTGTTGGGATGTTGCGGAGGGGGAGTAGGGGGACCCCAAAACAAAATGAATATTTTCCTTGCTTCTTACGCAACACTGGTCACAAGATTGATGTGACATTTGTGTTGGCTCTCGAGAAATATGGCAGAAATATGGCAGCACTTGGCAGCAGTGGCAGCTTCTGACAGACCCTGGCGACTGCTCTTCAAGAAATTGGCAATGAAAAATTCTAGCGCCAGGCGAAACGACATTTCAATTTGAGAGTGCTGGGCACTCTACTCCACTGCAACAGTCTCGCTCTGACTCTGCCCCGCACACTTGCACTCGACATGGCCGTGATGACAGTGAGTGCGAGAAATATATCGCCCGCAGCATATTTTTGGGTTTTGGGTTAACTTCGCCTGGCTGCCATGGTTGCCCGGCCATGGCAGACATTCTGGCACGCCATCTATCATCCCGAGCTCCAGCTCTAAGGGTTGTTGATGGTATCCATAAATTATTTTTGCACGCGCGCGCGCTCGCCTTTCGCCTATCGCCTGCCCAAACATTTTTGCGCAGTGTAAAGACATCAAAGCCACTGCAGACGGAGCAGCACAAGAAAGGCAAAAGCCCCGGCGCAAAATCCAAATCCAAAGCGCATTTCGTTAATACAACGTTCAGTTTTTGGCAATGAATGCAGCTGTCGTAGTCGAAGTCCACGAGCTCATTATGGCCGCCAAGACAGGCCGAGGCAGGGCGAGGCAGGGCGGGGCAGCTGGCTGCACGTTATAATGGATGGCTCTGGAATAAGGCGTGTAAATTATTCATGTGTAATTATCATGAATTGGATAAATTTCTACACTTGTTTATTACAGACTTTTACAACTCTTCACGGGCTCTCGAGAGACTTGGCCTGAATTTCTGTATTACTTCAGTAATACTTCATTGAGCTGAATTTGTTTATGTCATGTGAGAGGGGTGCGATTATTGCCTGAAGACTCTAGTGAGCATTTAACATAACATTTAATACTTAACATAATTACTTCAACATTAGCATGGAAATATTTGAATATTTGATTGATAGACTCAACAAAGTTGAGAAAAAAAGCTAAGTTAAAAAATATAAAAAATTATTATATTTTTACCGGAGTTTTTGATATGGTTAAATTTAAATGATTCGATGAAATTCTACAGATCTTCTTGTGGAATTCCTTGTAGATCTTCTAGTAATTGACATCAGTTAGAAAGAAGACATTTAAATATTCTAAAATATATTTATAAGCACAAACTCTCTACCTAGTAAAATTGTAAAAAACGACTTTTTCAGCTATTTTCATTATTTCAAAGATGAGGTTATCTTTCAGCTATTTTCATTATTTCAAAGATGAGGTTATCTTTTAATACAGCTTTGTTACAATCTAACCAAATTGAATTTTTCAGCAAAAACACATATTAATTTGTATATTATTAATATATATATATATATAAGATAGTATGTAATTATAATTGGATACAATAATTGTTTAAGCAGATGTCTATATCTTCCATATTTGTAATGCTATTCGCCAATTGTAATATGACTTATATATTATATTATATTGAGTGTATTTATTTTATATGTGAAATCATCAACATTTCGTATTCCAATCTAGTTGAACATATGTGACCAGCAAGAAAATACATGTTAACATGATGTTTTCACTTCGTTCACACGGACGGACAGACGGACAGACGGACGGACGGACAGACGGACAGGGCTATATCGACTCGTCTTGTCGCGCTGATCAAGAATATATATTCTTTATGGGGTGTGGCACGCCTCCTTCTGCCTGTTACATACATTTTCACAAAACCATTATACCCTGATTTGCCATTTTCAATGGGCTCAGGGTATAAAAAAAATGTAAAGTTCGGTGGTTATGTATCAAGTTAATTTATTTTTTGGCAGTCAAAGAAGACATATAGAGTTGCAATGAATTTGTTCACAATCTGACCAAGTTCAAATTTACGACAATAATAATTTGTTGTTATATGTAAATTTTATTATTTAATATATTTGATAGATTTTAATATACAATTATAATGCACAATATTCCTATACGATTTTTAAAGTTAAAATAGTATTTACATTTCAAATATTGGGTTGTGGATGCAACCACCATATAGCGCTGATTTCCTTTGTCAGACTACCATTTGTTTCGGTCTTTGCAGAACTCCTTAAATGGTAAAACTTTCGCACATGACGAGGCTATAAAATCGCTTTTGGTTCAGTTTTTTTTTTTTTTTGTCAGATAAAGGCCAGAAATTCATTGAGCGCGGAATAATGAATTTGCCGGAAATATGACAAAAGATTATAGAACAAGATGGCAAATATATAATTGATAAAAGTTCATTCGAAGTTTTACTAAAAATGTATTTACTTTCTTTAAACAAATCGGCAAACTCTTTCCGGATAAACAAATAGTTCTCAGTCTTGGCGATTATCGCTTTATCAGCGTAAAGCGAAAAATCTCATAAAAAAAATCTCATAAAGCCTAAGATTTCCCAAAAGTCAATGGGTTCGCAATTTTTTAAGGTTCTTCCCAAATAAATTTTAATATAAATTATCTGATCTCATGCATATATAGAAACATAACTAACATCAGGCTTCGATCAATTTACTTTCTTAACTTAATTGAAATATCTAAAATGACTGAGAAAAGGATTCATTTTATAAAACCAGCTATGCCTCCTACTTAATATCATGTTCCAGGGTATAAAACCAGAAAAATGTTTGCAATTAAATGCAAACCTCAGCGAGCTGTTAACATTTCCTCTCGAGAGCCAGCTCCACAGAACACAAGCTATCAAGTTATCAAAGTAGAGCTCGCCCCCTGGCTGCAGCCCCCACGCCCCACGCCCCCACGACTGCAGAGCTTCAGAGCTGCACACACACGAGTGAAATTGCCGCAAAGTCATTTGGGCTGCTTAAAAGTTGATTCGAAAAGTTTTACACCACACTTTAGTGGTGTACATGAAGAGGGGAGAGAAATGAAAGAGAGAGGGAGAGTCAGTATGTTGGGGTTGTGTGAGAGAGGGCTGTACCTAGGCAGCAGTGAGGGGCTGCTGCATTGCACTGTGAACCGACCGCCGACGTCGACGCCTCTGGCAAACACACAATTAAGCACATACACACAATTAAGCCGACTTTCACACACACACACACACACATAGACACGCATATATAACCTGGCTGGGTCGTCGTCGCCATACAATTTCCGCAAGTCGTAAAAGACGGTAATTTATACCTTTTGCCCCATATGCTATGGCATGGTAATTTGTTAAGTAGAGTTAAAATAATTGCTCGTATTTATAATTTACACATTTTGCCCTGCAAAATTTATCGTCGCGCTGAATGTGCGCTAGATATCACACAGTCCTCGGGCGCCCATTCTCAGCTCCAAAGAGGCTGCTGCTGCTGTCTCTGCCTCTGCCTCTGCCTCGGCCTCCGCCTCTGCTGCAGAGCTTGTCTTGCATTTTTCGGTTATTTCGCGCTGCGCTCTGCAAATTTATGGCCCCCAACTTGTGCCTGCCAAGGAAACGGCGACGGCCCCCAAAGCAACTGAAATTGTCGAGTCGAACGGGCAGCAGGAGGCGTCTTCTGCTGCTGCTGGTGCTGCTGCTGCCGCAGCTCTATGAGTGCGTCTGGCAGACGCAGTCTGTCTGAAAGTTTTACTCGCTATTAATTTCTCTTGCCCGAACTTTCCCTTTCGCGCTAAATATGATGTGAAGCTGCAAGACTTCCTAGATTCGAATCAGCGACGGTGTCTAGTTTCCGAAACTGGGGCTCATATATCAAGTTGTCAATATTGATCCTGAGATCAGCTCGATCAACTGGTTTTTAAATGTTGTGTTGTGTGTGTTATAAAATAATAATAATAATAATTAAATATATCTAATTAGTACTTCATATAAATAAATTCCTTTTCTTTTAGAGTTACGATGAATTAAGAACTGGATAGATCCAAACAAGCAAATGATTCAACTTTGTTGGTTTCGATTTTGTAAAATCATTTGAATCTATTTTAACATATGTAACTACATCTTATGAGAATAAACCAATGAACAACGAATAAGTCAGACTTTATACCAATTTCCGAGACATTTTTAACTCGCAATATCATAAAAATTTGAAGAATTCCGACATCTGAAAAGGGGATTTCAAAAGTCTCTCCTGTACATTGCATGCCGTTGAGTCTGTCGGCAGTTGAATTCAGTTGCTCATTGCTCAAAATTATATTTGAGAATCCAACAATGATCCTTTAACTTCTTTTTGTTTAAGAGTCCGCTTTAATATATCTCTTTTACATTGGCTTATTAGTCAGAGTATATATCATGGGGGAGCCTGAAAGACAAAGTACCAATAAGTTCGCACTCCTTCATATCGCGACTGCTGATTTTCCACCAAATTACCAAGTCCCGAGCTCCCTATGCGAAATTTTCGAGAACCATAAAACATTGCGAACAATAAATTTGGTTTTAATGGCTCGAGAAGTGCGGGAAATTTCGCTACTTACTTTGTGTGCGCTGCGAACATTTTATAAAACATTTATTTGCTTGATTCCTAGCCTCATTTCCGCGTGTTGCGCCCCTCAGCACTTTTTTCTTATATATATATATTTTGTCTGCGCGCTACCCTGGCTATAATGAGGCCATAAAAAGGGTTAAATAAAATGTGCAGCAATTGCCGTAAGGCCAAAATGGCCCCATCCCTGGGATCGGGCCCGGAACTGGGCCACTGACAGGGAAAATTTGCACGCTCCTATTTTGTCGATTTTCGCGCCGTTGCTTAAGAATTATCGACGTCTTTTGGGCACTGCAACATTCCGGATGGGCCAAACCGGCGGGACGTGGGGCACCGCATAGAAATTACAGCTTGTAGCTACAAATTGCTTCCGTTGCAGGCCTTTAAGGCTCCGCTGGGAGTCTTGGGGCTGGGAGGGGCCAGGCGAAAATAGACACATCAATGAAATTTATTAGCTTGCATGTGCAATTGCAACCCTGTCTATGTGTGTGTGTGTGTGTCTGTGTGTGTGCGGCTGAGTTGCGACTTCCAATTGCCGGTCTCGAACCAAATTTTAGTTGTGAAACTGACGCCCCCAAAGCGGATGTTGCCGGCTACTAATTTGCCAGCCCAAGCGGACAGCAATCGTATACCCCAAATTTGCACAAGTCGGAGAATAGTTTTTTTTTTGTTAAAGTCTAACAGAGTAAGAAACCAAAGCTTAAAAGAATAGAAATAAGTAAAAAAGAATTAATTAACGTTTGCAAAAGCGTCAAATTGAAAAATAAAATAAAAATAATAATAATAAATAAAAAAAAGCAAATTTTTAAACTATTTTATAAATAAATAAAAATTAATAAGTTTAATGATAAAAAACTAAAAATCAATGTATTAAATTTAAAATATAAAAAATTAGCTGAGAAAATAATCTTATGGAAATTACATCATAATTCTGCATTATATATATATATTTACAATATTTATTATAATTTAATATAAATATTTCTATATATTGTATATTTTATTATTGTTCTAAATAAATGTATATACATTTGTATTTTATTTAATAGTTGAGAGAGTAAAAATAAATATATACTTACATAAAATATATACTCAATTTAACTACAAATGCATAATTAAATACTTGTTTGGCTTTAGTAAAATTGATTTGAGTGTGTCTTACGAAGCAGAGAAAAATATTTATTTTATGAATAAAATGTTTAATTTAATGAATGTACAAATTTTGGCAAAGTAACTAGAGAAATATTAAATTATCATTGTTATCAGAAACAAGAAATTATAAATTATAATAAGAATGAGAAATAAATTTATTTTTATATATTTTCTGGGCGATCAACTAAGAGCAAATGAATCAAGTGAGAGTACTTTAGTCGGCACTTTTAAAAATTAAAAATTATGATCAGGAAGAGGTGATTCCAATTTGCAATTTGGGTTTTACTATGGGAACTACTTGGTATTACAATATTATTAACCTGTTTTGCTAAATGGACTTTGTTAATCAAATATATATAAATATGTGTATTTGGCAAAGCAGAGGTATATAGTATTCAAAATATGTTGATCTTCAATAATATTCTTAACGGAATATGCCATGCCTTCTGCTGCCTGTCACAAAGATTTTCAGAAAACCGATATAGCTTGTTTTCTTCATTAGCTATAGGTTCAGGGTATTAAAATGACAATAACTTAGAAAATATTTGAGATAATAAAATGTCAGTTACCTTATAGAGTTTCATCTTTGGCAATATGAATCACATCAATTTAATTAAAGTTGATTTCAAATGTGATGTGCAGTGTTATATCGGTGCTTAATCGACTGTTCTTTATGGATTCTAATTGCTATATTAACTATAAGGCATAAATACCTGATTGAAATTTTTGTTAAATAAACCCTCAATTAAATTCTAATTGGAGAACTGATTTAAAGCCATGGGAATTTCCCATTTGCCCAAGTTCGAGAACTGGCTACAGCTAAAAAGCCATAATGTTTTATCTGATTGAAATTCCTTTGATTGAAACAACAAATTTTATGCCTAATCAAAGAGCATAAGTTAGGGCATTGTTGTTCGATCGTCCGAAGTTTACAAAGAATTTAAATATATACATAATGTTTAGATTTTACGATGATTTCGATTAAAATTTAAATCAAAAGGAAAATTTAGACAATGATCAGACTTTATGGGTTTTTTCGTAAAACTTTTTGAAGTGTTTCTGCTGCACAATGTGTTAATGTATAAGTATATATGTATATATAGAGAGAGAGATATAGGCATATGTGTATGTGTGCGTAGCTGTCTAATGGGGCCTCGTGCTGACTTATGCGATCTTTTGATCTCGCCGCGGTTTTCACACTTTTATGACTTTATGATACGCACCATAACAACGACATAACGACGAAGTGAATTGGAATTGGAATTGTACGGAATTGCCGGTGCCCGGAATCGTGCGGCTGCATTTCATTTACATTGCAGTTTGTTGAATGTGCTTCTCCTTCCTTTCCATTTCGACTATTTATTTATTTCGCCTATTTTCAGTTTTTATGGCGAAGACATATCGCTGGCATCTTATTTGTTTTCAGCCACACACGGACTCGCTCTCTGCCTCTCTCTCTCTCTCTCTCTCACTCTTTCTCTCTCTCACTCTGACTCCCATTCCATGACTAGTTTATGATGCCTCGAATAGTCTGATAATTAGGTGAGCACACGTCTGCCCTCGAGCATGGCGGCACTTCAAAGGCACCACGCCCACACACTGCCACTCTGCCACTTGGTTTATGGATCCTAGGTCCCTGTAAATAACTGATGATGAATTCCCGAGAATATTTTCCTTGGCAGTTTACAATAGTCAAACAAACATGAGATATCATTTTTGAGGAACGAGATAGATGATGTAGGCGGAGTTCGACTAACCTTTTTGTATAGGTCTATAAACAGATATACCATTTAGGCCGAAAAGTATCATATATATTTATATTTATATTTGAATTTATATTTATATTTATATTTATATTTATATTTATATTTATATTTATATTTATATTTATATTTATATTTATATTTATATTTATATTTATATTTATATTTATATTTATATTTATATTTATATTTATATTTATATTTATATTTATATTTATATTTATATTTATATTTATATTTATATTTATATTTATATTTATATTTATATTTATATTTATATTTATATTTATATTTATATTTATATTTATATTTATATTTATATTTATATTTATATTTATATTTATATTTATATTTATATTTATATTTATATTTATATTTATATTTATATTTATATTTATATTTATATTTATATTTATATTTATATTTATATTTATATTTATATTTATATTTATATTTATATTTATATTTATATTTATATTTATATTTATATTTATATTTATATTTATATTTATATTTATATTTATATTTATATTTATATTTATATTTATATTTATATTTATATTTATATTTATATTTATATTTATATTTATATTTATATTTATATTTATATTTATATTTATATTTATATTTATATTTATATTTATATTTATATTTATATTTATATTTATATTTATATTTATATTTATATTTATATTTATATTTATATTTATATTTATATTTATATTTATATTTATATTTATATTTATATTTATATTTATATTTATATTTATATTTATATTTATATTTATATTTATATTTATATTTATATTTATATTTATATTTATATTTATATTTATATTTATATTTATATTTATATTTATATTTATATTTATATTTATATTTATATTTATATTTATATTTATATTTATATTTATATTTATATTTATATTTATATTTATATTTATATTTATATTTATATTTATATTTATATTTATATTTATATTTATATTTATATTTATATTTATATTTATATTTATATTTATATTTATATTTATATTTATATTTATATTTATATTTATATTTATATTTATATTTATATTTATATTTATATTTATATTTATATTTATATTTATATTTATATTTATATTTATATTTATATTTATATTTATATTTATATTTATATTTATATTTATATTTATATTTATATTTATATTTATATTTATATTTATATTTATATTTATATTTATATTTATATTTATATTTATATTTATATTTATATTTATATTTATATATTTAAAATCCCACAATTTATATCCAGTATCTGGGCATATGGCAAGTGTAAAGTCTTATGTAACCTCTGAGAGCGACTGGCTGTCACTGGACGACCTTTAGCCCCTGCCCCACGCCCATCAGTCACCTCCGCCTCCTTTTTTTGTCGCTTGCTGCTGACCACATCAAGCGTTTGTTGTGGTCAACATAGTCCATGACTTTATTAATTGCTGCTCATTAGCGCTCGGGGCTCATTAATCAATGTGACCGCAGAGCCGACGCGTCGCTTTCCCATTGTCCAAATACTACTTTCGATGGCAAAGTGAGCCTCGGCTCCGGAACGAGCGACGAACATGACCCGCAGATGCAGACAAAACATAATTTACTGGCAGCCAAGTGCAGATAAGCCTTCTGGCTCTGCCGCCTCATTGACAAACTGCAGACAGGCCCCGGACAGAGTCAAGGCTGAGTTCGAGCTGGAGCTGGAGTTGGAGTTGGAGTAGGAGTCGCTGTCGCTGTCGCAATCGGATCGGACAGGAGGCGCCCTGAAAACTTTGTCGCCATTGGACATTATCGCAATTTCTAATCGACGCAGCTACAAAATGATTGAAATTCAAGCCCCATGCTCCGCCAACAGCAGCAGCAGCAGCAGCAGATATAATAAATGACCTGCGGCCACACCAGGGAGCCCAACTGGGACCCAGACGACACTTGTAACTGAATACCCCTCCGCACGGCCCACAGACCCGGCCACTGGCCAGCGGGTTGCAGGGAGCATGTGTAAACTTTCCAAAAGAGCTGACACACTAATTAGCGCCCATTGATCATTTGGGCCTGGCGCCTGGGTGTGACAACGACAACGACGACGACGACGACGACGACGGCGACGATGATGACGATGGCAATAAAGAACATGGCAATAGCAACACAGCTTGAGCTTCAAGAGTCGAAATTTACACGCACTTTCAGTCGGGCATAGCCGACTGATGAATAAAATTTGTTAAAAGACAATTTAAATATATAATTAAAATACTTATTGAGGGAAAATCAAAGACTAAAGATGAAGCAGAAACTCTCAATTTAAGACTTTAGAAGTATAAAAATAATATACTCGCTCTCATTACTCGTACAGTGTGCACAGAACATGTCATTGCATGCCTGTTACACAGAAAGAAGAGTAGAGAAACGAGAAAATTATTATTTATTATTATCAATTATGCTGTTCAGCACAGCAATAAATGATGAATGAAAATTTAAATCCATTTTAGATCTTATAAGTAAAAAAATAATATACTCGCTCCCATTAGTCGTACAGGGTATACACACCATGTAATGGTATTTCTGACTAACAGAAGGATCAGAGAAACGGGAAAGTTATAATGCTTCGCGCTAGAGGGTTATCAATTGAGCAATTCAGCTTGGTATTAACTGAGGAATACACTTCCGATCAATTTTCGATTTTACAAGTGCAAAATAAGTATACTCCCTCCAGTACGCGTACACACCATGTGAAGGGATTTCTAACTAACAACAGGAGCAGAGAAATTAGAATGTTATAATACTTTGCACTAGGGGGTTATCAATAGAGCAGTTAGATTTTATAGGTAAAAAACTAATATGTTCGCTTTTATCACTCATACAATGTATTAAACACCATGTGATGACATCTCTGCATAACAGAAGAAAGGGGAAAGTTATACAATAATACTTCGTACTAGGTGGTTATCAATTGAGTAGCTAAATTTTATAGGCATAAAACTAATATACTCGCTTTTATCACTCGTACAATGTATTAAACACCATGTGATGGCATCTCTGCATAACAGAAGAAACAGAGAAAGGGGAAAGTTATACAATAATACTTCGTGCTAGGTGGTTATCAATTGAGTAGCTAAATTTTATAGGCATAAAACTAATATACTCGCTTTTATCACTCGTACAGTGTATACACACCATGTGATGGTATTTCTGACTAACAAAAGGAGCAGAGAAAGGGGAAAGTTATACAATAATACCTCGCACTAGGGGGTTATCAATTGAGCAGTTCGGCACGGCATTAAATGAAGAATGCACATTTGAATAGCACCATCATTTACGGACGTAATCATCGCATTGAGGGGTTGCTGCGGTTCTGCTCACATGAATTTCTAATAGAGCTGTCTGGCGCTGCGGGAGACGTGTCAACGGGCGGCTTGATCCTGGAGACGATAAGTGAGTTGAGTTTTAAGTTTTAATTGGTTCGTCGGCTGTTTTTCTTTTTCTGTTTGGTTTTTGGGGCGTCTGTCACGACACAAAGCCTAATTAACATGTAGTACACTCTTAATGACCACAACTCATAACCATAATTCACTGGAGAAAATTCAATTGGGCAAAGCTTAAGCACTGGCCTTTGCCCTCAGCCCCCAGCGCGCAGCTCGGACTTGGCCTTGTTCTGGGACCGGCTCAAAGTGCCATAAATTAATTAAACCCATTTAACATGCATCATAAATTTATAAACAATACACCCAAAAGCTAATTAGCCGACACGAAAATTGCTACGTACGCAACAGCCAGGACCATACAGCGAGCTCACGACTCTGACCCTAAGACTGAGGAGGAGTCGGAGTCGGAGTCATGACTAGAGACCGAGTCAGAGTCAGAGTCAGAGTGTAAGTGTCGGAACCAAGACTTCGGCATCGCATTGCGTATTTGGGGGCGCCCAGGCCAGTCGCAGGACAATGGGCTAAATTGCAAAGACGAAGCTAAATATAACTCATTGCCTTCAATTGTAATCCGCTGCGTTCGAATGCCCTTGGAAAAAGTACTTTGGTTTTTATACAAAATATGTAACATATAGAGTTAAAATCTTACATTGGTCTTTTTTCTATTTTATGTAAACTATATCTCTGATTTACATATATTTTTCTGTCGCCTGTTGTACATATGCATAGCTGAATTTGAGCTTTACTTATTTCTCGTGTATATTTTTATAAATATTATCCTCTTATTTCAATATCAATTCTTAATATAATACATTTTACAATTTTACAGTGTCAAGATGTTGAGTGAATACAAAAAATAATCTCGCCTCATACCTATCAATATCCATATACATATATATCCTCTATAGAAAATGTCAAGAATAGATAATAAATTTAATGGTTCACATTTTTATTTATTTTTAAGAGTATAGTATTTAATGCATTGTTCTATTGGTCTGTTCGTCATCGTGAGTGAACTCAACCACCGAGCTGTACTCCTTTTTGACAAAACTTTTCTAAGCCGGATGTGCAACAAATGTTTATTAACTTCTTCGACCATTAACAATTATCCATACTGATATAAAATACTTTATTTAATTTTCGTTCATATCGATACAAGTAACTGTGTTACCGCATTAATCTACGACTCGCATTTGGAATACTTTTTGGTCGTTTTTATTGAAGCTAAATAAAGTGTTGTATGGAATCTGCTTTATTTTAAGAGAGATACACTAGACTGATGACTCATATTGCAAAAGACGCTTGAATAATTGAAACATTTCGAGCCATTTAAATATTTTATATTTTCTTTATAGTACATTTTATAAAATTTAATAGAATTGTAGATAATACTCAAATTAACAGATTATTTACAGTATTTTCTTAGTTTCTAATTACTTTCAGGATATCTTCAAAGCATACAAAATTATATTATAAATTAAATTTCAAAGAACCATTTACTTCTCTTAGATTAGTTCTTCAAGCCGTAAGATATTATAACACATAAATATGTATGTTATAAAAATATATTAAATAATATCTGAATAAATCAATCAAATAATCGATTAAAAAATAAAATATATTATAAAAATATATATTACATATGAATAAATAAAAAAAAAGTTTCCTTTTCTAAACAACGTCAGATAATTGTAAAACTAGTCCAAGATTAAGTAGCTTAAATGTTTTTAGCCAAGCACTAATTCAATTAATTTAGGCGCTTTTTAGGAGTAGGAAGAGTATAATGCAGTCGGTTAAATTCACTTTCTACACATTCTGGTTATTTTGACTACTTTGCTTGGTTGTTTTACATCATCAATAAAAGTAGATTCATTATATTGTTTGCCTGACTAATGGATACTTTGCAGTTTACAATTTATTCCAACTAGAGGAACTACCAAAGCAAAATTTAAGGAAATTACATTAACAGAAATGATAAATAAATATATTCCTGATGATAATTTAGATTAATCTCAAAGAGAGGTATACTATAATTATATATCCCATTTTTGATCCATGAGAACAGGGTATACAAAAAGAATCCGTATAGTTATATAGTTCACTTAATCTCAAAGAGAGGCATCCTTTGATGATATATCCCTTTTTAGATCCATTAATACAGAGTATACAAAGTAGATCCATACTCAAACGGACAGTCATGAATAATAAAGCGCCCTCTGTTGCAAATATTACTTACAGTACGAATGAATACGCGTCTGTTGGCAGTTGGCTGGCAATTGCTGTTGGCCAAGTCGAGGCAACACTTTCTGGTCGGTGAATTCTAAGATTTATGCCGACACTTGATGCGAGTCAGCTTAGGGGTGAATTTAGCATAAGACTCTATGTGGAATGTGGAGTCTCCGCTGAAAGAAATTATTGTTTTGGCTACCGTTGCTCATTATGAGTCGCCGCCCGAGCAGCTGCTGGCTTGTGGCATGCATCTGCGAGGATGCAGACATTAAAGCGCCACATATAAATGCATAACGACATCGGTGGCACTTTGTGGACGCAGACAGCGCTATTAACATAACTCAGCACAATCGAGTCAAGGCGAGTCAACGCAAGCGAGGCAAGGCGAGTCGAGTCAGAGCAGCCCTTTGCCTCAACTGAAAGCAAAGGCAAACGCATAGCTGCTGCCCCCCTTTCGGGTGGGCGCTGCCAGGTCGTAAACATTGTTTTCTTTGGTTTTTAATTGGATTTTATTATGCCAGCCGAAAGTTGGCTGTCTGATATATTTATGATTATTATGTTGGCGGGCTTTTGGCTGTTTGGTTTGTGTTTTTTCTTTTTCGGCAGGGCTGCCGTATCAGCCAAGTGAATGAATCAAGGCAGAATGCATTAGGAACGGTCACTCAACAAACAAAAACTGGGAGAGCTGGGGATTATTTAAATAAAGTAAAGAAAATATTGAAAGTGGGAATATCGCTTAATATTATTTAATTTAAGTTATTTATTTTAAATATGAATAGAATTTCCTGTTTCGGAGAACTTTGGGCAAGACAAGTGAGGAATCAAAAGTGCAAAATTTTAGGAATATTTTAGTAAAATAAAGCAAATAATAATCATGTTTGATTGGAATTTTGATATGATCATAAAAAATCGAAGGAATATTTCATGCAAAATAAAAAAAAATCGATTCGAATTTGATTGTTCCTTGATATTACTTTATTTAAATATGTATAATGATTTATTTAATAATAATAATATATCGGTTATTTACTTTTACATTATACATATATTATATACACTATACACTTGCTCAAAATAATCCGAATTCTTTTTCTCTGGCCTCTCTCCGAGAGATAGCGCTTCAGCCCTGATCTTGAAGTTGCTTTCATTTCGGCACTATGGGTTAATTGCTTGGATGAGCAACTAATTTGATGGCATTTCAAAAGACCAGAAGAGAGCGTCAAACAGATAAAATTTATATGCATGCGAGGCGATGCATGTGTAACGGCACTTAGGGAGTTCCGTTGCTGCTGCCCCAACCCCCAACCCCTCAACCCGCCAACCCCCTCGACCTATCATCGGCTACGCCAAAAAGATAAAACGCGGCCTGGCGTTCATTACTAGTGGGAGTGAGAGAGAGAGCGAGAGAGAGGGAGAGAGAGAGAGAGAGAAAGTCATATATATATACATACATTCAAATTTATGCACTGTGGGCGTCTGTCGGAGTTTGGCTCACCGTCAGATAGTGTAGTCAAATGAGTGTGTGTGAGTGTATGAGTATGAGTGTGTGTGTTTTTGGTGTGGGTTGCCTTTTGTGCAGTCAACGATTTTCATGCTTGAGCGATTGCCACAACGGCCTGAGGGGACACGCCATGAGGAGCAGAGCAACAGAAACAGACCCGGTGGCTGGGGCAGAGGCGGGGGCAGAGGGGGTGCGGCCTGTGACTGAAGCAGGCGGCATAATTAGTTTGAAACGGAAGCTAATTTATGTTTTGGCAGTTATGTTTAAATTAATGTTACAAAAATTAAATGCTCATAAATAAAACAAAATTTATGGCCGCTGCTGTTGCTGGCTTAAACGACAGCCGCAGATCCTTGCAGCGGCGGTGGGTGCTGCCCGGCGAAGGCATTTAACTACAACGAAATGGTAAAATTTCTTTATCACACATAAAGCAATTTGTTCTGATGGGGCCGTGCACGGCGACCAAACGAATTCCAACAACGTGTTTAGGGTCCATTAATGCGACTCCAGCCAGCGAGGCACTTAAAGCATTTTCCGAGTCGCTGTGAGTGCTCAGGTAACATATTTATGTGTCCGCCAGACAATTTGTGGCCTGTGTCAAAGACATGAATACCTTATATAATACCTTATATATAATACTTATTCTTGTAACAAAGTGATTAGACTGCAAGTTATAATCTAGGTATATAGAACAATGGACTGATTCTTGGTAAGCTGAGACTGCCTGAATGCTCTGATGTATTTCTGTAAAGTTGCAACAGATTTGTTAACGAAGTTTCCAATCAAAATCTGAATAATCCCAGAATCCTAAAAAAAATATTTAATTTTAGTTTTAATTTATAAATAAAATAAATATTTAAATAAAATATTACAAATAAAGAAATGAGAAAAAAACATAATCGATAGCTAATTCAAGTTTAAGAGCAATCTCTAATATACGTATATATGTAAATTTATGTACTCAACTATTTGAAACATCTTGAAGGGCTGAATGTCAATCGACAGATATGCCCGTCAAGATCAATTTGGGATATTCTATAAAAATTGAACCAAGTGTTTTTGTTACATTAAGGTTCGAAAACTACAGGAATCCACACGTGGAGTAAATGAATACTGAATTTTTAGCAGTCTGTTACAATGAACATTGTTTAATTAATATCTCTAAACTATATATAAAAAAAAAAAAAAATAAATTTACTGAACTATGCTTCAATATTTAAGAAGAAAAGGTTATTTATTAACTTATACTGTAAATTCTTTAATTTTAAATCACAACAAATTGTAAATTTAAAAGGAGTGAAACCAATAAAAATAAAAAAATATCTCAGAAAAAAAATGTTCAGAATACAATGATGCTGAGCAAATATTTATAATTTAATGAAATATTTTATTAAATTTATTCATTTGACCTGTTATATATATTTTCTTAATAACATAATATCCCAAGCCGTTATCTGGATATTGGGATAAAATGATCGTGCTATTTATGCATGTATGTACATATATATGTGTGCTGGTACATATGTCCCATCATATGATGGTAGCTATCTAGTAAGCAACAAAATCCATGGCCAGAAATTATGAAAATATATTTTTGTATAATTATTTTTATACTATCACTATTTATCAATTTTTTTTTTGCTAAATCCCATTATATTTGCTTCACGATATAAATTTATATATTGACATTATTTTGGAAGTATAACTTAAAGACTATAAAAGATAAAAGCAACAAAATTTGTGAGTTAGTTACAGATTCTGTAGAGATTATGATTTCGAATACTTTCATTCTGTCCTCTGAAAATGAGGCAATTAATTCATATAGTAACAAAAATATATTTTGATGCCATATTAATAATTTTTAAATTGTATCAAGAATATAAATATATATCAAATCAAAGATTAGGAATAGATGAACATTATGTAAGCAGCAGCTTTCTGATGGGTTCTGAGAACTTCCAAGGAGATAACATTGATAATGTCTAGAATGTTTACAGATTTAAATATCTTATAACAGGACTTTAACATATAACATTCTACAATATATAATTCATTCAAGCAACTTATATACCTTCAGCTGCCTTGAAGTAGGCCTTTCAGCAATATAGTGTATCAGCCTGTTCAAGTTGCGTAATCACTCAGTTGGAAACTGACTGTAAATGATGTTCAACAAAAATGAGAATGAAATATATATGCTGCGCAATATATAAATTCACCCTGTTGGAAATTTGGAAATTATTGTTACAAATTTTCGTGGCTATAAAACTGTGTGGGCATGGAAAACCTTTCAAATTTGCAGTGCAATATGTCAGTTAGTTTCAACAGCGTTTGCCAACTGTGTCCAGAGCAGTCACACCCACACACAGACAAACATACACACACACACACATACACACACACACTCGCACACAGAGAGCAAATGAATGAAAAATGAATTTAATTGCCCTATGTTGAGTGTCAACATTTTTGAAATGGGTTCGCATACGGATCAGACAGAGGACGACGGACAGCCGCCGCACGGACTGCCAAAATAAAAAACGTGCCGGAGAGCAACATTTTGGCAACATTTTTATGACAGCAACAGCAGTAAAACTTTGACCTCTGTCGGCGCAGTTCACATGCTTGGGTGGGGAATGGGGATGGATGGGGGATGGCGGGCAGCCTGCGCTGACCCACATCAGAGCCCAAATCATGCATACGCATGTCGAGCGCCGTGGAGCCCCCCGCCTGTGCACTGGATCGAACTACTCTCACATTCGTCCGGCTCGGTTGGTTATTCGCATTGTTGTCGGTGGGCATCAAAGCAAATTTTGCTCACTTTGCCTGTCTCACTCGGCTGGCTGTCAGTCGACAAATCTCTGGCCTCTCTTCGGCGCTTGCCTTTTTGGAATTGGGGCTGGGATTTGGTATTCGGCATTCGGCATTCAGCTTCAGCTTTCAGCTTTCGGCCATCAGACTTGGTCTTCGCTCTTGGCTTGCTGTCTCTGCCAGCAGCAGCAGCAGCAACAACCGCAAAGAGCAACATAATGAAAAGTGTTTGGTCATTTATTGTTTAAATGTCTGACAGCATGTTGACAGCCAAATGCCAAAGTAAGTTGTCAGACAGAAACAGCAACAGCAACAGACACAGCATCAGCATCGCAGTCAGCATCGGAATCAGCATCAGAAACGAGACCACGATGGCGTCTGCTGCTGGCATTCAACCAACTTTGCAGCTGTAGTCGAAGTGGGTTCTGAATGACTCTTTGAGCTAAGGATCCTGACTATCTCCCCCTCTCTATCTCTCTCTCTCTCTCTCTCTCTCTCTCTTTCCCCCACTGGCGACAGTTGCTTTGATGTTATTTGATTGAGTTTTGATTTTAGCAGCTGCCCAAGTTATGTTCACATTCTGCACCCAATTGGGTCTGATTTGCCTTCAAAGCTGCACATGACATGGCAAAAATGCATAGTTGAACGATTTATTCGTCTTTCAGACAGAATTTGTAATTTGTGTGTGGAGTGGAGATATTTTAAATCAGTTTATAATTCTTTTATAGACAAACTGCAAGAAGTTTTCACCAAAATTCCATTTAGTAAGTAAAATGATTGAAAGATTTTTGGATTTTTAGCATAGTTGTGTTAATATAAGAATTTCAAATATCAAAGTTTCGGAAAATTATAATCATAATGTGTTAGAAGAATACCTCCAGCTTTTATAATATTATTTGATATAATTATTATATTATATTGTTATTCTATTTATAGTTTTCCAAATTTTGTTCATGGTATTTTTAATAATTTAAATGTAGTACTATTTTCATGAACATAGCTGTATGTATACCAAATAAGTCAGACTTATAGCTGTGTTCATTAAAGTCGTAGTCGACTGAGACATCAAATATTGAAGAACGAAATGCAGGAATACACACAACGTGCTTAAATCGAATATTAATAATAGTATATTGATAATACATAAATATTTTTTTTTTTTTTTTTTTTTTTTTTAATATAGTTTTATTGCAGCTTTTGTCGTGGACTCTATAGCGCATGTATAAGGGTACCTTAGCTATTAAAGTGGCTTAATGCCTTTATTGTTAAAAAATTACTTTAATTTAGGAAACTTCTCAGGTCCAAGGGGTGTGATCTTTTCAGTCTTCTGTTGATGGTGTTGGTAGCTAAATTGGCTGCAAGCTGGTTTGGGTGGGCGGATATTCTATCCGCGTACCTAGTGCTGTGTCGGCCAATGAGTTCAGCAATTGTCGGCATCTTGAGGTCGGTGTGCAGTGTTTCGTTTCTGATGTACCATTCGGCTCCTGTCCATGTCCTTAGTGCTTTGTTTTGTGTGGTTTAAACTTTGTTGATGTGAGTTCTTGCAGCAGACCCCCATAAAGGCATTGCATAGGTGAAGACAGGTGCCACTATTGCGTTGTATATATGCCTCTTACTGCGTAGTGACAGAGGGCTATCGCTTCTTAGCATCCAGTCAAGTTTTTTTAATTTAAACTTGCACTTTTTGACTGTCTCACTTATGTGCGGGCCATAGGTCAGTCTCTTATCCAGAGTGACTCCCAGGTACTTCACCTTGTTTGCTCGTGGTATTGGAGCTCCTAGAGTCACTTCGGGGCAGACTCCCCTTCTAGTTGCAAATGTGATGTGTGTGGACCTCTGGGCGTTAATTCCGATGCTCCAGCGAGTTAGCCACCGATATTTTTTTTTTACTTTTTATTACATTAAAATTAATATTAAAATACTTAGTATTAATTTAGATTTTATTTTTAGTTTATTTTTTTTATATTTTATTGTCTTAATATATAATAATATACATATTTAACATTGGCATACTTTGTATTAGTTTCTTTTTGTTATCTTTATCGTATTAATATTTATCATATGAATATTTAATATTTATGTAGCTTTAATTAATTTACATTTTTCTTTTTCTTTATTTTTGTAAATTTTTATTAATAAAATCGATATATAAAATTTTAATATTTTTATTTTTTTTTATTGTATGTATTTATTTTGCTTAATCTTGTCTATATAAATATATGTATATATATGACGATTTTGTTTATTGCTCAAATTAAATTCATTGAAGCCTGGCTGATCGTGCCATAATGTATAATTCCCTAATGTCTAACGTCTAATCTCTAATATATTTAAAACGAAGTTCTTTGAAAACATAACAGTTCAGTAGATATATTCGATATATTGATTAAGGCTTAGCACAAGACATAAAAGGATTATTGATGGGATCAAAAAAAGTCAACAATAGGATGCTTATAATATAATATATTGTATAATATAAAATGTTTAATATTTATAATACAATTTATAATATATATTATGTATTATACATATAAAATCCCAGTAATATAATATATGATTTTGTTGACATTTTTCCGATTACATTTAAAAATGTCGTTAACTTCGGACAGAAATCATAATGGCATCAACTCCATAATTGAGATATATGAGTTAAATACCCTGGAATTTCGTTCCCATGTCAACAGACACAGAAACCACAGCCGAAGAGGGTGGCCGAGGGACAGGAAGAGAGTGTGGGGGATGGGGAAGGGCGAGCAAACGGAGCGAAAAGCAATTGTCGAATGACAATTGTAAATTGTTTAAATAAAATTTATGAGTGCCCAAATGTGTCGCCATATAATTTCATGCACTTTAACATAAAATTTATCACAATTTGTGTGCACATGTTTCTTTGGGGTTTGCCATCCACGCCCCGCCACTTTAATAGTTTATATGCCACGCTGACAACTGCAATACCCTGAAGAAGGGATGTGAGTTTTTAGATAAGATTTGTAACAAAGTGATGGGAGAGTTGAGTATAAAATGGTATTGAATTGGGTTTAGTTGGGCTATTTATATATATAGGGGTACCAGCTCTATCCCTCACTCCTCAATGCTCTCTAAGTGAATGTGAGAGATATCATTGATCGATATTGATCGATTTGAATCTTTATATCTATAACTATATATGAATGTTTTCCTTTGCTTACTGTCAAGTTCTTCTTGAAATCGACTGACAGATTTAGTTTATAATATATTTATCAAAATATTATTTTTGGGTATAGTATATATAAATAATTTTCAATAAATAAAATATGAAAAATCTGTAAAGAATTTCTGATCCATCTATAAGTATATCCTGAAACCATGAGAAATCTATCATTTTAAATATGAAAATCCAATAAAATGTATCAAGTTCTATATATAGCAGGCCTAATCATATCCGTATATACTCCAATCTCTATTTTGCAATCTCCCATAGGGATTGCCTTTAGAACTCTGGTAGTGCATTACGCAGTCGATTCATTCTCTCAGCCTTAATGCTTTGATTTTGTATTCTTTATTTATGTGTGTATGTATATTTCGCATGTGTGTGTGTGCTGGCGAAATAACAGTAATTGAAATTTATTGCACAATTTATAGCTGGCATATAGTGGAGTGGAGGAGGGACTGGCAGGGGATCGCAGCTCGACGGACTTCAATGTTTCATTCGCTTCGGTTCGCTGAGCTCCGCTCCTCTCATTGGTTCATTCGCTCAGTCGCTCAATCGTTCAGTTCTCTGGCATTGTTGTGCTCGCTTGTTCGCACTGCGACATATTGAAATTGATGTCAATTTAAAAAGCAAAGTTGTCGTGTCAATCATAAAACTCAATTATCAGCTGACGGGCGGGAGGCGGAGTTGAGCTGAATGAGAGGTGGGCGGCGGGGGGCGGGCAGGACACTTAACAACTCAATTTGAAAGCGTTTTTACGCGTGTCTGTCTTAAAGGCAACCCCCCACTCTACCGTGCCCCATCCCCACTACTCCTCCTGCTCCACTTCCGTATCGCAACAGCAGCACCCCCACAATTTGCTATGCCTCAACATTTGATTGCCGGCAATCAGACGCGCTTGATGATCATCATCAAAACATGCCACTTGTGTTTTGTGCGCTAATCGTCTCTAAATCGAGTTGACTACACAGAGAGAGAGAGAGGGAGAGGGAGAGGGAGAATGAGTGAGAGGGAGAGAGGCAGATAGAGGCAGCTGTCTGAAAGGCCCCACACTCAGCACTTAAGTGCTACGGGACTTTTGAGTGGCAGCAATGTTGTTGTAGGTGCTCTCGGCTTTTCAAGTGATTTGTATGCCCTGCAGCCAATGCGGGCGCGGCTGGGGCTAAAGGGGAGGTAAGAGCGAGAGACACTCTTGAAGATGAAAGAGATAGCGCTCAGCGGTAGCCTGACCAATGCGTGGAGCTCAACAGCCTGTTGAAATATAATAATAATAGTAATACTTATGATTATAATCAATGAAATATAATGATAATAACTCTTATAATAAATAATATTATAACAATATTAATAATTATAATGAATAAAATATAATAATAATTATTATTATAATGAATAAAATATAATAATAACTATAATCATTATAATGAAATAATAATAATAATAATAATTATAATAAGTTATTGATAAAAATAATAATAATTACAATGCATAAATTATAATAATAGCCATAATTATAAATAATTAAATATTATAATAATAATAATTACCTTAATGAAATATAATTATATTAATTAATAGATCGAATGATATAATATTAATAATAAAATATAGCAATATTAATAATTATAATAAACTTCATTAATACATTTTTTTATACTTTTTAGTGAGTTTCGGTAGTTCAATCGACTTACACAATTCAGTTAGGGTTTCTATGGAGCTAGCTCAAGCTGGAACCAGAAATTGTCAAAATTCTGATTATAATCCGAAGTATCCAAACTCTTCCAAAGTAATACAATAAAAATCGTTCAATAATTGAATTGAAAATGCCTCTGTCAGCCTTTTATCGCTATTAGAATCTGTATAGGGAGCAGTCAAAATAAAGGGTTTTACGGTAGCATTGAGTGACTGTGTCGGACAAGAGCTGAATGGAGATCTATAAGCCGTGCGCGCGCCTGTGTAGCGCATTGTGAAAACAAATCTCAATTAAAACTGTCACAGTCACTCACAACAAACTGTCAACTTTATTATTAATTAAATGTCAGATTATAGTCGGTACACAGCGCCGAGGGGAGCGTGTAAATCCGTTTGCCGTCAAAGACGTCGCACACTCCTTTGAAGCGAACGCCAACTCACAAACACAGCAACAGCAACAGCTACAGATGCAGATACAGCTACAGATACAGCTACAG
This sequence comes from Drosophila meridionalis, assembly GCA_035045145.1. Taxonomy (NCBI): domain Eukaryota; kingdom Metazoa; phylum Arthropoda; class Insecta; order Diptera; family Drosophilidae; genus Drosophila; species Drosophila meridionalis. The sequence continues at coordinate 11,528,510 of JAWNPG010000031.1, forward strand.
CTACAGCTACAGATACAGATACAGATACAGAAACCGAATCTGACAACCATTTCAAAGAGCTTTTTATGTACATAGATAGACACACTCTGACAATCTCCAGTTCAGTGGGCTGGAAATGCTGGCGGATTAGAGCATGCATTAAGTGTAATCGCAATGAATTTTGAAAGATGATTAGTCAATCGCCAGTCGTCGGCCGTCGGCCGTCAGTCCTGAGTCGTCGTTCCACAGCACGTAATCTCCAATCGCCGCAGATTTCGATAAGACGAAAATTCGCAACGACACTTAATTTGGTATTTAGTGCGGCTTTTGAGCAGATCTAACATTTGCCATGACTTATCGCGCCTCTGCCCAGTCCAATTCAAGCCACACACATTGGACACCACTCTATGTATGTGTGTATGTGTGGCTTTAGGCTCTGCTAATGGCACTCGAACAAGATTTGATCAATCACACTTTGACACCCGACAAGAATAGACTTTAATATTTGTTGCGTGACCATTGTCCATTAGGAGCGCGAGTAAATGTATGAGAACTACACATTTGCACACAAATGACATAATCAAAAATCTATTAATCACGAAGTCAGCTTTTAATGTACATGAAATTTTATACAAAATCTATACGATTGAAGCGGTTTTTAAAGTTCATTAGGAAAGTAATTTGCAGATGTTAATGAATAATTGCAAAATTCGTATACGATTTATAAATCAAATTCAAATTGGTATTATAATATACATATATGAACAAAGTAAATTTAAAGAAATTCAATAAGAATAATTAAATGAACTTAAAGTTTAAATATTTTAAGTTTAATATAATTAATATAATTGTTTTTATCGAATTTGTTAATTTTAATTTTGTTTATATATGTTGTATTACCTATTTGAACATATATATATTGTATTTATATTGAATAAGAATTTTTAAATTAATTTTTGATATTTATTCAACTTATTATAATTAGATCAAAACATAATAAAGCTCAGAATCCTATTACAATATATATAGTCGGGATTAAATAAAAATTATACCATAAAAGGTTTTTCAAAAATTTTTTATTTGTTGAAGGAATATAATTATGTTTAATTTGATTCGTTCTTATATTTCGAATATTTTTTTTTCAAACTTTTATTTTTAATAGAATCCATTATCTTATACACTTTCTAATTGGAATAAAATTAAATTTTAAATATAGAAAGTTCAGATATTTTATTGACAGGACTTTGATATATATATATATATATATAATATATGTATAATTTTGAGATTTTATGTAATCACCCTTGGATCAACGCTACGCATCACTTAATATTCAAGTTGAAGCCAATAGTATATAAAAATATGGCTTTAATTTAGAGATATTAAGTTCATAACATCATATGTGTTTATAAGAGATTAAAATTTATAAGAGATTACGATGATGTTGTCTATAGAACGATGCATGATATTGATTAAGATACCAACTCATTGAATTATGCAGAATGCATACAAACATATAGGAATTGTTATCCATACTTTAGTTATGTACAAAATTATTTAATTTATTTAACTTTTAAGGCTCGAGATCTGCATCGCCTATAAATTTCTCGGTTCATTTCGCAGTCATTATTTATATATAGTATGTACCCTCGCTAGATAAGTCCAAAAATACTTATAAATAATTAGTAAATGTAACCGTGGGCTCGAGTCCGGCAATCGATTTATGATCAGCTGGCAATTGAGGCGAACAACACCTTTTAGCTGCACGCTCTGTGCGACATTCATCTCAGTCAATTCCCTACGTAAGACACATTGGGGCAAAAACGATGGGGCCGGCTACAAATCAATTGCCAGGTTGACAACTTAACAGTCTAATCGAAGCCAACAAAATGGTTGCCGCTGCGAGCGAGACCCTGGCTGTGAGACGGACAGTCGGACAGTCGCCCCAGTCGAGTGTCCGTCCCGCTGTCTGGCAACGCCAACTCAATTGACCAGCAGCTGTCCACATAAAGTCCAAATACAGTCCAGTGGCTGGTGGCTGGTGGCCGGCGGACAGTGGCTCCCCGCCCTTGCCGGAGCCGAGTCGAAGTTTGGAAATTGTCATATTGCAAGCGCACGCAGGCGCAGCGTAAATGTTAAAAATTATAGTTAAACTCATAAATTACGAGCATAGTCAGCCGTTGAAACCCGTTGCCGTTGTAGCTGTTGTTGCTGTTGTTGTTGTGGTTCTTGTTGGGGCCCTGACAGCAGCTCTCTGGTCTTTTAGACAATTTAAAGGCGGTTCGTACTCAATAAACCAAATTCCACACATAATTAATCGATGCCAATGCCGATGCCGATGCCGATGCCGATGCCAAGCCGGAGCCACAGCCACAGTCAGAGTCAGAGTCGAAGTTGGAGTCGAGAGCCGGCTGCAAAGTCGTCACGCCGTTTGTGCTTTTTACAATATTTTGTTTTGACTTTGAATGTGGGCTTGAGTGAGTTGGTTCCAGTGTGGCTGGGGCGAGGCGTGCGAGGTGTGCGAGAGGCGAAACTTTTTAATAGTCGCGCCATAATCGTAAATCTTTTGTGTCCGACGCAGTGCAACGACATGGCAGCTGCCGAGCCAGTCGGCCACAGTCGGCCACAGTTGGGCCCCAGTTGGGGCAGGCCGTTGGGGCAGGCAGTTGGGGCAGCTGGGGCAGCAGCGGCACTTGCAAAGGATTGCGAGTCTACCTCTCTACAAATCGAGCAAATGTTCACAGCTTAATTTATCGCTCAAGAACATTACATGCCCAACACAGAGCGACCATAAAACGGATGCTATCACATTAACTGCTCTATGTTAACTCAGCTCCAGCATAGTTTCCACCTATTTTTGGCTCAGACACTATATCAGCCCGTAATTATGAGACCTGGCATTATCTACTGTTAGCTACTCACTGGAATTTAAAGTTAATCTTAAAATGAAAATACAAATCAATCAATTGAATTACTTTTTGTATGGAACACAAGACTGTTTATGCCAATAGCATTGCTGTAATATTAGAGAAGTGAGCTTTATATTTCAATTGAAATTTTGCACACAGAAACTATATACCTCAGCAATATATATAGTTAGTATATTATGATAGTTATTATGGTTATTTTCATGTGTTAAAAAAGAAGGATATTTTATTATATTATATTATAATGGAGAGTAAATTAAATACTGGACTGAAACTGATTGTTTTAGCATTCCTATGGAATACTTGCATTGCTTTTTCATTTAACTTTCATATGACTTCATTTCATTTTATTATTATTATTTTTATTTATTTTTTTTTTTTTACTGCAAAGTAGAGATTAGTTAATACTAGACACTATGCTGGAGTTGGCATTATCTTATCAATTATAAGAGATCTTTGCATATCATTTTCAATTTATATGGGATATCATGTGTATTATTTGTGATTCCAAATCAGACTTTTCTGTAGGTTCTGATTAGGAAAACCGACACACCTATTTGTAAATAAACTTAAGTGAGCGTAAGCTTAATTGAGAGGTTATGACTTAGCACATTCATTAATTATACTTAAAAAATATTTTTTAAAATAAACTACTTCATATTCATACTTGAATCTTAATTTTCCTAACAATTAAATAAAAAATTATTTTCATTTATTTATTTGTCATTATTTATTAATTGGTTATTATTTATTTATTGTTAACATATTATTTATTTAATATTAATTCATTATTTATATAATATTTTTGTATTATTTATGTACTATCTCATTTTCATTTAAACATTCTTTATATATAATTTATTTAATATTTATTTATTATTGTGTACTTATAATTTCTTTATTATATGTTTTTTTTGTTATTTACATACTATTTATTAATTATTTAGTTATTATAAATTTATTAATTATTTATTAAATATTTCTTTGTTATTTATTTTTAATATGTTTTTATTATTAATTTATTATTTCCTATTTTTTATGTATTATTAATATATTATTTATTTAAAATTAATTTATTATATATGTATTATTTAATTATCACTTAACTATTATTTATATATTATTTATTCAATATTTAGTATTCCTTTATTTTTTGTTGTTTATTGTATATGTATTATTTATTTATTATTTATATATTGTTTATTGACTATTTATTTAATATTCACCATTCAAGTTTATTTGTATAATATTTAACTATTTATTACACATTATTTATTTATTATTTACTTATAATTCCTTTAAATTATTTATTGCCATAAATGTTACTAATCTCAACAACATAATTACCCACATTTGCGTATAAAAACTCATAATAATTTAGTCTCAATTTTGCAAATGAATCAGCGAACGCGCTCAACGATTTTCGAAGTAAGTTGTCGCTTACGTTTTAAGTGGCTCTAACAAGTTGGCCATAAAGCATGTAACTAGCCCATAACAAACGCCTAGCTACAACAGCCTCGTTCTGTGCGCTGAGCGCGCATTATTCAAATGTCCATCTAAGTATCTGTAAGTGTAGCCGTTGTCGTAGCCGTATCTATGGTAGTGGTGTTGGTAGCAAGTCTGCAGAGGCAAAGGCAAAGGCAAAAGCAAAAGCAAGACATGAGCAGAAAGAGATACAACAACAACAGCAACAACAACGACAACGAGTACGACAACGACATTGTGGAGAACTGTCAGTTGGAGCTGACATACAAACTGACAGCTTGAAATTGAGGTTTTCTCCACGCTGACAGCGTAACACGTCAACTTAAGGAGGCATAAGGCCGAGTGCCTGTCTAGATACAAATAGACAGGCCGAGTCGGGCCAAGTCGGGACTGGAGTGTGGAGCGTGGAGTGAAGTGTGCTGGCCAAGTCGGCCAACGTAAAAAGATAGTTGAATGCAGTCAGAGGAGCGGAGCCTACAGCCGGGCAGACATCTAGACAACTAGACAACTGGAGAGCATCAGACAGCAGCAGCCGCAGACAAGGCAGGCAATTTGACAGCTTAAACACACGAGCATGTCAAAATGATATGATCGCTAGCCGGGCTCAAGCAGCGCGCCGATACAAAGCCTGGCACGAATGCGAGTAGCTAAGCAGGGTAGAGTATATATGTATATACATATACATGCATATCTGGAGAGTTTTGGATACAAATATTATACCATAATCAAAGGCAAACTTCAAGTGTTGCATCTGCTTCGAGTAGCAACAAATCAGCAAACACTTCACTCGAGATGCCCTCACTGCCTATCTCTCTCTCTCTCTCTCTCTCTCTCTTTCCCACTCTCTTTTGCTCACTCGCACAGCAGCTACACATGCTGTCAGCGTTGCCGAGGACCGGAATCGGACTGGGTCTGGGTCTGTGTCTGGGCTCGAATCTGACTCTGACTCTGGCTCTGGGTCTTGGGTTGGGTCTGCGGCTATGACTGTGGCTGTGCTTTGGTCTCGAGTTTATCTCGGCCTTTCAGTTAGTTGTTCAGCATGCGTGTTGCTTTTCATGTTTACATTAATAAAAGTCAAAGGTTCTCGAGACTGACATATTGTAATTTATGTTCAGTGACAGCTTTATATCGGCGCATGCGAATTTTAATCACTTGTTATTTTGCATAAATGAGTTGCTCCATCGAATGACTTACAGCCAAACAAGTAAAGAGAGATAGGATAGAAAGAGAGAGAGAGAGAGAGAGACATAGTATATGATTATGTTTAAATACTTAAACATACTTATGTCTAGCCTCTTTGCTTATTTTCTAATTAGTTATGAAAATAGCTTAAGCTGATCCAATTAAGATGTTAATGAAATTTCTATTTGGAATTGAGATTAATTTGCTAAGCAATTATTAAAACAATCCCAAGAAATTTTCTGCATTTCAGACAAATTCAGATATGGATAAATAAACTAAAAACTTTATAAACTTTATCGAAGCATAGAACTAATTGAATATAAATATATTGAAAATATATATTCTTAAGCTAAATTCAAAAGTTATTCAATTTATATAAATATATTAATAGAGCTTCTACCTCTGTGCATCTGTATATGTCGCGTCTATTGTGACGTTCGCTTGATGAGGTCAGTCGAAAATGATGTCGACTCAAATTGTGTATCAAATTGAAAATGCATTTCAAGTTCCCACTTAGAATGGGGGCCTGTTGTCAGTTTTATGTCAAAATAAATGAAGCTAAATGACAGTTTAATCAAGGCGTCAGCCATGTCAGAGCAATCGTCAGTCAACAGCAACAGCAACAGCAACAGCAACAACAACAACAACAACAACAACAACAATTGTGACTGAATCGTGTAATATTGTGGCGAACAATGCAAATTGCTCATCGCACATAAATATGCTCATTCAGTATGCAAAGAGAGTTTATAGGTGATGGGCCAAAGAGAATGGAGAACATAAGTATGAGAATAGAGTATGAACATATTCGTCTATGCACTCACAGCTATGAGATATCGGAAATTAGTGAATCTTATATATATATTTTATAACAATATTATATATCAATATGATATATATCTATAATAATATTATATATCAATTGCATCATTTGATTATTAAATAAAAAATAAAAACAAATTTTTTTTTTTTTTTGAAAATACAGTATCTCTAGCTATGTACAACTATCTTTAGCAAGGTTTATCGCGAAGAATAATTGAGCTCCTTCACTGAATGCGAAAGTCGGTTATCGGCAAACAATATAGACTCAATAGTTTCAGAGTCTTTCACCTGCTGCTGGAGATTCGATGTTGACCTATACCATATTACAGCCGCAGAACCATCGATAGGATCTCTCCACAATGGTTTCGACTATCCACACTAACGATGGTTCCACCAAGCGAAATATGTAAGGATAAGCATGAAAAAAAAAAAAAAAATGAAACAAATGATAAGATTATTTATTACAAGAAATAAAATATATACCATAAGAATACTAAATATAATATTACTAAATGAATAGAATGTTACAAATGAAATGAAATATTACAAGAAATAAATTATATACTATAAGAAATACCAAATTATGTTTTTAAAAACTGAATGAATTGATTTTTGTAAAGTGATACGATATGTAAAATAAAATGTGTAAAATAAAATAGATTTGTTTCTAAAAAAAATAATGTCCATCGATACCATAGATAGCACCATCGTTAGCTTTAACAGCTCCACTCTATATTTAGTATAAATATCAAATCGATATTAGATTAATTTTCACTGCGAGCGAGCATTGCGTAGTCGGCTCCAACCAACTGCATTATTCTTACTTGCTTTCTGTGGGCCTGTCATCCTCAGCGAACGCAACTTGCAAATTGTGAACTGTGAATTGTCAGTTGGTCGCGTCTGTCTGTCTGTCCGTCCGGCTGTCCGCCTGTCGCTCGTAAGTGCATTTGCATTTGAGGGGCGGGAGCGGGGGGCGGGGACTGCAAATGTTTTTGACACTTGACAGGCGAAATGCACTGACAACTATAAAAATGAACAATGCGAGCTCTTTGGCAAGGGCAGATGCGAGTGCGCAGCTTGTAACGGGTGACTGGTAACGGGTAACAAGTGACTGGGAACGTGAACGGGAACGGAAACGGGAACGCCAACGTGCTGCTGCTGCTGCTGCTCGTGCACTGTTTGTTGTGGCTTACCAAAATAGAAACTAAATAAATCTCGCGGCGCGGTCTTGTGGCTCGTCATCGTGCGCGTCGTCCCAGAACTTGTTTACAAATGAATTTAATTGATCAATCAAAGCGAGTGAAGATCAAAAAAACAAGATCAAAGCAATGCGAGCCAAACAGACAAATGCGCTACAAGCAAACGACAAGAGCCGAACACGCAACCAATCATCGGCGGGGGCAACGCACAGGCATTAGAAATGTTCTCCAGTTCCCCTGACTCATTCACTCATTCAGTCAGTCAGTCACTCAGTCACTCAATCACTCAATCAGTCACTCAATCAGTCACGCAGACCCACTCGAATGGGAAGATTCATTGCATTATGCTGCACTCACTCTACTCGCCTCGCATTGTTGTCTCTGCCTTGTTGTGATCGGTATCAATCAGTGAACTTTGATTGTTGTAAATGTAATTAATCAATAACATAAACATTTACACAGCTCACGCAATGCGCGACGCCAACACTCGGCAACTTAATCAGCCGCATTTGTTGTCGAGTCGGGTTTCCGAGATGGAGCTGGAGGTGGAAATGGAGGGTTATCTGAGGCTTAACTGCATTTAATCTGCTATTATTTGCAGCTAATTGCATAAGTGCTGGACTCAGAAATAATATGTACCATATGTATATAGTTATGTATACCCTATTACTATTCAGCAAAAATCGTATAAGCAGAGCGTTAAGGCTCATAAGTGAATACTCTCAGCTTACGTTTTTCACTTGAGTAAGTCAATGAAAGATTAAAGTATGAAACATACAAATCGATTCACTGTGAAATCTATGAATCTATTCACCAATATCTAGTGAAATAGTCATTTAAACTCTAGTATCGAAAGGGTCTCTCTATCTCTCTCTCATCATGTACGACGATCTCTACCGACATAGTGAGTGCAAAGAGCGAGGTAAATAATTCTTCCTCAATATAAGTCATATACATATGTATGTATATACAGGGTAACTAAGTTGCACTACGTACTACAGCAAATTTTCTTTGGGAGCAAATATAATACAAATATGTTACAGATCTATCTGATTTACATATTATGAAAACGCGAACCAATGATAACTCCATAGGGCCGTCATTCAGTGTTGTGAAACAAACGAGGTTTGACAACGACAGATAGTTGTTTCGATCGAGTGTGGACATTGCCGTAAAAATGAAAGCGAACGTGAGGTAATGGCAGTCGGCATATGAAATGAGTGATAACAAATCAATCAGTAGTAGGGCAAAAAATCTTTGGTAACATTCAACTAACATAGCACTGTTAACACACTATTTATTAAAAGTATGCTAATAATACGCTGTGATAACTTTTTGCGTTCAAAGTATATTTAAATACAAAAAAGTCAAATGGACTTTGTGATACATCACAATCATCCCCATCCTGTCTATATTAGTAAAAAATTTATAAATTAATAAATCTTTCATTTGGTTTAATTGCTTAAGATATTTTAGAAATAGATAGAGACTTATAATCTTATTGGGATATATCGAGATTTGGCAGCGTTATTGGTTTGATAACGACTCTGTAGTATTTACGGAGTAGTGTTTTTTAATGCTATCATAGAAAATCTATTGGCACAATATCCACATACGTGGATTGATCGAATTTGTTAGCTTAGAAAATTTTGCCCGTCTGCATTATCCCAAGAAAATCGAGTTCGAATGAAAGCCAGGTGAGCTTTGAGCGCGATCAGTTTACATAGGTGCTAATCTATCTTGGAAAGAGTTCTATTATATATATTTTAATACTATTATATCATATTAATGTTTTTATATTATTATATTATATGATTAATTACAAAAATTTTATTATTTTTGTATTTTTTAGATATAATTATAAATTTCTTTGAACTTATAAGTAGTTCATAAAAATGTAGTATTAAAAACCTCTTTTCGAGATAGACTTTTATTTCAACTTAATCTTTAATCAATATAAATGTAAATAATTTACAATAAGCTGAAATTTGTGCTGTCGATAACGCTTTACAAATAGATAGTAAAATATAGAATAGCTCTATATATACAATATACTTTCACGTAAACATCTCCAAAACAAAGCTCATATTTATGTATTTATATATGTATATGAATATGTTTTTTGGGTTGAAATTTGGAAAAAATACTTAATCATATTGCATATTGCGGGTGGCAGGACAACAGTTTTTCAACTTCGTGGTAAACATCCTGTTTTGTAAAATGAGTTTTACAGTTATTTATGCATATATAGATTGCATTTATCGGCGCTTAGAGCTTGGACGCTGTGGCGGCATCCGCTTGTAAATCATATAATAAAATATTTATGCAGCGGCCCACCTTTGGCCACATTCCCTGTTGGTATCTCTATCTGTATCTGCATCTCTCTCTCTCTCTCTGCCACACTCTCTGGTTTTTTTTACAGTGTATTTAGATAAAGCGAAAATAATGTAAACTGTGACTCTGCAGCAGCTGCTGCCGCTGCTCGCATTATCGTGCAACAAATCATGGAACTAGCTGCGGCTCTGCTGTGCGGCATTAGTTCTGTTAATTTATGAGCCATTTATGAAATATTTACAAATTTTTAAGTTATTATTGATGTTGCCACTGCGACTATTGTTGTGACACACACAGATTTTTGCCACCAATATTTATTCCCCTTTCAGTTCGGTTCGGTTTAAAATTTGTTGGCCTTTAGTTGTTGCTGTTGCTGTTGTTGCTTTTCGCCTGCAGCGTGTCAGCTGGCTTTTATTTATGAGCTTTTTGTATTTTTCCTGACCTCCGCCGGATGTTTAGTTGCCATTGTTTTGTTGCTGTTTTTGCCGTTGCACTGCACTGCATTAGTATATAAAAATTTTACACAAATTTTAATTATGCAAGCATTCGGCTATTTAATACGTATAAAAATAAATTTACAAATTTTAATTTATTGCCAAAAAACACGATTTTTATCTCGAATGTCGAATATTTCATGAATTGCTGAGCAGCTGCAAAAAGTGCAGTTTTTCAAGTTTTTCATAAACTCAAATAGCCTTAACTTGACTTTATGTAAAAACTTTACATGGGATGCATTTTTTTTAATCAAAACTGTTTTTAATACAATTATAGTTTTGATGACATAAAAAAAGAATTTTGCATGCAACAAAAATTTTCGTTACCCTGAAGTAGAAATGTTCTTATTCAGGACGATGAGTCGAACTGATTGACCCCTGCCCGTCTCTCCATGCGTATGTAAGACTTCGTTGATCTCATAACATGTGACAGCTGTTGGCTTCAAATGTAATATATTAACATAATTATGTATAGTAATAATTAAACTGTAAAGTATAGCACGATTACAGTACACTGTTTCTGCACTGTTAACCAGCAATTGTCACCCCACTGATCAGTTCTCTGCGCCTGGTTCTTCATCAAATAACATGTTAAATTCTCGGAATTACCAGGAGCACACAAATCAGTAGGAGGGCGAAAAATCTTAAGTAACACTAACATATCAGTAACATCATATCAATAAAATTGATAACATATCAATGTTAAGACACTGTTGTCTAACAGTGAGTTAACATATTTTTGTTAAGCTATGTTATGTTAAGTCTGCTACTCGTTCCTGTGCGCCTGGTACTTCACCAAGTTATCTATTAAATTTATGTAAGTACCAGTCAGGTGCACTGCATTGATGTGCAGGCTGAAAATGTTTGATAGTGTAGTAACAGGGTACTGCTGACGTACATAGACGTACAGAGTGGTATGTATGTATATTATGTTAACGAACAGTGAGTTAACATATCAATGTTAAGTAAAATGTTTCACTCGGCTACTCATTTCTGTTCGCCTGGTACTTTGGAAAATGGTGGTTAGGCTACATCAGCAGCCTCCTCAATGATAGAACGATATTTCTTCATTCATGTTATGTATATTTTGTTATTTGCAAAAATAAGCACTAAAACATGAAAAAACGGTGTATTTATTGCCAAACATGATACACTAATACAATACAATACAATAATTAATGAAGTGTTCCTAGCAACATTCATCCAGTTCCTCAAGATTCTTCTTACTACATCGTGCGATACTAATATCGGTAATAATCAAATACAGATCCTATAATTAATGTGATTTCGATTTGCCCAAAACAGACACAGATTTTGCTCATTTGGTTGCGCTGCACATTTCGTGCATTTGGCGGATGAGCTCGAGTTCATTCGATATGCGCTCACGCCCCGCACATTAACCCATTTCATCTTGGCTGCCACAGCCTCGGACGGGGCACTTAATTTGCAGCGATGCGTTCGCTACCCAAAGCAGCGCAACATTGTTGCCCTCCCATTCCCATTCTCATTCGCATTCGCATTGTGCAACAATGCAACGGTGCAACGGTGCAACAGGGCAATTGTGTTCGCCGTTTATGGAGCAAGTGCTTCGGGCAGCGATCAGACGTTTTGAGTGAGTGAGAGGCACGAGGCATGAGGCATGGGGCATTAGGCAAGTGTGGCCAGCGGCATGTGCCAAATGCAACGAGTCATAAACCAAGAAGACAATTAAATCAAGGCGCGACTGCCACCTAAATAATGGGATGATATATATTTAAGCATTAATTTGTATTTTATTATATATTATTTTATATATACAAATATGTAAATACATATACAGCTGCGACCATTAAAATAGTAGTGCGACTGAGCACAAATTGTTAAGCAGCATAACTTAGTGATAACTCCAATTTTTTGATGCAGTTTAAATTAGAATATCAAGATTAACATGCGTATTATTAATTTAAATGATATTTTGGTTAAAAAGTTGGGATATATAAAATTCAGGGCATGAGAACGCAAAAATCACAAAATTCAGTCGCTCATTAAAATAGTAGTGGCTACTAAAAATGGAAAAAAACACTATTTAACATTAAAATAACGTCATGTATTATGTTTTACACATGATCTTCGATCTAATACTTAGATATAAATCTATCATTTTTTATATCGGCTCCCCACCTGCGTAGCATGGAGCCCATAAGGTGTTGGCACCGCTTTATAGGCGTTTGGGGCCACGCCTCTTAATCTACTCGCCGCAGCCGACCACTTTTCAGTTTCTGCAGCTCCATTAACATCTCCCCACAAATTTTTTATCGAATATAGAACCGAAAACTGGGCAGATCAGTATATAACATTGATTTTTGTGGACGAAAGTCAATTTGCAGCAAAAGGACTCGTATATTTCGAGGTCATATCCTGCTAAAACGTCCATTTAGAAACGTTTACTAACTAGAATATGGTAGTTCTATATGCTTTCAATTTTTAGTAATTAATGCATGTATACATTTTTGGCCATGATTCCATTTATCACATGGGTTGCACCATCCAGCAGCATATGGATAGTAAGGCTATTTCACAGTACTAAGACGCCCGCTCCTAGCCGTGTCCCAAATGACCTTGGGATGATCTTCCAAGTTTGGTTGACTCCATACGTACTGTCTAGAGCCTCCCCAAACAAACAGAACAATTTTGCACTCATTCGTTCACAGTATGGTGTACCACCCATTCATGGGCCAAATTCTGTGAATTGTAGCAAATTGAATTTTTGCATCTAGGACCTTTTTTGCTTAAATGGGTATCAAAGTAGGACTTCCGGGTGATAAATAATATTGTTTAGGTCAAGTACTAACTGTTAAACGAGTAACCGACAGATTTTATTCGGTTTTACTTTAGTTTTCTAAAGCTAACAGAGTAGTCCTAGTCGGCATCAACGTTTTTCTGGCCTTTAGCCAGGTAGTTTTAAAGGTGCCATCAGGTGTTTTAGGCTTCTTCTTATACAGAATGACATTTAATATCATAGGAGTTGTGCATCCAATAATATTTTCAACTGCTTAATACATTTTGCCCTGATTTTTAGTACAAACAGGTAAAATTCTCTTTTCTACCAAGCAATTCTTCCTTCCGCCCATTAAATTCTAAAAGGACTAAAAATCTAATGAATTTTAATTAGTAAAAAAAATCAAAATAAGTCTACCTTACTGTTAATATGTTTATTTTTAAGGATTTTCTAAACAAAAAATTTTTTTTCGACCCATTTCACTCGCACTACTATTTTAATGATCGGGTGATTTTCGATGCATCTCTCTTAAACCGTCAAAACCAACTAAATTTTGGCCAAAAGTAACGGGATTTTTTTTATTTTCATTTGTTATATTCTACAGCTAACTAAAAATATCCATCTGCCTATTTTCCAACGGGAAAAAGTACCGTTTTATTCCGTTTATGCTTAGTGTACTGCACCACTACTATTTTTATGGTCGCAACTGTATGTATGTGTATAGAAATCTGCATACAAATATACATGCATAACCCCAGAGCTGTACATTTTTGTAAATTATTTTCGTCGAAAATAAGTTTGTATTTTAAGAGACAACAACGAGTTCTCCTCTCTGATCAAAACCAAAAAAAAAAAAATAAATAAATAAATAAATAAAGCGACCTCAGTAGAAGGAAGAAGAAGAAATTTTTATTAAAATATACAATGAGACTGAAAAATATTTAAAATCAGTTCAAATTCTTTAATTTGCATATACATGGTGAAGCAGTTGGAATAAAAATATTTTGACTTCACTTAAATATATCATTTATAGACACTTAAAGATTCTTATTAATTATTATCATTAATAAAAAACAATTTGCTGCCTGGTTCACATAATTTAAACATAATTTAACTTATATTTGGGAACCCATAAAAACTCAAAAGAGCATCATTAACAGTAACTAATGATACATATTAACATTACATAAAGATTATTTCATTATCAGATATTCCTGCCATTAGTATTAAATGAAAGATTACAAATTTGCGCCCAAAATGAAAAGCCGATGCGATCTTTAATTTGTAAGTGTAATTGATTGAAAGACCTATAGGTCAGCAAGCTCAATGTTATAATCCGGAATAATCATAGAGAATCAACTAGAATTAAGCAATTCACATCAAACATCTTTATTGACCAAGGACGAGTTGTTAAAATTCAACCAGGCAGTGATTCAAACATTTATGTATAATTAAATTAAAATTGAAATTCAAAATTAAGTTTTGACTACTTCTCAGCAAATGCTGAAGTTATTGTATCCTGAATATAAAATATTATTTTTTACATCTTCTTGTTTTACATAAATCTAAGAGCTAAGAGCTTACTTTGTCCTATAAGTTAACAAATGTTCGATGCTCAATAGATCCTTGAATCATTCATGACATCACGCTAGGTAAACTTAGTTCTTACATATGTTAGATTTTATTTCGAAAGAAAAGATTTAGGAATATATAAGTATATATATAAGTATAAGTCAGCTTGACAGCCAGGAGTTTGTAGAAATTCTACTATTGATAATTATGAAAGCTCTATTCATTCTGCTCATATTTTGGCAGCCCATAACAGCTCAAGACTTTAGGTTTTCCATCTAAATTAAAACCTTTTGTGATGTACAATATAATATGTAATGTAATTGATCGAAAGACAAATATTAATAAATATATAATATAAATATTAATATATATTATATTATTATTATTATTATATTTTTAAATTATTATTATTAGAATTAAAAAAATATATGTATTTCATTTATTAATTAATATATTATTATGATTATATGTTAATTATTCATTATTTTAATTTCATTATATATTCATATTATTATATATTAATTATTAATTCTAATTATAATATAATTTATGTATTATTTCGATGCTTGACCAACAGGCAAACTAATTG
Source organism: Drosophila meridionalis (assembly GCA_035045145.1). NCBI lineage: Eukaryota > Metazoa > Arthropoda > Insecta > Diptera > Drosophilidae > Drosophila > Drosophila meridionalis. The sequence continues at coordinate 11,543,851 of JAWNPG010000031.1, forward strand.
ACACATAAATTAGCCAACCTTTGTATGACAGGTTTCTCCCCCTCTCTCTCTCTCTCTCTCTCTCTCTCACTTTTTCTCTCTATGCTGTTTTAACATGTTTCCTGTGAATTTAGACAAATTCACCCGCATTTCTGTGACAGTTGCACATCAAAAGCGTTGAGGTAAAAAGGGGCAGAAGGAAACCAGCGAGCCAAACAGACAGACAAACAGACATACAGACAGACAGACAGACAGACAAACAGACATACAGATAAATGGACAGACATTGACACAAAGTGCATTTGACAAATGACATTTCACAGACTGCCAGACACATTTTCTGAGCTACAACAAAATTTCGAGACTGGGCCGACGAGCAAAGTGTTTTTAAGTGAATTAGTTGTTGTTGTTGTTGCTTTATAAGCATATTCTTGGCCAAAGCAATAGTGGGCTGGGGCATTTCTCATTTTTATTAAGTTTTTCGCTGCTCAGTGCTCGCTGCCCTCAAAGAAGATCTCAATTTCCACTTCAATTTGTCCGCTGTCACTGGTAATTGAGTTCAATTTACAATAATATGCTCTGACGGCTGTGCGGCTGAGCGCCAGCTGTGGCACGGCCCGGAGCCAACTATATAAATGTGTTGCGCTTGCAATTTGTGTCGCTGCACAGACAGAGAGACAGACAGACAGATGGAAAGACAGACCCCTTGGCTGTGGCTGTGCCTGGCTGGGGGTCAGCTGTGCCAACGCAGTTCAAAGTTTCGATTGCGAAGGCGTGCACCCGACGCGACGACACGGAACACACACAATCTGATGGATGTGCCGAAGTGTTGAGGTCACTCAGGGAAAGGCATTTATAGCAGAGTCAAGTTAACTAACGATTATGTAATGAACTGAATAGAATATAAAGGAAATCAATAACTAGTCAACTAATGAGGTTCGAATGAAAATGAACTGAATAAAATAGAAAAGAAATCGGTAACTAGTCAACTAACGAGGTTCGAACTCTTTCGATTCCTGCTCATCATTAAAAACTAGTCAACTAATGAGGTTGGAACTCGTTCGATTCCTGCTTATCACTAAACGATAGTCAGCAAATGAGGTTCGAATTCTTTCGATTCTTGCTCATCATCAAAAACTAGTCAACTAATGAGGTTCGAACTCTTTCGATTCCTACCAATCATTAAAAATATAGTCAGCAATTGAGGTTCGAACTCTTCGATTTCTGATCATCATAAAATCAGAAACTAGTCAACTAACGTGGTTCGAATATTTCCGATTCCTGCTCATCATCAAAAACTAGATCGAACTCTTTCGAGTCCTTCTCATCATCAAATTCTGTCTAAAGGGAATTCGATTCGAATGGTTAGTCAAAGGTTTTTAGAGGGAAATCTTTTGTTTCTGCCAGGGCCAACTAAGGGATGCGAACGACCAAGCAAAGTGCGAATATTTGCTGCAAACTTTTCAAATAAAGTTCAACCGCAGTTGGCAGAAGAGGACAGAGAGAGAGAAAGGGAGAGAGAGAGAGAGAGAGAGGGCAGCAAGCTTGTATAATAAATCTTTTTAGCGAAAACAATAAATCGTATTTCACGCATACTTTGCGAAAAGCCGGAGCCAAAATAATAAAGACTACGAAAGAAAGACAGAAAGGGAGAGGGAGGAAGGGAGTGAAAGAGAGACTGCGAGAGAGAGTGTGTCGGTGCTGAGGGGCACTACTGGCAACAGGGCTAAAGGAACCCTCTGAACAGCCACGACTCAGACTCAAACTCAGACCGAGACCGAGACAATTTATGCATAGGTCGAGTTTCAGTTTCAGATAGACAACAACAATCCAGACAAGTAATTTCTCAGCGTGGCGGAGTCGACGCGACGACGAGGCTTCCCTTGAAAAACACTTAGTGCAATTTTTTAAGCTCACACGTATGTGTCCGCGTCCGTGTGTGTGTGCGTGTGTAAGCGAGTGTGATTACACCTACTTGAAGTCATATATCTTTCACTTTAGGCTTTCAACAGTTTGTGACGACGCAACACATTCATCCTAGAGCGTCGCATCGGAGCCGCTTGGGGGCGGCGGCATTCAAGCGCTTTGATATACCGCCTGGAGTCGAGGCGGCGACTCTCTAGACATGCCAGCAACACTTTACTTTAACTGCCACCCTCTCTATCCCTCTCTCTCTTCCCCTCTCTCTCTCACTCTATCGCTCTGCACAGAAGTGGGCATGTCAGCGAAAATCACCGTAAATTTTCCGCATTGTTTAAAATTTATTACACTTTCTGATTTCCATGGCATGCCAGTGGAACAGGATTTGATGGGGTTGTGGGAGGGGGAGGGAGAGGGAGAGGGGCCGTACAGCAAGCCTTTTGTTTGCCCAGCTCTCTGCGCTATCTCTGACACGCTGCTGTCTAATAAGTGTAGCCCGTAATTTTCTTATCACTTAGCGGTCGTGTCGCTAGTTGCTCTAACAAGCAGATACTTTTCGGCTACACCAGAACTCGATGGGGAAGCAATAAATATTCCGAAGAGGTCAAATACTCAAGCTCCCTTTAAGGCAGATTTGCCTAGGCTGAAGCACAGGTAGCAGGTGACGATGATGAACACCTTAACTTGAGCATATACTTAGAGGATGATGTTATTATTGAACGGGATCAAGCTGAGTATTATCATAATTTCTAAATGTCAAGTGAAGTATAGAGGTTCAGAGTGATATATCCAAATTTTCATCTCTCTCTGTCTCTGTCTTTAATCAAATATTAGATATACAATCTTTACAATTTGATATGAGAGCACAATAATAATATATTTGATTCCTGGCAAAAATGTATCTCAAAGAGGGAAAGAGAGAGAAACACACAACAGGCGGTGACCACTGCGGCTAAGTATTGTACAGTTAGCTTTAATTATATTCCTTGATTCAACAGTCTCTGAGGTTTGCTCTTAAACAGTCCCTTCAACAGAATTGCTCATTTCAAACTGTATTGTTAGATCCTTTCTGAGACATGATCATATTTTGATAGATTTACCTTATTTCATTGAGATATCATTGATATATTCTCATAAATTATTCTGATTTTAGCTTATGAACCCTTAAAAATAACCCGCTGCATATGCAATCTATAATTGTGTATATGATCATTTTATATCAACCTAAAGAAGGATTATAATATAGATTGGCATCATAAGGCCCCAGATGAGCTATCCCGCTTTCTGTTCAATCAATAGAGAGTTATTATTATTATTAAAGAGTTTGCCAAAGGAAAGATAATTTATAGATACAATATATATGATATAAAAGTTGGTGCCCGTAGATTTTAATGAAAGTTGGATAACTTGTTATAATTCTCGTTATTACCTTAACCGCTACTTTAACAGCTAACTAACAGGCAATTTTATAAGTAAAGTAATAGAAATGTTAAAAGAAAATAAATCCAATAGAATTGAGATTTACAAAAATAAAATGTGTTCAAATAATGATCAAATGGAAAGAATATGAAATTCTATTTGTTTGGATCATTTGAACATTGTGTTCGTATTGATTATGTTATTATATTATATATTATTAAAATGTTAAAGAAATTAACATTTTCAAATATAACATTAATTGTCTAATTCAATGTAGCAAGAACTTAACATTTTTTTAAAAATAATTTTAATTGCATTTTTCAATGTAAAAAAAATGATTGAAATATGAAAGAAATCCAATTCAAAGTATTCATGAATTAAAATCCCTAACAGATACTGGAAAATAGTGTTAAAAAAAGGAATGTAATAATGTAAAAATTTAGTGATTTACTAATCTGAGGTTTTCATATTTTTGTCTTATAGAATACTCGATCAATCTAGTTCTGTATAACTTGATTAGTAGATACTCCCAAGCCAAATGCCAAGCAGCTTTCTTTTCTTCTTCCAAAATATGAGAGCTTCCCAGGAAAGTATGTAACTGCAGCAGAATCCCATTCGGGCAGATATATGTGAGAGCATTATGTATGTAAAATGAAATTGAGTTTTTGTATTCTCTATTTGCTGGCGTTGCACAAGAGGCACCAGGCACCATTCGCAGTTCACCTAACGCTTTGGTCATGCAACACAGCTGCACAGTGCACAAGGGCAACAACAACAACAGCAACTATAACGGAAACAGCAACAGCAACAACAAATCGAAGCAATTTACGAAAATGTAGAAAATGTCATTGGGCTGTCAGAATGCATCGTTGCTGTTGACATGTGTCGTACTCTCCCGAGTTGTAATATGGCAAAAATTTATATAAAAATCTACAGCAACAGCAGCAGCAACAACAACAACAACAACAACGACAATGCGACACATAACAAATTGCAGAGCAACAACAGCAACACAGCCGCAGTCGCTCTGCTCTGTCTCTGTCGACGTCTCTACTGTCTCTGTTCCTGACAGTGAAAGCATTGTTGGCTGACAGCGCGAGTGGAGAGTGCAAAGTGGGAGAGTGGAGAGTGGAGAATGGTAGTGCACAGCAGCGCTGTCGCTGCTGACAGCGACAGAAGCTCCCAACAGCAACAGCAACAGCAGCAACAGCTACGTAACGTAACGCAACGTAAGCAGAAGGCATGGGTGTAGCCTTCAGTTGTTGTTGCCTTTGTTGTTGTTGTTCCTTTTGCCGTTGCAGTTGCTTTTGCTGTTTCTGCTGGTCGAAAATTAATGGCCAGTGGCAGCTGAGCTGAAATGCATATAACAAATATACGAAACACACACACATACCTACACTCGCACACACACTCACTTTTGGCATGTGTGAGTGTTCATATTGCATTTTGAATTTGGGTCTCAGTTGTCGGTGTCAACTCTGTTTTACTTGCTCTTTTGGCTCTGACACATGCATCTGCCTGCTGCTGTTGCCCAACACTAGCAATTTCTGAGTGTGCATGAGTGTGCACGAGTGTGCGTGTCTGTCTTCTGTCTATCTAATATATCGCTTTGTTACAACAGCCAAACGAATGCAAATTCGAATGCAAAATTCATTTGTAGTTCTGTCTAAGCTGATTTATAGCATCAAAAGTAGAACTTATCAAGTAAGATATAATATCAATGTGAAGAGCCAGTTAAGTTATATGATATACAAAGGTGTGATAATATAAAAGGTAGATATATATATATATATATATATATATATATATATATGTATACATATACCATGATGTACTTAAGATCAAGATTCTTGCTTATAAGAGTTTCGGTCTATATACTTCATCAGCTCCCTTGTAAGATTCCAATTTGAATGGTATAAATTGAACATTTAATAATAATACTAAACACAAAAATACTAATAAATATTATATAGAAATAGAAAAAAAATTTAAATATAAAGAAAAATAATAAAATATATAAATAAATATTATAAAAAATATAAAATAAATATAAAAAATATATAAAAAAATATATATAAAAAAAAATAAAAAAACATAATAAATATATATAAAAAATAAAAATAAATGAATAAAAAAATTAAGATTGAGGTATAAAAAATATTACAAAAATACAATTAATAAATAAAAAACCTAAAATAGATTAAGGTAGCTTAATTAAAGAAAACAATCAATAAACAGAAAACAACGAAAAATACGATTGAGATAGCTATAGAATGACAGAAAAAAAAAAAATAAATAAGTTTGAGAACAAAGTTGATATTCTTCCTTTCTCAAAATGGTAATTCCTGGTATTTAAAATACATTCACAAAGTTATTCAACTCCCTCTCTAAAAATTCTTAAGAGAACCCAAAATACATACTACAGAGATGATAAACTGAAGTCTAGTTGAAGTACTACATCAATTGGAAGTATTTTCAATTAATATGTTTCGAAGTTTCGTAAACTTTAATTTAAGCTTAGCTATAATTCCAACGAAACTGATCTCTGTTCTGTTTCAGATTTTTCTCTAGAATATTTTGAAGAATGAAGTAAAAAATACACTATCTTCGAGCTAAGCTGAAAAAGAAAACGTTTGGCCATGAGTGGAGCCAAAAATACCGTCAAATAACATTTGGACAGTTAGTAAGTCTTTTTTTTTTTGACCCTTTGAAGGCATTAGTAAAAGCACAAACTGAACATATAACAAAAAGATATCGATTCTATATTTTTTATTATTTTTACAAATACTGTTCTTTAAATAAATATAACAATCGTTTGAGTAGGTTACACGTCGAATGCCTAACCCTATCAAATGTTAAATAATTATTTAATATTGTATATATTTCCTAAAAGTAAAGTTAGCCTAGCTACCCGTATGACACTGCTATTAACCTGCTCTATTATCGATTAACTTTTCTGCCCTTTTGGCAATCGGAGCGCTAAGCCAAGCAACCAAAGTGCCATCGAGAGCCCGATATTAAGGTAACCTGAGCTAATTTTCACGTAGGAAATAGCGCGAGTCGAACAATTGTTCAGGGGAAGGGACCGTCCTGTTAGAGACTGAGATCCCAGCCATTGGGCTGGCAACCCTTTGCCGTTGACAACCCCGAAAAAATATCAAATTTCATGCAATTTAATTGTGGAGAGGCTGCCAGAAAAATGAAATAAGAATAGAACAAAGGGGCAAACACGAGGCTGGCTCTGAGTGACAGCAGCGCGGCAACACCTAATTCAATTTAACAATTCATTTATCATAATCAGGCATCAAGACGTTGTCACTCACAATTACGCTCAAGCCGAGACCAAGAAGAGCAAAAAACGCCATTCAAAAGGGCTGCGAGTGTCGCGCAACTTTTGTTCCGCTTCTCGTCTTACGCATGCCGCATCTCCTGCCCATTGTCTCTGCCATTTCCTTCCCGGCAGCTCGGTCTGTTCGGGCTGCTCGGGCTGTTCGGGCTGTCGTGCTGCAGGGTTGCCTGGCCAAAGATTGTCTATCTGTCACTTGGCTTCCAGTGAGAGCTCAACACACGGCCAACGCACGACATCGCACAGCGGGCAATGACAACTCTGGCGACGTTCCGCGAAACTGAAGAGTTCTCGAGTTCTTCTAGATGTTGTTTTTTGAAGTGCAGAGAAAAAGTACTGAAAATAATCTGATGAGGGTAAAATGAGATTGAAAAATCATTTGAAAATAAAAGAGCTCTTAAATGTAACAAATGAACAAAAAATCGTTTATTATTATTATTTTATTTTATATTATTTTTTAAGAAAAAATGCAACTAAACTGAATTTATTCATATAAAATCATGAAACATTTGATATATACATTTCCACTAAATGTTAGCCATGCTTTCAACTAAATATTCCACACTTTTTCAGCAGAAGTAATATATATAGTTTACAAGTTTATTAAATTGTAAATATATCAAATTTATAATCAATCCTATTTTATTTAGAAAACTCCCCAAATGAACAGCAAGTAAAATGAATTCAATCATTTCAAGTGGAAAGATGGTTAAAACAAAAAAAAATATATATATATTTATTTTTCCTTCTTTATAATATTACAATTCACTGTGTGTTTATTATTATTACAACAAAAGTGGATTACACATTTATGACATTTGAACATTGGTGTCTCTGCTTTGTACAATCTGCAACATCCCTTTTCATCAAACACAACCCAATGTTCCATATCATCATAAGGTTTTTTAGACTGTAGAGAAGACACGCTGCTTGATGGGGATAGTGTCTTGGGGTCAACTTTTTCGAAACAACTATCCACTACAACACCAGATTTCGACTCACATTCGTCCGTAATCAAATTTTGAAGAATGCCAATCTCTAAAGTTTCTCCTCCTTTCACGATTCCTTCCAAATTCTTCTCCAGCACCGCAGGAATGTCATGCATATCATTATCACTTTCTTCGTCACTTGAGGCATCCCAATCGAAGTTAATATACCAATATACCAATATCATCATACGACAATCCTTGCTCTTTCAGTCTCATAACTAAATTACTAACACAATGGCCCAAGGTTGCCCACAAGCAACATTGAACTTTGAAAATTACTTATGAATATCAAATTTATTTATGATTATCAAATTCAACTTCAGATAAGTCTATACCTAAAATTATTATTTTTTTTTTTTTTTTTTTTTTTTTTTTTTTTTTTTTTTGTTGAACTGAGGTAGGAAAAAATGCTTTATGCACCGTCAGTCATGTCGTAACTTTGACCGGTGTGTCGGACTGCATAACTGCTTACCGACTAAAAAATCCTCCTCTTCTGGGGCTCAAATCCACCTTGGAACCAGGAGATATCCCGCATTAACCTTCAAGGTGGAACCCCATAGTGTGCTCTAAATGAGCGTTGCCCTCTGTGTGCCTGCGTCCAGGTCATACTTCTTCCGCCGCAGAACCTTTTCGGCGAAGTCATAGACTTTTTTCCAAGCGTCTATGCTGCTGCACATTTGCTGTACTAATGTCTCTACTTTGACTTCACCTACTGTTTCTGCCAGGTCGATTCTTTCTTCCGACCATCTTTTGCAGTTGAAGAAGGTGTGTTCTGCATCGTCCATTGCATTTTCGCAGTAAATGCAGCTGGATTCGGCAGTTTTCCCCATTTTATTTAGGTACTTTCGAAAGTATCCATGTCCGGAGAGTAGTTGTGTCAAATAGAAAGACGTTTCACCGTGCTTTCTATTTATCCACTTCTCTAGATCGGGGATTATTTTAGCGGTCCATCTTCCATACCTTTCGCATGACCATCTCGCCTTCCACGAGACTATGGTTTGCTGTCGTATGCTCTTTGCCGCATGTTCTGAGAATTCTCCTCTTTGCCGAAGATTCCATATTTTTTTGCGCTCTTGGGCAAGCAAGTCAACCGGTATGACTGCTGCTATCACAGTCACGGCCGCCCCGGAGACTGTGCGGTACGCCGATGTTATCCTTAAGGCTGCTCTTCGTTGCACAGCTAGCATCGGTTTTCGCCTTACATTCGCCTTTAAGGTGTCCGCCCATACTTCACTGCCATATAGCAGTATTGCATTTGTCGCTTCCATGAGAAGTCTCCGTTTTCCTGCCGTCGGGCCGTCAACGTTTGCCATCAGTCTACTCAGAGACCCCGTTGCTGTCGCTGTTTTCCGCGTGGCATACTTCAGTTGTTCCCAGAAGGTAAGTTTACTGTCCAGTCTGACGCCTAGATAGTTCACTGTCCTCTGCGTCCTTATCAGGTTTCCGCTTACTCGCATCTCTATTTCGGTTGGGATCTGCTTCCCCGTGAACAGAAGTAACTCTGTTTTATGGGTGGCAAGCTCCAATCCTCGAGAGCTGAGCCATGTCTGTGTGCGGATCATGACTTGGGTAAGTCTCTTTTGGTCCTCTATGGTGTTTCTGGCAGTAATGACGGCTGCGATATCGTCGGCATAACCAATAAGGAAGGTGTCTTCAGGCATTTCCAGTCTTAGAATGTCGTCGTAGCTGATATTCCACAGGTCTGGTCCCAGGATTGACCCCTGTGCAGCTCCTCCAGTCACTCTGTACCGTTTTGTTCCAGTTTGCGTGGAGTACAGGAGTATTCGATCCTGCAAATAGCTCCTGATCATATTCATGAGGTACTCCGGTATCTGGAAGCGGTATTCCAAGGAAGTAAGCATATCGGTCCACCTTACACTATTAAAGGCGTTTTTAACGTCCAGCGTTGCTAGCAGAACTACCGGGCGCGAGTATGCATTTCCTCTTTGCGTAGCTCTGGCTGCCTGAACCACTTCATCGATGGCTCCCATTGTGGATTTTCCAGCTCTGAACCCATGTTGCCTGGGGCTAAGTCCTCCAGCAGCCTCTACTGCGGCGAGTAGTCTGGGTCTTATGAGCTTTTCTAAAAGCTTCCCAGCTGTGTTTAACATACACAATGGGCGATAAGCCGAAGGTGTGTTGGGATCGCCTTTGCCTTTGCTAATGAGCACCAGTCTCTGTTCCTTCCACGCTTCTGGGAATATCCTTTCTTTTAGACATGCGTTATACATCCTATGTAGAAAAGTAGGACGTCCTGATGCTATCACCTTCAGTATCTCTGCCGGTATATTATCTGGTCCCGGCGCTTTCTTGTTCTTCAGGGAGAGAGCTGCAATATTGAGTTCTTCCTCGGTGAACTCTGGGACTGAACCATCGAACTCTACGGGTGCTCGCTCATGCGCCTCGTGGATGTGTGCTGGAAATAGTGTTTCCACTATGTGATCCATCGTGTCATCATCCACGTTTGGCACTGCTCCGTAGTTTCTCAGCTTCTGCATGACTATCTTGTAGCCAAGTCCCCAAGGGTCTTTATTTATATCATTGCAGAGCTCTTTCCACTTGTCATGCTTACTGCGTGTGATAGCAATCGACAGTTCTTTTCTCGCAATCTTGGCTGCTAACGCTTCCGTCGTGAAATTTCCAGAGCGTCGTGCCCTTGTTAGCCTTCTTCTACATTGTATGCATACTTTCCTTTTTTCTGCGATATCGTGGTTCCACCAGTACGCCTGTCGTCTACCTCCGTGTTTGCTGTGCGTTTTTGGCATCGATACGTTACACGCTCTTTCCATAGCTGTTAGGCTTCTTTCGACCACTTGCTTCGACGTCAATGTGCCGTCGAAATGTCGTTCTCGCCTATCTAGTTCAGCTAGTAGTTTGCCTGTATCCACCTTACTTATGTCCCATCTGTGGGAAGTCTTTCTTGAGTATGGTGAGTGGTTTTGCTGACTGATATTCTGGAAATCATATGAGATATACTCGTGATCACTTCCCGTGAAGTCATCGAGTATCTTCCAGTCCTTTATCCGATCTACGATGTGTTCGGATCCAAAGGTTACGTCAGGTATTGTGCCTTCACATCCCGGCCTATGGAAGGTCGGTCTGCTTCCGCGGTTTGCTACCACTAACCCGGACCTAGCGGCCATATCCATAATTTTTCGTCCTCTAGAGTTAGTAGAGGACATTCCCCAATCTACTGCTCGTGCATTCAGATCGCCTGCCACAATGAAGGGCTGCCGTCGATCCACGAGGAGATCCTCGATTGCATCGAGTTTATTCTGGAAGGTGCTTATGTCATCGCTAGGGGTTAGGTAGCAACTGACTACTGCGACTTCTCTGAAGCGTGCGTAGACGTAGCAGTTTGCCATCTTGCTTTCTAGTGGCTGTTGTCCACTACTACTGGGGATCCATATGGCCGCAGTCTTGGTGTCGTCATCTAACCAAACTCCGTTCTCTTTTCGCTTATATTGCTCACTGATGATCACTACATCTATAGCATGTTCTGCTACTATCTGTGTCAAAAGTGCATCTGCCGTTTTGCTCCGGTGTAGATTACCTTGGAGAATTTTCAACATTTTGCTGTATTTTGTCGTGTGCTTGGGCATTTCTGCGATCCCGGCATGTGATCAACAGAAGTACGCCCCGCATCCGTGCAAATGCAGCATTTTGGTGGTTTTTTGCAGTCTTTCATCTTGTGACCTGATTCACCACACCTAATGCAGATGCCACCGCCACTTCTGTCCGGTCCTGTGCAGTTGGTCTGCAGATGGCCGACCCCGAAGCATCTGTAGCATCTGCGGATGGGTTGACACATCCTGGGCCTAGCCCTGACAAAACCAATTTTAATGTCTGAGCTCAGCAACGTCTCCGCTAGTTGGCTTTCTAAAGTTACAAAGGCCCTTACTTGCTCTCGACTGTTTGGGGCAGTGACTTTTATGCGCAAGTCCACTGATGAATTATCAAGGACTTGTCGCACTGCCTCAGCCACCTCCGACTCTACAGTTAGTGAGTCTAGATCTCGGATCTCAACTGTCGCTGTAGGCTTTAACTCGGCTACCGTAGCTGTTTTCTTAACGGTAGCCTTTAGTTTTTCAACTAGTTCTGGTTGTAACTTTTCCCCTCTGCTGAGTTCTACAAGGAGTGCCCCGGATCGGGTTTTCCTTATGCCTCTCACGTTTGCCTTTTCGTCTTGTTGGATTGTGCTGCGTATGTTTCGTAAAACATCTACGTAGCTTTGTCCACTTTCAGGTTTTATGAGGACTGCTTCTGAGCGGGGAGGTTTCTTCTTCTCTTTTTTTGCTGGTTGTTTTACTACTTTCGGCTTTTCTGCGGGTGCCGAAGTAGTCTTTTCCGCTCTTTCTTTCGAAGTCCCTTTTCTGGTGACTTTTTGCCACAAGTTCTGTTGTCCCTTGCAAAGTTTTTTGCCGGACTCAGACTCTAGGGGGCTAGGGGCTTGTCTCTTTTGAATGGTAGGTGTTTCCACCGTTTCCAAGATCCGTGCCTCTGCTGCTGGTTCTAATTGCTTCTGCTTAGTTGCTTCAGCTTCCAGCTTCTTCCAGGAGTTCCTGCAGTGTCCTAGAATATCGAGTAGTTCGTCTAGGTCGGATACCCCGCTTTTAACATCTAGACTGATGTTTTTTTGCTTAGCGACAGCGGTCTTTATACGCCGCAGCGCCTGGCGACATTTTAGAATGGCATCCTCTTCCTCGGCCCGGAGTTTCAACATGTACTCATGCCTTGGAGAGATTACCGCCTCTGCAACAGTGTTTGGGACACCTACTTCCGCCGCAGCGGTTTTTGGAGTTTCCTCCACACTTCTTGGCGCCTGTGCTACAGGGCTCCTTTGCATTTTTGAGCTTTTGCCAAAGCCCAGCCGTGGGTCCGTGAAACGGGCCTCACTTTCTTCTAGTGGTGTTCCACTGATTGTTTTTTTTGTTATTGGGGTTTTTCTAGATTCCATTTTAAGGGGTCCCGACTCCAAGCCGCTATCTTAGATCGGGTGTACAGTTACTCAAGCGATCCTCATGGTTATCTGTGCATAGCAGGGAGGCCATGCGAGGGTTGACGTTGGTCCTTATGGGAGTCAATGTTCAGAGCCAGGATCTTGCACAAATTAAGGATATATATCAACTTAAACCTGTACCACCAATGAAAATTCAGTTGGTGACGATCTTCGAACGTACTTGGAGGCCTGCCAGGGTTTTAACGGGACGGAGGCAGCTGCAGCATTGACCTAGGAGCCATTTCCGCAGGATGTCACTCCTGCTTACTGAGGTCCTAGAATGCGGCAGCTGTCAGCCCAGGGGCAAACATTTCAAAAATCGTGTATTTTTTCGAAGTCAGGGGTCGGTCAAAGATTTCACTTTAGTAAGTTCCATCTTTCTATTTCTTCTAAAGTCGCTGCACACATTAGTTCACGATTGGTCGGCTGCCCAATCGCTATCCAGTGGGGCCGATCGTGGAGGCTGTGTGTCAACTTGAATTACCAGTGACAAGGATTGCTATTGAAAGTCTCTAGACGAGCAACGTAGCGTTGCCTTGTTTTCGTAACCCCATCCCACCATACCTAAAATTATAGCATACATACTGCGTATATAATATATGTTTTAGATATGTAAAACAGTTACTTTAAAAACTCTTCTGAATTTCACATGAAATTTTTCGCCGAGGCACGTGCAAATTATTGAATATAACTTTGCCTAATGATCTCAAAAATTGTTTTTTTTTTTTTGCACATATTTTGAGAACACACCTAAAAGTACCGTTATTACATTGAATGAGCAGACAAAAACAAAAGAAGAGCATAATACAAGCTCTTAAACAGCCGAACTTGCTCACAGGCAGCGCTGAGGCCGAAAGGGTAAATAAAAATGAATAAAGAATCTCGTGAGTATTCATGACGTAAGTTCCATTTCGCATGCTCAAGGTTTAGTTAGACACATAAACATGAATATATGTATATCAATATACAGATACATCTATGTATTATTTAGGTGCACGTGTTTGCGCCTACTTATGTGCTGACAGTAGCTGACCAGCTAATTTTGTCATTAGAGGCACTCAGTCATCATTCCAGCGTTTCGTCAGTCATCACTCAGTGTCGTCTGGGGCGTGATATATCACACGGCTTACGCTCGAAAGAATGCGTATGAAAGCAGCCAAAATACAGAACAACATCATCATCAAAAAAAAAAAAAAAAAAAAAAAAAAAAAAAAAAACATATATAAACGCAATAACAACAGCAGCAGCAACAGCAAAGAGAAGGTACTCTACTCGCAACACATGATCCAAAAAGCGAACTTGTTGAAAATCACACCTCGCTCCCACACACACACATCGCACACACATCACACATAATGTCGCAGTCAGCAGGAAAACAAATGTGTCACAGCAACAGCTACCAACAACACGAGCAACAACAACAATAACAACAACAACGACAACGATGACAATGACAGCGGGCCACATTGTTGTCACATGTCACAGGAGTTGAAAGATTTTTTGTGTGGGGTGCGGGGAGCTGCGGGGAGTGCGTGAAATACGAGTCCTTTGGCATGCAGCATAAAATGAAATGGGCGAAAAATGATGAATGACAAAATTATGCAGCAAATGCGACCCGCTCTGACATGTGACCACTAATGAGGATCAACTTCGTTCGTCACATGAACGAGCGCTGCCAAAGCAATCCCCTTGCTGTTGTTGTTGTTGTTTTTTGGTGTTTTCAGCCACTTGAATGCCAAATTATGGCATTGAATTTCCTTTGTCTGCAGCCCTCTCAGACCAATTATATTAAATTTCCATTTGCCCGGATTTCATGGAAGATTTTCATGCCACTTGAAAGGAGATACCCAGAGTGAGAGTGAGAGAGAGAGAGAGAGAGCGAGTGAAAGAGAAAGGAGTAGAGTTAGAGTAAGCGCAGAGCTGTTCCTGCTCTATGTACATTGGCTTATCTAAGCGCTGTTTCACCATGCGCCGTTAAGCTGCACGAAAATGGTCAGGAAGTTGGCCATAATCATCAGCCATGTTACGTACTTGGCCCAAACGAGCGTCTGAACTGCAACCCGATTGCCATCAAGAGAGGGCCAAAAAAAAAAACGTATAGTCAGCAGGAAATAGGTATTCACAGACTCTAAAACTGTGCATATATCCGAGCAGCTGCTGTCATCTAATTTAATTTATGCCCTCAAAGCAAAGTCTGCCGCGCTCTTGCCGAAGTTCTTATCTATCTGTATTCATTTACAGCTTATAGACGTTGTTAGCCAAAACTTAGCATGTTATGAATATTTAATTTTTAATGGGTTTTTCATATATGAATTTGAATTAATAATATTCACTATTTATATTAATAATATTTAATATTGTAATATTATTATTAATATTATTAAATTATTTTTTTAGTATATAATTTATTTTTTTTTATTATAATTTATTAAAAGTAATTAAAAGCGATTTTTGCGATTTAGTCTTTGACTGCGCTCATTTTATAATTATTAAAAATTATATATATTTATTTTACATAATAATAAAAATAATAAAATAATTATACATTATGAATATACTAAAGGTTTGTACATTTTAAATATAATAATAACTGCCAAAAATATATATAAAGCATTTAAAATTTTATTTATATTAAATTTTCCAATATATACTAATACATATAATATGATTAGTCTTTGTCCCATTTATGTTTTTCTCGCACCTTATATATAAAACTCGAACTAAATATCGAATCAAAAAAAAACCTTTTTCTGGAAAAAAATGTGCAACAAATATTAAGATTAATAATATTTATTGTTATTTGTTATTTATTATTATTGTTTTTATTTTTTTATTTATATATTTATTTTTTTTTTGTATAGTTTGAGTACTATTTTTATGACCGATACATTATATACATACAATTGAAGTTCCGTGCGGTATAACATCCTGATTATACAATTTTAACGGGACGACTGCACAAATACGAAGACAAGAACTTACGCAAACGCTGATGATTAAAAGAACTGTAAGTAGTCACAGTAGTCACAGCTATTTTAATTCAGTCTTTATAATCTCAATTTGGTTAACACTCTGTTAATTACATTAAACACAGTCTTATACACACAATCATTGTTACATACATACATATATTTTAACGAAATTTATCAAGCATTATGACAATTAGAAGTAAATAAAAAAAAAATCCTATCAATTATTAAAAAAAAAATCTATTGAAATATTGTGTATTACAGATCTGCATGATTACATTCATTTCTTACAGCATAGTGCTGTACAGAAGTAAAATGTTCCTACAATACTGCACCCATTTCATTTCTGTACAGTATTGTCAAGTGTTCAGAAGAATAGAGTACATTTCTACTGTTCTCACTCTAGGTGAGAACAGTAAAATGGAGTATACTTCGTGAGTGAGTACAATATTCTCCTCGTTTCTACACGTTGTACACCATATACAATAATGAGCATTTCTGTCAAGTCTGACAACTCTGCAGATAAAAGCAAAATTATTAGCAAATGAACTCAAGCCATCTCCTAGTCGAGGCCGGAGCAAAGTTTGGGGCACTTTTTCAAACCTTCTGGCTCGTTTTGAAGATTATTCAAAGAAGCTTGAGGGTAGTAACTATCCAACATTACATCTAGTTATTCCACACATTAAAAATTTAAAAAAAAATTATCGGTAATAACGATATAGAAATGGTAAAAAAATGCAAGTTTCTTCTTGAGTCCAGTTTAATTAATACAGTTTGAAGTAATCTCAAAATTTTTCATAACATTGCCCTTTTTTTGTTTCCGCCCACAAATAAATTATCACAATTTTCTGAATTAGAGAAGGAAGAAACTGTAAAACGCCTTGAAATTATGATAGATTCTCACTTAAAATACAACTCCGAACCAATTGATATTTTTGCACACAACCACGAAATAGATGCTACATTCGCTGACTAAGCACAGCCTACCCAGAACAACAATACCCATTCTATTATAAGTATAGTGCAGACTTTACTGAATTGGTGGACAAACAACAAACAACAATTTCCCCTACTTTTTAAGGTTGCCTGTAAAATGTTAGCCGTTCCAGAGAGTAGTGCAGCATCCGAAAGAGCCTTTTCGGTTGCTAAAAATATTTTTAATTATAAACGTTATAAAGTTGCAAACACAGATGGTTTAGTGAATAAGATAATGTTTTTGCACTCAAATATTAATGTTTTATACAATGAGTCATTTTTTTAAATAAATTTATAAATATGAAAACAATATTGACTATATTTTTCTTGGATAACATATTCTGATTTTTTACTGTCATTAACGGTGCAAAATTGCAACTACGGACGAACAACAAAATAATGTTTTTGCACTTTAACATATAAACTTTGGGTAACACGTCATCAATAACAGCCTGACTGTTAAGTGAGTTTACTGCACACCAAAAAGTGTGCAGTATAAAGCACTGAACACTAGATTTAGTGTACTCATAAGGTGCTGTACAGCATGGGAGTGAGTGAGACGACTAGCTGTCGATACAGAAAATTTGTACAACATTCACATTCACATCATGATGAGTACTGCTTCTCGTGCGTAGACAGCTTTCCGAAGTTTTAAAGACTAAGAGATATTTGATACAAAGTTTTCATTCAAGCGAACTTTGACTTGAAATTTGACAATTTGACAGTCAAAAATAAATTCACTCTATTTTTAAGGCACATTTCAATAAAAGAAAAACTTTTAAATCAATATTTTTAAATATATATTTCTATTTAATCATAGACTCAGAATATACTTTTGAAATATGTATCGAGATACTAATGGAGACTATTGTTACTAAGCCCCATCAAGTCAGGTGCTCAATTAATTCTAAAACAAAACTGTAATACAATGCCTAATATGATCTTATCTGAAATGTAGTTTCCCTTCCTTGAACAACCCCTTCTTTTATTCATTTCCATCAGAAAAAAACTCAAATGAACCCAACTAATTAATTAATAAATAAATACAAAGTTGAAATGTTTTAATATTTATTCCTAGATAGCATCTGCTACACTCCATAGAGGCCTATCAATATTTTAAGAACGAGACGCGCTGCCCGTTAAGTTGGCCCATGGTAATAAACGAGAGCCGTTAAATGAGTCCCACTGTGCGGAGACCGGCACCGACAGATGTCGCGATCGACGATCCGAGAAATTAAAAAACAAAAACCAAAATAAGTTGAGAGTGTGTGAGTGCGAGTGTGCGAGTGTGCCTAAGTAGTAGTTGTCATTTGAGTGACTTTAATGGTCTGTTGAGACATAATCGCTGCCATTTTAAATGGAATTTTATTGCCACTTCACGAAATTTTTATTGCCCGGGCAACGAAGTTGGACGCAAGACTCAAGACACCGCAAGAGCCAGAGACCAAGAGACCAACCCAAAAACGTGGATGACGTGGAGTGGGACGGGGCTGCGACGGGACTGCGCTGAGTGAAGAGAAGCTGCGAATGCGTCTGCAGATCCGGCGCAATGGAAACCAAATTGTTGCATTTAAAAGCAAATTGATGGCCGCAAAACTAAAGGAGGCCACCGAGTTGCGAATTCAAGTTCTGTCCCGTCCACGCATAAACCAAAAGCCTAATAAGCCACAAGCAGCAGGAGGCGGTCAGCACAGAATGGAGTGGAGTGAAGCGAGTGGCAACAGGCCTAAACAACGATGTGTTGGTATAATTTTGTAGACTAGTTTATTGGACACATTAAATATGGCCCGATAATTAAGTCATAAATTAGATTGCTGCCGACGCTCCGGCCGATGTCGACGCCGTCGACGCCGTCGACGCTGTCGACGAGTGTCACCATATCAGGTTACGTGGCATCCGCAGCAGGCGGCCAACAGGCAACAGCCAACAGCCAGCAGCAGGGAAGTGCGTCTCATTTAAAATTGATGCCTAATCGAATTTCTTTATCGCGTGTGTATGTCTTCTGTTCCCCAACACGACTGGGGACTGTCGGCTGGCGACTGTGGACTGGCGACTGGAAATCTCCAACTGGAAGTGGGAGCTGCGCTCGGATCTGTGCATAAAATTTATGCATTTGCATATGGCGACACTAAATGTTTGACCGACTGGCAATCGTGTCAGGAAGCTAATGTTTAATGAATTCAATTTCTTTATGCGCTACTTGCTCGATCCTCCGTGGGTTCGGCCAGCTGCCTCCAGATTGGGTTTGCCGCAGCACATGTCAAGCCCGAATATGAGCTTTGATTTTTCAGCTGTTGCGAGTGTAATGGAGATGTAGAAGATCGAACCTCTGTGGTCAGCAGCAGCAGCAACTGGCTGTGGCAGGCACGTAATTGAATATAAACTGTGGCCAAGGCCAGCGGGGATTTGCATGTGGATTGGAAATGCCAAAGGCGCTGACTCGCCTCGCCCCGCCCTTCCAATCCCTCACTCAACAACAGACGAGCGACAGCTCTCTTGATGGATGACAATCAATCTCAAGTGTCGGGCGAACATCGGTTCCGTTTTCGTTGCAGCGTGCAGCACGGAGTCTGCCGGCAGTGAGTGACAACAGTCGCAATGGCTGAATGATTGATTGATTGAATGCCTGCCTGATCGACTGACTGTCAATGGAGACAGACAGTGAAGGCTAAATGCCAAATGAGAAACAGCAGCAACTTCAACTAAATGAGCTGCAGACGAAAGCAGACTGCAAATATAATTTGGAAATTGAATTTCTAACACAAGTGATGGAATGAAGACCGGATGTAACGATGCTAAAGAGACAAAGGTGACGAAGATGATGATAAGAAACAGAAGCAAACTTTAAATAAATAGTAGTAGTAGCAATAGAAACGTAAAAGCCATCGATACTATGCATATTGTGATAGATTAATGGATTTGGTCCAGCTTATTGAATGGACTACTGAAAGAATCCTTAAAGGCAATTCATATAACCACGAACCACACAACACATAGACCAGACAAAAAAACAAACAAACTTTTTTAACGCACAAAATCTTTGTTTTAGACAATTTTTCCGCGTCAAATCTAATTTATTAAAAATCCGGGAACAATTTGAAAAATGCAAAAGCGGGAAATCTGACATTTCAAAGAGAGAATCGTTTTTCTTCAGCTTTTTTTCTTTTCTTAACTTTTCCGTAATTTTTAAGATTCATAGTGTTTATGGTCCTCTTCAAACTTTTCAAATATGATTTTTTATTTACCGAAAATAATAGTAATTCGTGCTTATGAAAGACTCATCTTTTTAATATAATAATCACATTCATTTCATTTCGATTGCTCGACTGTTCCGGGATATTTGATTCTTAAACAAATACTCAGATTTTTCCGACAGTGGGGGTTTATGATAAGGTAATTTAAGATATTGTTTCATTCTATAGCCCTCATTGATCAAAATTTCTTACAGATTAGTAAATATTAAATAAATGTCCTCTAACAAATACGTTCAAATGTCAAATTACAAAATATTAATGTTGACATTCATTAAATTAAAAAATATAATATTATTTTAATATTAAAATGAATAATACTAGTTTTAGTTCTTAAAGAATTGAATAAAAATAAAAAAAAATAATCATTTAGTGTTAATAAAAATTCTTATTATTATATTATTTTTATATTTTATTGTATTATAATGGTTAAAGGATATGCCATTTTTATTTAATTTTTAATTTAATATAAAAATATACAAGACATAGATTTTGTAATGGAACAATGCAATAATCGGTGGCTAAATCTATTGATGGAATAAATCATAATGTGAAGCCACTATCGATGATCATATAGATATAGATTGTGATTTCAAAATTCAGTTTCTATGCTGAATATGATTGATGGAATGTGTGGAGTCCCTACATCCAGATGTCAGCGGTTCGCATATTGGGATTGTAAGCACATCATCGCCATTTCGGGCAAAGTGCTGATGATGCCCAGTTGTCAAGTCACGCCGAGACTTCTCACTCGCGTTTCCGACTCCAACGACAATTGTCATGGCCATGGTCCGGGTCTGGGTCTGGGTCTGGGTCTGGGCCTAGCCCGTCAGCTCGTCAGTTGCTTGGCTGTCATTCAGCGCCATTGTCTTTGTCACTTTCATCATTGTCGGGCGAGTTGATTTTGTCATTGTCACGGCCGTAGCTGCTGATCAACATCAATTTATTAGTTTTATTTTCTGCACGGCTTCGACATTTATAATCAAGTTTTTTCTCGGGCTGCCAGAGATTTCTGACTTGTCACTTCCGTTCGCTGCGCTGGCCGCCCAAGACATTTGTCGTCGGCTCGAGCGACAGGTTCCTCCAACTGGGTTCCCACTTGCCATGTGCTGCCAGCTACCTGCTGTGATGATGATGATGATGATGATGCTAGAACACCCGATGTCCGATGCCAGCTGCCCAGCGAGTCGGGCGATGATGAGTCTATTATCAACTCGGCCGTGTCAGCATTTATGGCTGATGTTTGAATAATGGGACATTGCCTCGACTCGACAGCAGCCAAAACTCTAAATAGCAATTAGACCGTAATTTGAGTTTGCCCTCAGCCCCGATAGCGGAAGTAGTCGTGGTAATTGGAATATTGTCCAAATCAACGCGCATGGGAAGTAATTGCGAGCACAGGAAGCAGCTAAGCACGCATCGAGTGAAGAATTGTTCAAAAATCAAAGGTTACTTAGCGAATAAAAAATAAGACTAAACTTCAGTTGATCCCACGCTGAAGAGTTGTTTATAGACAGATTTAGAATAATATATATATATATATATATATATATATATATATATATATATATATATATATATATATATATATATATACATACATACTCTCATAAATGGTATATATAGTATCAGTTGCTTCTCTAACATATCCAATAAGTTCTCTATTTTAGTACATTTATTTGTCAATACGAAGTATACACATGTGATTATCAACTAACATTCCCATCATTACATTGCTTACAGTGTCATACCTAGTCTTAACAGTCCTCGGGTAGAACACTAGTATAAGTAGATGTCAGCACATGAAATCAAAGGGACAGATCTAGCTTTTAGATCTAACTTCAGTGAGTGTGCTGGACTGGACTACATAGACTATGTTAGTTATTCAGACTAGTTACTTAGACTAGTTAAGACTAATAATGTTTGAGACTCTTTCTATATACAGTCAGCGAATAAAGCAGGTATTAGTATTGGCCTTCTATAGACGTGGCATTTTATCTGTATTCAAATATTGATTTAAGCCAAAAAACTAAAGTAGATGGACCATATCAATCAGATTTTAATAATGATCACGAGAGCAAATGCTGAATAGATTCTTGGTAAAAATCTTGGTGTTAGGCTTACTATATTATATTTTATTAATTTAAATTACATTACGTTATATTATATTATTATATATACATTTATTATATTTTATATTATTTAATATAGTATATTATATTATTATTTTATGCTGATACCTCTTTATATATCCATTGATTATATATTCATACAAACAAATATAGACCATTACATTACATAAATCAATACACTCTTTTCACCACGTGATTCGGTATGAAATGGATTTCAAAATATACAAATAATATATCAAATAATAATAAAACATATTGTTTAATTTTATTTTTTTACTTATTAATCAATAACAGAGTAAATGGGATTTACTACAGCAATTTCTATATATATGTATATTATATATAGATTGATATTTAATACAGTAATAAATTTACGAGTTTGGGCCCTTAAACAATATCTTTCCCATTATCCCCAAATTTGAACAACGATGTCAATTATTTTATTTATTACTCTTTTATTTTTTATAAATAAAAGTGTATGTAATAACAAGTAAGAGTGCTCTAGTCGAGACTGCTCGACTAGGGGATACCCTGAGCCCTGTGAAGAGCCAAATATTAAATCAATCTACGATTTTGTATGCATACATACAAACATACATATGCATACATACATATGCACGTACGCATAAGCGCGCGCTCTGCCAACTGCGCAGTTGACGCAGCGACTGCGCTTGGGCAGCAATGTGGGCATTACTATGGAAACTTAATTGTTTAATAACTTTTCTTAGCGAAGGACTAAGTGCATCAAACTTTCACAACTTATTTATGACATTCATATGTGTGTATGTGCCAAAGCACAAATCTCTAGTATTTGATTTGCGCTTTTTACAAATATGGGGCTGTTGGGGGCGAATGGGGCGTGGCATCCAAAATCTAAAGATTACGTTATCTACGTATTCATTACACGCAACTACAAAGCAAATTTGAAGTCTCTAGCTCAAACGATGTACCAACCACGCCTTAAAAACACATTAAAATTATCGATAAATGCTCATAAAATCGAAATGGAATGAGTTATCGGAAAAATTTTATAAACTTGTGCAGCGTATGGTATTATCGAGTATTCATGTAAAATTTCAAGTCTCTACGTTACGTACTTACAAATATCTCAGCGTTCACACGGACGGACGGACGGACGGACGGACAGACGGACGGACGGACGGACGGACGGACGGACGGACGGACGGACGGACGGACGGACAGACGGACAGGGCTATATCGACTCGTCTTGTCGCGCTGATCAAGAATATATATACTTTATGGGGTGTGGCACGCCTCCTTCTGCCTGTTACATACATTTTCACAAAACCATTATACCCTGATTTCCCATTTTCAATGGGCTCAGGGTATAAAAAAGGATTATATTTTTTTCATTTTTACTAATAGACCATTTCTTAATAAAAATATATTATGCAGAAATGTAATTTGATTGAAATTTAACATAGATACTGAGAGGAAAATGTATATATAATAATAAGCCAATAAATTTTAAGTGAACTTAAAAACTAAAATTTAAAAACTAAGCTTATGTTTACTGAGCAGGATATCATTTACAATTCACTGATCGACTTTACAGAAGCATCGATTTACCATAAATAAAGAAAATGATATATACACTCTTCTAAAATACTGTAAAAGAGTGTCTGGAGATAGACTTTTCCCTGTTAGATAGAAACCATATCTTAACCATATCTTAACTTATGCCATCCCTGTTCTATCTACAGGGTATCTCAATTCGAGTTGTTTATTCGAAACGGCTCTTCTAATATATTCCGTGGCTAGCCCCGGCCCATTACACATCTCTATTAGAAGTCGGTTGCTGTAATTGGTGGACATGGCCATTTGCTGTTTCCAGCTGAGCTGAGCTGAGCCGAGTCGAGCTGAGCTGAGCTGCGCTGGCTGCTTGATGGCGCAACACGCCCAACTGCTGGCAGGCTGTCCATCAGACGTCGTCATGCGGAGTCGTAACGCCCATCAGTCAGGCCGTCAGTCAGACAGTCAGTCAGTCAGGCAGTCATTCAGAGCTTGTCAGGGCTCCGAAGCGGCCTGTGCTTCGGTTGCAATGTGTTGTGTCGACTGTCAACGCGCTGCTCGCTGTCTGTGTGTGTGTGTGTGTGTGTGAAAGCTTTAAATTTATATGGAAGTGTCAGTTGTCAATCACATTTGCAAACTGTCACACACGCCGTAGCTCAGCTGGAGCTGGCGATGGAGCTGGAGGTGGGAGCCAGGAAATGGCAGAGCGGCAACATATTAATCTTTGCCAGCCACGAAGGATACGCGTCTAAGGACGAGCAGGCGTTGCTGCGGAAACAGGAAAAGCAGTCAAAGCAGACGTTGACAGGCATAAGTAATGTAAAAAAATTACTTTATAATGGAGTGCGAAAATGAAAATTGCGACAGCGCCAAAAGAGGCAAAAAACAAAAAGAAAAAAAAAAAAGAAATAAAAATGCGCAAAGACAGCAACGCCCTGAGTGGGGAAGACGTCAAATTTGGTGGATTGCTACAAGCAATTTAGGTAAGATAATCACTTGTGGAGTGGAGTGTGCCACAGAAGGAGGAGGCACGCATGCATGTAGCATGTAGCACGGGCAACATGTTGCCGCTGGCTGCTGGCAGCAGTTGCTGCTGCTGCTGCTGCCATGTTGCCAGCGTGTCGCAGTTGACTGTTGGCTGTTAACTGCTCTCTCTCTCTCTCTCTCTCTTTCTCTCTCTCTCTCTCTGTGTTTGAGCATTTCAAATGCGATGCGCTGACACCTCAAACACTCACACACACACACACACACACAATGACAACTGCCGCCCGCCCTGCGCCTTAGCATCGCCTGACAGCCCTCTGACAGTTTTTGTTGTTCACGCGAGTAATTCATTTTGTACTGCTGCAACCAGCAACAGCAACAACAGCAGCAACCGGCAGCAGCAACCGGCAGCAACTCCCCTTGGCTGTCACCTCGTTGCTTCATTTCACATCACAAAAATGCCAAGCAAAGCGACGCGCGTTGACATGTGAGAGACGACGAGAACGTCGCCGGCTCTGCCCGAGCCGCTGCTGCCAGGACATGCTGCCAAGGGCCCCCACGAAACGTTCCTGTGACAAGTGACAGTTAAGTTGCTGTCGTTGTTGTTGCTGCTGTTGTTGCTACTGCGCCAACGTCAAGCGACGTAATTCATTTTGCATGTGCGTGCAAAATTTTCAAGCGTATTTATTACGTAAATTAACAACAGCAACAACAACTGCTGCTGCTGCTGCAACATGCCCCCACATCAGCGACGACAGCAGGATGTTCATGACGCAGCGGAAATAAATTTTGCGTGAACAATACAACGCATTACACTGCAGGTTAGGTTAGTTTTTGCTGAGCTCGAGGCGCGGCTCTGCATGGCTGGCGAAATTAATGGCGAAGCGGCTGACAAACTGACAAAGGCAGTGACAGAGAGAGAGAGAGAGAGGGGACTCACACACACTCTCACGCACACATGCTAATGAGCCGTCAGCAAAGAGACGGACAGAGAATCGATAGGCAGCAGAGGCGAGCAGTGGGGCAGGCAGATAGCCGAATAGAAGACGGCTGGGAGGGGGAGACAGCGCGAACAGCGACAGACAGTGTCCTGGCCAAGACAGATGAGCAGCCCAGCACCGGAAGTGCCTGTCAGGGCAGACAGCGGGACACAATCAGCAGCAGCGGTGGCCATGAAAGAGAGCAAAACAAAGGCAGAGAAACTAAATACAATAGGTATCTGAAATGGAAAGGTAAAGAAATTTAAATTTTAAATATTTATTTTATTAAAGCTAAGTATAGAATTGTACAACATTTAATACACGTTAATCAATTTTGCATAAATAAAAATAAATTTAATATGAAATATTTATTTAATTAGAGTTAAGCATGGAATTAAAAATTAACATGTCTGCAATATATTAATAAATTATATTAGTATATATAAAATACATATATATATATACACCTATATATACATATGATAATTCAATTGAAATATCATTTTTCAAATCTAATAAAATCTTTCACAAAGAATCTTTCTCTTCCTTCTCTCCTTCGGTTAACTACCAATTTGATTTTCAACTATCTGAAGCTTAAAACTAGGCACTTTTTAAATATATTCACAAATTCTTTACTTCGAAATAAGTAAAAATAATAAATGTTTAAAAAATAAACTCCACATAAGCCCGACTCTTTGGAATATATATACTAGCGATATGCCAACACAACCATCAGCCAATAATATAATAACTACATATGCAGACGAATTTACTTGATTTTTTGGCGTGCTTTAACATAGAACAGCTGTCACTGTCAAAATATTGACTACATAAATTAGTACATAAATTAGTTAGTAACAAATACGAGAAGAATTAGTTGTACACCCAATACAAAAAGACACAACACCTGCACACAAATTTGCCTTAACGGACTCTCCATTAACACTGTCACCTCACAAAAATACTTTGAAGTTACTCTAGGCTCTAAACTAAACTGGCGAAAACACATCCAATATATTATACATAAGTACTATAAACACGAAACACGAAGAATTAGATTGTGTTGAGTAACCAAGTCAAAACTATCACTAAATTCCAAAGTCACACTTCACAAAGCATTAATACAGACTCCATGGAGATGGATTAAATATGTTACCAACATTATTCAAAACTCATCAATCAAATAGAACTCTTAGAACGTTCATTACTTCCAAATCCACTAGCACAATCACTAACCTTTGATACTCGTTATCATTCCATATACAGACTTAAAAGAGCACAACTTCAACACCTACCAATTGCGAAATCGACGTACTCATCCATAATTCACGTTCTCATTTCATAATAATTCATTCATCTAGATCACATCAGCTTACTCTCATATCTTTATAACATTGATACACATACACTTTTAAAAAGAAAAAGTTATATTGCCACACATATGATACAAAGGTATAATACCTAAATCTCTTCCCACAGATTGCCACTGTATTACGTATGAGGAACATTTCTGTGTATAAACGTATATTGGCTAAAACTATCAATTATCGAGTTGCCATAGACATATAACGGTATTAATATCAAGAAGAATCGTTTAGTAGTAAATCTCTGTTCGTACTATATTTGCTTACAAAATAATAATATTATAGATTGATGATAAATACAATTATTCAAACTACAAATATAAAATTTGTGTTACTGTTTAAGGTGATTACCTCAACAATAATATATTCATACAATATATTCATAATCCAATACCAAAAGATAATGCCAAACATTATACTTAATATACATAAATACAATATTATAACATTGCTCACACACACATTAAAAAAGCAAAATTTTTTCTCAATTTAAGTTTCACACTGAAATGAAACCCTAATAAAAATGTTATTTAGTCTAATAATAAAAAAGAGACGACGAAACAAAAAATCCTACCTTTGAATAAAACAAACAAATATGACTTGAGTACATTTCCGTTACTACAATTTCAGTTTCTATTGCTCTAAAGAGCAATAGTCTCAGCCTCATTTCTTCCATTTCCATTACTCTTATTTGGTTACACATACGACATATATCTTTATACGAAGCCTGATCAACTGCCACACATAAATTAGTTCGTCATTTCATGAAACTCATATCCCACAGCCAAATTCCACAGCTAAACATTACACGACATATACATTAGAAAATCAAATACATTTGAGAATATATTGGCCGCATGCAAAACTCTTTTGGCCGGGCCACTAAACGCTGCAGAAATGTATTAATTTACATGGGGCGGCAATTAATTTGAAAGTTATATGCAAAAGGAAGTGCAATAAATTCACAGACTTGACGGCTTTTGGGTCGCGAGTCCAGTAATCCGGGAGGAATGGACGAAGGCAATTGACGGGTCGGCAAAAGCCTTTGGTAAACTGGTTTGCCGACTCCTGCTGCCGACTGCTGCTGCTGCTGCTGATGCTGCTGGTTGGAGGCAGCTCTAAAGCTGCGTAAATGTTTCTATCAATTTGAAGAGCGCGGAGGCTCGTAAAATTTAAGAAATGCTGACCGTAGCCATGGGCTCTGGCAGCCCAAAGACAGCCCAGCTGCGACACGTTTAATGTTACATCGATTTATGCGATTTCCACACAAGCTAATTGATTGTAAGCCGCCACAAACAATCCCGCAGCAGTTGACAGTCGGCCAATGCCCAATCTTAATGCCTTTTTATGGCTCGGCCAACGTCTAATGACAGTTGGCAGCTGACCAACGAGCGGAGCTACCCGTAGCTGCTATGCAGAAACAGCAAATGCCAGAGAATGTAAGGTTAATAGTAAAGACAGTCTCTGATATGGTGAAATATAATTATGGAAAAAATATAAAACAAATTGGCAACTGAACTACTTATTGCCATGTAGTAGTAGTAGTACGACAGTTTCCTCCTCCTTCCTATATGACTAATTTAGACATCCACAAAGAACTCGAAGAACTCAGAGAAGAAATAAACACAAGATCACAAATATATCCCCAAATTAATGATTTGGCATAGCCACATAGTTATAGTTAGTTTATTTTTTACGGGGGTTTCGTTTCTTAAAAATTATCCAAATTAAAATTAAAAAAAAGTTTATCAACTATATTATGTATTAATATTTAAGAAGAAAAGGTTAGTAATTAACCAATATTATAGATTTTGTGCTTTTAATTCACAATAATTTTTCAAAATAAAAGCAATATACTTTATATATACCGAAAAGTCCTTCATATAAAATACTCTTTTCTTTTCTCTTCTGAAACTCCCATTGAGATTCTCAAATTATAATATTGCATTATTATATTATTAATATATTCTCATATTTTTATCATACTCTCTATATGAAATCTGTATTTATTCACGCTGCAGATACAGCCACACTCAATGAGTCAGCAAATATTGAACCCATATTGGTTATAGGACTTTAAATGTAAAATGTAAAATCGGAAAACTGCAAATTAATGACTTAATCACATGACAGCAGCAAAGCGAAAGAAATATTTGCAGCTCGGCTTGAGTCGAGCACTGACAATACCACAGAGACACAAAAACACACACACACACATATGGTCGGGGTGGGGACTGACATATAGGCCTGGGCAGAGACAAGGAAATTTGACAGCGGACACGTAGGAGGTCTTCACCCGAGCACGACCACCAGCGAGCGGCCAGGGAGGCAGGGAAATGCTGTCCGGGTGCGGGTAAAGATGCGGGTCGAGCTGCTGTCAGTTTGGCAAGCTTTTAACCCATGCCCGCAATTGAATTTCTCTGGGAGACACAGCGGGCGGACGAACAGAGAGGTTGACAAGCGGCAGGGACTAGGCCAGGACTTTCAGCTAACTGACATTGGCAGGCGGTCCACGGCGGGGGATCCACCTTGACTTGACACTGATAGCCGGGGCTGGCAGCAGTTCTACTAGTTCCAGCTGCGGAGCAGCGATCCCAAGGCGCGCACTGAACAAACTTGTAGCTGCGCTTTGAATTGACTTGGTTAACTCGACTCGACTGCCGATGTTGGAGTGGAATATTTGCGACTATTTACGTGCAGCCGGAGCTTCGGGCATGCTGTGAAATCTGCAAATTGCCATGTCATTATTTGTTAGTATCAAACCGAAACCCGCAGCGAGGACGAGGGCGAGGGCGACCAAGGACTGCGAGGACACTGTCATCGCCTCTGCACACGCTGCCCCGGCGTCAAAAGTGTAATTGGCAGCCGGCATGCCCCTGCTCCATCCCCTGCCCGACGCCCAATTCGACCATTGCCAAGTTATTCCGATTGCGACTGCGACTGCGACTGCGACTGTGACTGGCGGAGGGGTGTGGCCCGACGTCAGCTTACATACTCAAGTCAAGCGTCCGCCCGTCAGACAGTTGCTAACTGTCAGTGGGCATGTTTGACTTGACAGCATAATATTACAAATCCCTGCCGAGAGCAGACACTAACGATGACACGCAGCCGAACGGCCGAGTTGCCGAACGACCGAACGACCCAGCAAAAAGGACAACCGCAGAGCATGTGAGGGTCGAAGGGCTCGAGGACTACGCAAATCCCATATAAAAGGTAAACTTCGTCTCTCTCTCTCTCTCTCTCTCTCTCACTCATACACACATAGACCGACAGACTCCAACTGTTCACGAAATGTCAAACCCAAACCAACAACATTGAAAAAAATTTATTAGTGGTTAACCAAAACGATGCCATGGATTATATTTAACTCGTGGATGGACTTATACTACAACCAGCTCAGATCGGATATTGAGATATACGAATCACAAAGGTATTTCAAAACTCCCTAGACAGATTATAAAAATCGATGTCCTCGTCAGCAACAAGATATATAGAACTCTGACTTCATCCGATCGAACACTGGCAGAACTTCAAGAAAGATACAACACAAATTGAATACAAATTTGCAATTTCAAACACACTTCCCTCAAACAATAATGCGAACTCCCTTGTCGAAAACAAAGACAATATAATTTATCACAAAATTTAATGCAATCCGGCATAAAATTAAAAAAATAAATAAATAAATAAAAACTATTCCCTTTATTAGCACTTGGAAATATTTACTCTCCTGCTGATAACACTATTTTTAATGAATGTACTGAATCCAAGTACCAAGTAGATCGAAGAGCAACCAATTGAAATTAGTTCAGATACCTAGGGGTAATTTAGAATAATTTCCCATAAAACCGTGACAAAGAAGTCTTCAAATTCTGGGAATAAAACGTCGAACATCGCACTCAAAAACATCTCAATCAACATTGCCCCAGCAAGTTCCTCTATAAAGCGTAAGCCTATAGATGTTTTATGCTCATCCACACATTGCAATGATAAGGAACAAATTCATCGATAATTTTCTTTATCTTCATTGTAAAAATTTAACCACGCATCAAAATATGTCATATAAAAAATATGTGATTACTGCTCCTCCATTTTAAAGAATATAATGAAGTCTTTGTTATATAAGACGATCAATCTAAATCTCCGCCTTTGCTCCAAGCTAAATCTCATCAATCTCACAAATACCAGTAATTATTTCATTTTGGAGCATGCAATAGATATCCATGGCGAAGATATTGACATATATGTTTGATTTGACCTCATCCAATTAAACCAGGAAATTGTTAATCGCAAATGATATCCAAAGTATATTTATCAGCAACAAAGAATATAATAACCCCTACTAAATACATTTAACTACACTGAAGCAAGATACAATGATATTTCATTTCACATTTATATCTTCTAACTCACTTCCTTTAAACAATAACATTTTTCAGTAATTTCAACACACCACAAATAATAGAAAAATTATTAATAAAAGAATACTGAATCAACTCCATTGATTCGAACTGATTTGATTTAATTTGCAGTAATTCGAATGAAAAACATCCACTCTCTCGATAGTTAAATCTATTATAAATTAAGATCATGAAAATACCAATGATGCCCTCCTAAATGATGCATCCATACTTGCAGACGATACAGCTCTGCTCAAAGCCAAATCTTCAAACAATAACAACAACAACAACGACAACAATTCTATTAAAATTTAACATACAATATAAAGCCACAAGCAAATCTCGGATATAAATATTTCGAACCTTAGCATAGCAGAAATGTGCTTATACAATCATTAGATGGAAATGTTATAAATTATAAATATGTTAGAGATTTTAAAAATGATGACGTAATTAGATTTTAACAAAAAATTTAATGTATTTTTTTTTGTATTATTGTTTTATTTTAAAGTTTTTTTTTTTTTTGAATTTCGGGGATACATTAACATGCCGCATTCAGTATGAAATATATTTGCCAAGAATGCGAACACTACGAGTCGCAAGCCAGACAAGAGTGTGAAAAAATGCCAATCAACAGCAAAAGCACATTAGTTGAGCACTTTAGACTCGAAGTGGAACAATATCTGTAGATCCAACCAAAAATAAACTAGATAGTCGAGCCAATAATAATTCGACCGATAAAACAGTATGTCGGTAAGGTTTTGGGTTTTTTTTTTGGGACATAATATATCATGTAATAATATATTATTTCATGATTTGTCTTATGCGTTAAAAATATTAAAAAAAAAATCAAAAAAATTAAAAAAAATCGTATGTTATAACAAAAAGAAAATAAATATATAAAA
Source organism: Drosophila meridionalis (assembly GCA_035045145.1). Taxonomy (NCBI): domain Eukaryota; kingdom Metazoa; phylum Arthropoda; class Insecta; order Diptera; family Drosophilidae; genus Drosophila; species Drosophila meridionalis. The sequence goes on from JAWNPG010000031.1 coordinate 11,575,996, forward strand.
AAATTGTTCGACGCAGTATCTTCAATTGTAAGCGAAAAAGTGTCTTATGAATTATAATTACATAAAGACAAAAATTGAAGAAGAGAAGACCTCTCGCTGAGAGGTCTCTGCGACGACTGAATCAATGCATGCAGATTGATTTCCCATGTTAACTTTGCCTGCTTTGATTGTCAATTATCGCGCATCTTATCGATAACTATGTTGGTGTTAGAGACACTGCTGTACAATCAGTTTGAGTGTGATATTACTAACACTGAAATTGAGTTGTACTATGATGACGTGGCTAAGGCTCATTGCGATTAAACAGTATGCCGATAAGGTTTCAGTTTCTTAAACAATATATAATATATATATTCATAATATATCATGTAATAATATATTTCATGATTTGTTTATAAAAAAAAACAAAAAAAAATATTATAAAAAAAAAAATCAAAAAAAAAAAAAATCAAAAAAAAATTGGTCAGCGCAGTTTCTTCAATTGTAAGCGAAAAAGTGTCTTATGAGTTATAATTACAAGACAAAAATTGAAGAAGAGAAGACCTCTCGCTGAGAGGTCTCTGCGACGACTGAATTCAATGCATGCAGATTGATTTCCCATGTTAACTTAGCCTGCTTTGATTGTTAATTATCGCGCATCTTATCGATAACTATGTCGGTGTTAGAGACAGTGCTGTACAATTAGTTCGAGTGTGATATTAACTAACACTGAAATTGAATTGTGCCATGATGACGTGGGTAAAGCACATTGCGAAACTTCTTAGAAAAAGGTTCAAGGCTAAATGTTGATAATTGCTAAAGAATCCTAATTGGTCGAAATGTATATTAGTATATTATAAGTCTTTAACTGGGTATATAACAAACTTCTACAGCAGGACAAGTGTATTAACAGATATAATATGGGCATCTAGCAACAAGTTAGTAAAATGTAACAACGTTTTAGTTATATTATGTTGCATTAAGTTATATTACATTGATTATATAACATGTTTTGCATTATCTTGTGGAAACAGATAAATACTTTATTTCTATTGATAGTTATGATTCGAGCAGATTTTCTTTATTGAACTTTTTTTTATTTACATATTTATTTGCAATCTGTTAATATAACAATAAAACAATTTTATTGATATTAATTATACAAACCCGAATGGTTTGAGCTCCATTGAACTGAAACCATATACAATGTGTATAAGTATATCAAAAATGGTATATACCAAGGAGCAGCTGTTATTGTCCTTAGCATCATGGACATCATGGTATCGTTGCAGAATTTCGATATTCGAATTGCTGGCTGTTCCCCTAAGTCCATATTGGCGAAAGTACTGCCTTGTACTATCGTATTTTGTTCGCGGTCCTAGAAGTTTAATGAATATTCTGATTAATTCGAAAACAATAACCAAAAGCTAGCTTTTTTCATGTTCAAGGTTTGAGAACTGAATAGAATCTCAATTTGGTCCCTCACACAATTCGGTAACGAAACAGATCGCATGCAACAATAGTGAGTGTTGATTCAAGCCATTCAAGCCATTCACATTCATATTTGCCAGCCGAATGTCAGCCATAAAATATAAAGGAAAGCAGGTGGCAGCAGCAGCAGCGGAGGCAACAGTATGATAAATGAAGATGCAGCTGCTGGGACTACATCAGTGCTAATTGCTCTTCGCATCTGAGCGAGATACATGCACAGCCGAGATGAGATACTGCGCAGAGCGCATCCAAAAGATACTCGCTCGAACCATAATTCATTTTTCATGAATGCGAGCCGACTCATGAATGTGAATGTGAATGTGAATGTGACAAACTTACGACGCGCTGCCTGAGAGACCTCCATCTTCTTCATTCTTCATTCTTCATAAGCATATTTATATTTGTACACTTAATCCCACCAGGCGAAAGGAGGCGGCGAGCGACAGCAGAAATGTCAAAACGCATTAACATTTAATTGAGGCTAATTTAAGGCGAAATATTTCGCCTGGCACATATGAGAATTTATGCGTCTCATTTTGTCGCATCTTTTCACGTTTGCTTTTCATTAATATATATCTATACATATATAATCTTATTCTTGCAGCGGGTATTATGAAAGTGTTATGAAATGTGTTGACCATAAATGGATTATTTATATATTGTATATATAAATATGTTAAGTATATATATATATATATATATATATGTATATTAGCCTGCTTAGAGCGAGGATATATGTTCATCTATGTTGATAAATCGGTTTCAGCTATAAAACTATATTTAGATTCAATCAATTTTTTGTATGACAATAGGAATAATATCTAATAAATAGCAACTTTAATTTGATGTAAATAATTAAAAATTAATATAAAAAAAATATATATATATATATATATATATATATATATATATATATATATATTTTGTTATAAAAAAAAATAAAGAAACTTAATTATCGGCGATAAACTACATTAATGCGTCTATCCATCTGTTTTAGTTATATATTTTAGATTCGTTAGCTTTGTGTAGCTACAATATAATATTCACAAAAAAATAAACTAAAATATGCTAGAAATTATTATTAATTCATAAATTTAAAAAAATGTGTATTCAAAATAGACAATAAATAATCCTCACTATCGGCAAGAACTTATGTTATCATTCATCAATTTCAGCCTTAAAACTATCTTTATTATCATGTTAACTTTGTGAATAGAGAAAGGAATAATATTGTATAATGTAAGAATATATGATAGTAAAAAAATTTAAATGAATATATATTAAAAATTGATATATAAATATTTGTAAATAATAATTAATATTTTATTGTTATGTGGAAATTATTCTAAACAAATATAAGTACATAGATATATATACTTATATAAAATAATATATTTGATATATTTGATTCAGTTTTAATATTATTTTTAGAACCAGTTAAATTTATGGATAGAAATAGGAATGTGAAAAAGCAACTTTATATTATATATAATAATAAATATATACAAATTAATATTTATTAAAAATTGTTTAATAAATATTTATAAATAACATTTAATGTTTTAATATTATTCGGGCATTAACTCTTATAACTTTATTATAAACAATAAAGAACCCTCATTTTCGACGAGTCCTTTAAACTATCTGTAGAATCAGTTAACTTTTTTGGGTAGAAATGGGAATAATATCGTTAAAAAATCAACAGTAAAATTATAATTAAAAATATAAATAAATTTGTTTAATTTTGGGATAAAAATATACTTTTAAATAATATTTAATATTTTAATTTTTATGGGGATATTATTAAAAAAAAAATATATATAAATAAATATATAATATATATATATATATATATATATATATATAGGAATAATATCTATCAAACATCTATCTATAACATAATGAAAATATTTATATATATGTATACAAATATTTATATATATTCATATGAAATTATATAGAGGTACATTCATATAATTTATATATGTTTATATATAGCCATAAACATTGTCCATTAGCTACCCCGTCATAGGGTATTCCCACTTCGATATTTCTTGGTTGATTTCCTTCGTATTTACTGTTGTCTGCTTCGTCTTTTCTTTTAGCCGGGTATGTTGAGAAATGAGCGCATTTTGTAAAAATGTCACATTACATTTAATTTATGCGACGCCAGCCCCAAACACACACACACACACACACACACACACGCACACACACCCCTACTCTGTGTATCTGTGGGCGAGTGTATCTATATCTGTGCAGTTCTGTTGGCTGCAAGTGTAGCGTGAAATTGTTTTGATGATGTTCCATGTCGCGCCGCATCAAAATTATTCAGCTGTCATTATCAACGGCAGTTTAACCCCCGCTTAGCGACGCTCCATGGGATCGCTAGGGGCCCGGTTCACGGTTTGCAGTTCATGTTTATGGTCACGCCGTCGACCCGCCTCCTCTTTGATTGACAGCCATGCAAACGTAGCTTGCGAGCTGCCCTCGTGTTGATTAACACAATTTGCTTTGCTTTTTGCCAAAGTCACGTCATTGCGGTTGTCCTCCGTATTCTCTAGCTAGTTTCTCTCTCTCCCACCTCCCCCTCTCGATCTCTGTCTCTGCCTCTGCTCTGTGATTTGGTGAGTGTGTCAAAATAATGTTGCTTTTCAAATTTGACAAGACCATTTCGAGTGGGTCGCCGCCTTGCCGCTTGAGCGGACGACTGCCAGCCCGACTGCGAGTGCTCGAGCGAGCTTATTTTTTTGCGTCTGCTCGTTAATTAGCTGGGCACATTACGTTCACATGCTCATTGTTTAAATATTGGTCAGGCGGTGCCTGACATGCTAAGAGACACACGCAGAAATCAAAGCTCTTTGCCAATTAGACAATGCCTCATGCAAGATCGTATCTATCTTGATAGCAGAACGGATCGAGCTGAACTGAGACACTCTGCTTAGCATAAATATTTGACTATTAGACTCGAGTAGCAAAATTCTTGAATGTTTTCAGGCAAACAGAATGAAGCCAAATTCCATGTTTATTTGCCCAACTTGGAAGAAAACGTGTGTTGACATTTTCCATTTGTCACTTCAAAATATTTGCACAAGTTTTTGGGCAACAGAATGCGCAGCATTTGAGCTCGACGAGGCGACACTTGACGCAATCTGCAGAAATTTCCACACGTGCCGCAAGGTTGAATAATGGTCTGATAACCGCGCATAAGACCCCAATGAGACAGTCCAGCAGACAGCCTAAATACTTTTGATTGCCTAATCTAGTCCATGAATAACTGCTGCAGATTCTGGGGAATTCCGATACCAAGGCAAACAGAGGCTAAATATGCGCAAAAAATATGAAAAATAACTTAAGTGTTTATTGAGAATGATCTATTAATATAAAATACTAAGAATAATACTTAAAATTCCAGATTTTAGACAGATGGAATGATAACAAATAACTTAGAACAATTTGGAAACTTCCAAAGAATTCTAGCTTAATGCATTTGATTGTTCTCTTTTCCTCTCATGTCTTCCCTTTTCTGCTCTACTGCTCCCTTTCTTTCTTCTAATCTGTTTTTTCGCCTTTTGTGCAATTTATTTCTTTCTCTCTCTCTACTATATTTTCTGTTTTTTTCTTTTCTCTTCTTTTCTCTCCATAATAACTATATCTTCTCTTTCATCTCCCTTCAGTTTTAGCAAACTCCCTATCAATTTCTTCACTCGTCTTGCTTTCCTTTTCCTCGCATCTTTTCTCCTTCTTCTTTCATTCTCTTCTGGTTTTTCATTATTATTTTCTACCGTTTTTGGTTTATTCACTACCCTTCTTTCTCTTATTTCTATTTTTCTTTTCTCTTCCCTCTATCTTCTTTTCTCTCTAACTTCTCTTGTTCTCTCTCTCTCCTTCCATTTAACACTTCCCTCTATCCTTTTATCGCTGTTAAATAAGATTTTTAGACAACTACTATCCATATTTCGCCTTAACAAATATATTTGTTTAGCATGTAGGGTTTAAAATGTTAGTTAACAGTCCGTTAACATAATACTGTGAACATACTCTAAGTGAACTTATTATCAACTCTCTTCGTTTACACTTTTCTCTTTATTTTCCCTCTGCTCTTATACTCATACTCTATTCAATGACTTTTTTCTCTTTTCGCTTCTCTGCACTCTCTCATCTACCTTTCATCTTACATATTACCTCTTCTGTCTTCTCTCTTCTCCCCATACTTGAGCCAGCTTCTAGCAAATAAAATCATTAAAAGCACTCACCCATAAAATAGTCGCATATATATATAGAGGTATGCCCCTATAAATCTGAACCATAGAGCGGACCATAAATTATGGTCGCAAATATTGCTAGCATTTGGCACACTCACTCGGTGCTGTTCCGCTCGACTGGCTGCCTAGGCTGCAGTGCGGAGTGAGAGCTGAGGCCGTGGGGTTATCAAAATGCAATAAATCAGATTGTTATAAACACATATGTATATCTGTATATACAGATATGCGTACTATATTTTATAGCGCTAACCAGAGTCACTGAGATTCTCGTTGACATCGCGGGGTGAGAGGAGCATTCCCTGGCTGAGCTTATAAACAGACATTAAGTCTGTTAAACACGAGAAAAACGCGCATTATGTGATGTAAATCAAAGTCAGACAACGTCGCCCGACTGTCCACAGCGTTTGTTTCCATTCACTCGAACAGGTATCGGCACCTGTGATTGGCCGTTGCGAAAAGTGAAAACTGGATATCTTACGGTAACCAACTGCATCTGCACAGTGCGCCCCATAAATCTTGGCCCGCCGACTTCGTATTATGTTTCAAAAGTCCAAAGGAAACTGCTCCATGCCAGCGCGAAGCGATCAAATTAACTAGTCAACCCGGCCACAGCCATAGCCACAGCCAACGATTCGAGTGTTCAAGTGTTGGAATACAAGCAAACAGCGTGTTACACTCGACAAACACTGGCGATAGGAGCTCCATAGCCCGAACCACCTGATGGGCTCTAAATGCTTGGCAAATATTTGCACAGCTCGTTTCGGCTGGCCTGCAGAAGAAACTCTACAAACTGAACGAAAAATATATTTATATATAAATAACAAGAGAAGCGCTTTTCAAATGTGGCCCAGGCACTCTGTTTGCCCACAACCAGTAGCAATTGCACCCAGCATAATCTGGGGTATTTACACCTCTTCCCCATCCCACTCCGCCTCAGGCAATGATTATTATACTATGTGCTGCGGGCTTTTAAGCTAGTGCCCTTTTACAAGCTCCATTTAGCACAGCACATTTAGGTTTGCCTACATCTCTTTCTCTTTTTCTCTCTCTTTCTCTGTTGCTCGTTTTCTATATCTCTCACTGGGGATTTGCTCTATATCGTTTATAACTAAGTTCTAAGCTGTGGGCAGTTGCTCAGTGGGAAACAGCAGCTAATGTATCTCAGTAAATATCAATAATTATAATATATATATATATATATATATATATATATATATATATATATATATATAATATATATATTAAATTATACAGCAACGAATATGAAACGTACATAAAAAGTCCAATTAGTAACTCAAAGCAATAACTAAGCATAAGCACGTATAGATTAAGGAATAAATTAATAATTGTTAATAATATTATTAAATTTCTTTTTGTAATTTATAATGGATGCAGTCCAAATAAATGCTTTTTAATAATGTTTATATAATGTTTATATTTATACCTAAGAATTTTAATCAAATTTGCTAACCAAATAAATCAATTTAAATTGTAAACTAAACTATAAAATCTCAGATGTCTTAATATTTTAAATTAAGAAATCCTATAATTTTTAGATAACTTCTCGAAAAAATCTATTAAAATATACGCAAATTTCCATTCATTTTTATTGCTAGTAAGTATGACTGAGTGTAATAGAGATGAATAGAAATATTGGTTAACTATAATGTAAATAAAGAAAAACTAAAATATATATGTATTTTTTCATTCAGTAATCCGTAATGAAGAAAAGTAACAGAATATTTGTGAAGACTTAAAATACAAATAAGAACAGATTCATTTACAATATGTTTCCTTTTATGCATATTTAATTAGATAAGATATGTATCTATCACATAATATTTTTTTGTTCTCCTTAAAGTATATAATTTTTTTTTTTTTTTGTGTGTTCGAATATTTTAAAATATTTTAGATTTTGGGTTTTATTGTCTTTCACTATAATAAATTAATTTGGTGTATTAAACAGTTTAAACTAACAAAAATTAAAAAAAAAAAACACATAAAAGAATTATATTATTTAATGCTAAATAGTATACGAAATATGTGAACATATTTTAAATAGATATTTCCCTCTATAATTTTACTTTAGGCGATCTACTCTATAAATAACTTTTTCAACAAATGAATAATTTAAATCTAAATATTCCTGTCAGTGGCGAAAGACTTTAGAAAACAATATCAAAGCATATTGAGCATATGCTAGATTATGGCATCATAATTATTTAAATTAATTTCAAGAAACAATAAACTCTCGATATTCGTTTCATTAAAAAATGTCAGCACAATCAAGTATTTTATACAACTAAATAAAATTATAATTGGAAAATAAGACAAAGAATTCTCTTAAATAACTATATTTGGTGGAAATGAAATATTTTTATTTATATTTATATACATATAATGAACTTACTATTAATATATCAATATTCTGTAAATGAATTTGAAATGTCGTAGTTAAGTTCAGAAAATATGCCAGAGAAATGGTCTGTCTCTCTCTCTATAAGAGCAGCAACATCATACAAGCATGAATGAATCTACAACAGCAACTGTCAACTTTTGAGTTCTTTTTCCTTTTTTTTTAACGGCCTCTAGAACCGCGCTCTATCATTCGCTTTGCCAAATATGGCTGGAGATGCCCACAGCGCCCATCGTTAATTGAAAAGCCATTGAATCCAGCGAGTTTTGTGCGCTCCCAGTGCGAAATGGACCTTTTATCGTTTATTTATTGCTGCGTTTCTTTTTCATTTCGTAATTTTGATTGATGACTGACTTAATGTCAATTTTTTTGCCGTCGCTGTCGATGATGTTGTTGTTGTTGTTGTTGCCGTTGTCCAATGATAAATTAATAAAAACAGACGACTTTGTTTATTCTCTAGCCCCAGTCGCACTCGCAGTCGCAGTCCCAGCCCAGGCTTCAGCGTCAGATCCAGAGTTGGCTTTTTTTCGGGTGTTGTGTAACTGTGTGTAGTCGTAGCCCCCCTTTCGTTTATAATTTGCTGTCATAAATCGTGGGGAGCGTCGTCGTCTGTGGCGGCCATCTTTTATTGTTGATTGTTTATTGTTTGCTTAACAAATTTTCAATGTATTTTTGTGCCCACACAATTTGCTTGCGTGCCTCCAACGACGCGTCGTCCGCTCCCCGGGCCATAAATCAAATTCCGACAGCGCATTGTCATTTAATCAATAATTTATAAACAATTTCGCATTGCACGTAGCCCGGCAAAAATAAAATAAATTAAAACGTGCTGCGTGCATTTTCGCCCGGCTTGCCATTCAAATAAATGGGAGCCTTAACCCATTTTAATGAGCACTGATTGAAATTAAGTATATAAATCATTTGAATATATACAATTGCGATTACACACACACACATATTTACATAAATTATCGACTCCAAAGGGAAAACCCTTGTTAATACTAACGAGGAAAAGCCCACTGATGATGCCCTAGTCAATATGTAAGTGGATATTGCGATTATTAATTATTTATTCGCTATATAGACATCATTTGATTCCCCGCTCAATTCCAGCGCAAATCTCTCAAAAGGAATTTTCAATAAGGCAGCAATTTGCCATTTCAAATATCGATTGAATAATTATATGAAATTATTAATATGAGAATTTATCAATATGCTGCAGATATTTGCTAGATATTTTGGCATGAAACATGTGCTTGAGATTTTTATTTTATATTGTTTAGAATATGATTTGATCATTAATCAGCCAGACTTTTATTTTGTCAGTCATACAGTTGGTTTTTCTGTGTCTGTGTCTGTGAATCTGTCAATCAGATTTACTAGATCAGTTAATCATCTAGTCTTTCAGTCTATCTTTCAGCTACACTGTCTCGCTGATCAGACAGTCAATCAATAATCTTCCTCAATCATGCAGGTTCAAATAGTCTATCAATCAGCCAAACTGTTACTGCGTTAGTCAATCAGTTATTATGTATGATCCAGCCACCGTATACATTGTATGATAGCCAACCAAATAGAAAATCAGCTAATCAATATTATTCTGTTAGTCACAGTAAGTTATTCAAACAGCTAATTAATAAGCTTAGATAATATCTGTATTGAATATCAGTAGTAGATAATATCGGTATATCCCTCAATCAATTTACAGTCAGTGAATCAGTCAATTAGTCCATCAGTCATAAAGTGATTAAGTTTTTCTGTCAACCAACCACACTATGAGTCTGTCAGTCAACTAGCCTTCGTCAATCACTAAAACAAGCAATCAGTTATTCGGTTTTTCAATCAACACACTCAGTCAACTTTTATTCATTCAGTTAGTATATTAATAATTTAGCCAGTCAATCACTCAACAAGTCCATCAGTCATTCAATTAGTCTGCCAATCAACCGCACAGTCAGTCTGTCAGTCAGTCTTAATCAATCACCCAAGTCATTCAACAAGTCGTTCAACCTGTCAGTCAGTTAGTCTGTCAATCAACCCCATTATCAGTCAGTCAGTTTTTCAATAAATTTGTCAGTCAAAGAGTACTCATCAATCATTCGATTATTCGATTAGTCAGTCAATCAATCACACTATTATTCAATCAATTCTTATTTATTCAGTAAGTAAGTGAGTCAGTATTTCAGTTGATCTGTCAATCAACCACACTGTCAGTCAGTCAGTTCCAGTTAGTCTCATAATGAATCAGTTCGGCAATCACTTTCAATCAATACGTCGGGATCAGCCATTTTGATCGTCTGTCTATCAACCACTCCATCAGTCAGCCAGTTTTTCAGTAAACCTCTTAGTTAATGAATCAGTCAGTCAATCAGTCTCAGTAAATCACTAAAAAGAGCAATCAGTCATTCGGATATTCGGTTAGTCAGTCAATCAACCACACTATTATTAAATCAATTTTCATTCGTTCAGTTAGTAAGTTAACGAGTCAGTCAATCAATCATCCAACAAGTCAAGTCATTCAGTTAGTCTGTCAATCAACCACTCTATCAGGTTATCAGTTTCGCAATAAATCTGGTAGTCAATACGTCAGTCACTCAATCAGTCTCAGTCAATCACTCAAAAACTCAATCAGTCATTCAGTTAGTCCGTCAATCAGCCATACTATCCGTCAGTCAATCTTTCATCAGTCTCTCAAGATAACAATCAATCAGTCATAATAAATTCCTTCATATAGGTAAATGAGACCTACCTATAAGATAAGACCTCTTATATCCCAAGAACTTTTCGTCCAACGAGCATTGCCCGAACTCTCATATCGATCATTCAATTTTAAATTTGCTAAGCTTCTTTCTTGTAGTGTGGCAACCGCTGGGCCATACTGTTCTAATTTTTTCGGGGGCCGTCGAGAAGTACGTGTCAAATGACCGAAGAAGAGGCAAAGCGGAAAAAATGAAATGTCAAAATCCCGCAAGCGCCCAGAAGCTTTTGTCAGCTTTTAGAAAACAGTTCAGGGTGGACAGTAGCTGGAATTGGTCAGGGCTGAGAGTGAGAGAGAGAGAGAGGGGGTGTGGCAGTTCGTTGGAGGTGCTGACGGCGACGTCGACGTCGACGTCTGCGGCGCTTTTTGATTTTACTTCGCTGCTGAGCAAAGCACAAAATCACTTTTGACGGTTTTTTCTTGTGTCCGTTGGGGATTTTTTCTTTCTTTTTTTTTTTTGTATTTCATTTTTGTCTTTTGCTTTTTCAGTTTCTGTTTCTGTTTCTGCGTCTTTTCTTCTGTTTCTTTTTTTGCTGCTTGAAGCGCGCGCCTCGTTTCGTTTTCATTATCCGAAGCGCGTCCAAATTCATTTCAAGTTTTGCCGCCGACGTCGAGTAGAGGCGTCTTTAGCTGTCCAACTGTTGGCTTTTGCTCGCCAGTCGCGTTAAGTCCAACATAAGTCGGCCTAAGCGTTTAAAAGCCTAAACGAATGCAGAGACACACGAGTCTCTCTCTCTCTCTGCCTCTCTCTCTCTCTGTCTCTATTGGTGGTCAGCAAAGCCAAGAAACAACAAAAATACAAAATACATAATAATCATCAGCATCTGCTGAGTGCGGGGAGTGCGGGGCAGTGGGGGGCAGAGCACTTGGAGCATGGGGCATGACAAGCAACGTCCAGAGCCACAGTCAGAGCCAGCTGTCAAGGCGGCTTTGTATTTTGTATTTTGCGCTCAAAACTTATACCAACTTGACAGTTGGAAGACAGTAGTATTTATAACGTCGGCCGTCGTCCGATGCCCCTCTCTGGGCCCCCTGGGGCCGCGCCAAATAAAACAAAAATGAGACAAGACTGACAGCGGCTCAGCGAAAGAGTTAATACTGTGATTAAATGACCAGAAGAGTGCCACTGTCAGACAGATGGCCGATGGTGGGCGGCTTAAATGTTTGACAGCTTGATGCCAGCTCCGGCTACGTCGCCGTCAGCCGAGGGCCGCGCTGCCAGCCTCTCGCCACGTTGACAGCGACAACAATTTCGCAGAGACCGACTTCGCAGAGCTCGTTGAGCCTACACACAGTCAGACAGACAGCCGGACGGACGGACAGCCGGACAGCGCAGCCATATTGATGGCAACAAAAGTTTTCTGCGCGCTAACGACACAATCAATAAGACCCTACGAAGACACGTCAATCAAACAAGTGCTAAAAAGAATTGTACAAAAAATATCAATAGGCAAGATCAACAGTGAATTTAAGGCTTTGTTTACAAATTGTTGTTATTTATTATGGTTTCTTATATATTATAATATGTAATTTACAAGCTTGATTCAGTGACAATAGTAATAATAATACGCGTTGGAGTAAAAAAAAAAAATACTTCAAATATCAATAGGAAATTATCAAACAAAGAATTTAAGGCTTTGTTTACAAATTGTTTATATTTACTATGGTTTCTCATATGATTTCTTATATATTATAATATATAATTTACAAGCTTGATTCATTGACAATAGCAATAATAATAATAATAATAATAAATGTAAGCGTAAGAAAAAAAAAATACTTAAAATGTGAATTGGCAAGATCAACAATAAATTTAAGGCTTTGTTTATAAATTGTTCGTATTTTTGTTTGTTCTATCATTGTTTCTTATATGATACATTACATTATAGATATAACTATATTAAATCATTGACAATAGTACTAATAATAATAATGGAAGTAATATCATATAAATTCACACAAAAAAATATATAAAAGGAAGATCAACAGTGAATTTATTACTTTATTAACAAGCGATTGACACTTTATTTTATTTTTATTTCTATATTATTTCCTATAATAATAGCAATTACAAGTTTGATGTAATAAAACTATATGTATATATTTAGGCGTAAAAAAATAAACAGAATACTTAAAATATCAACAGGCAAGATCAACAATGAATTAAAGGCTTTTTTTCAAATTGTTTGAATTTTTGGTTTGTCTTATCATCATTCCTTATAGATTATATGACAGAATTTATAGGCTTATTTCATTGACAATCATAATAATAATACATTTAGGATTTAAAATATCAACAAGCCAGATCAACAAAGAATTTAAGGCTTTGTCTACAAATTGTTGGTATTTTAATTTTTGAAATGATTATTTCTTATAGCAACTACAAATTTATACTGCACATAGTGAGAAATGGTATTTACATATGTTTGTTGCACAAGTTGAAAGAGTTAAGGCTAATTATATAAAGTACATACATTCTTGAGATATTCGAATCAAGAGATCTCCATATCTACATGTCTTAAGCCATATCCTTCAGTCTGTATGTGAGGTACAATCTTGTAATTTCAGCAGATAAAGTAGAAGAACAGATTGAAGGAAATGTATCCCATCACATAAAGTATATAAATCAAAAAGTATATCTGTGCCCTGCAGAATATGCAGATAAAACAGAAGAACAAACAGAAGGACGCGTCGTTGATTACATAAATATATTCTTGATCTGATTTGCGACCACATCTTCTTGTCTCCACCTCAGTGATCTATCTAATAGATCTGTCTATTCGGCTTGTATATTGTTTCTTCAAGCCTTAAGACATCATATAAAATTATCTAATTTTATTTCATAAAATATATAAATAATAAAAATAAATAAACAAGTAGAGAAATGTCCAGTTTTCAATTATTTGTCATCATTCTCTAGGTAATTTCCTTAAATTTACAACTTAAGTATCAGCTTATATCTACAGATGGATAGACACATGCTCGAATACATGAAAAACCTGCTCAACAGTGGCTGACAGGTATTTCATAGTCAGTCACATCCAACAACGCGCCTAATTAAACTTCAATAGAACCAGAGCAACAAAGCAGATGTAGCATACAATTTTTTGACTTGATGTAATTGAACTACAATAGAATATTCTCAATCAGAATACTACAGAATTCCAAGAATTCATTGGTCGTAATATTCCAGAACTCTGATATTACTGATTAAAATGTTATATCTTTCTTATATAATTGAATTCGCATTTCAGACCAATAGATGTTAGATGTAGATATACTGGTAATTACCAATATCTTTAAACTACATTTCTTTACTCTGTCGAATCTTAAGAAAAAGTTCCTTTTCGTTTGGGTAAAACTATGTTGTATTTAAAAGATTAGAGATCAAATAAATACTTCTTGAATAGATTACTTAACTACGAGATATTGTTCTCAATTGAAATGTATTATTTACTTTTGCGTTGCTCAGCAGGAAGTATTAATATAAACCTCTCATAAGGAGAAAAAGCAATTATTGACTTTTTCAATTTACGCCATTCGATTTGAAGCTTTTAGCACCTCCCTGCATAATATGAATAGCTAATAAATTTAAAAAATATGTTTATTAAAATTTACTTCGCTTTGAATAATAAATAATAGCTAAGCTAATATATGCATAAGTCAGAAAGATTTATCACGATATAAATAAATGATAATCATGCAAAATATCAATAAAGATCTCTCCGATCTGGTCTAGCTCTGATGAATGCAGATCTCTGCTTTGGCATGCTTTCGGTATTAGTTTTCCCTTGAGATATAAGAAGATGTTAAGCTGTTAGAGCCGACCTGTGCCATAAATTCGTAGGTTTAGTACGGGGCTAGTATGGGGCTGAATGTGTGTGCGTGTGTGTGTCATAAAGACTATGATAAATCGCTGAGATCTGCAAACAACAATCGGGCAGCTTAAATAGAATGCTGCAGTGATAATCGTGTGCCAGCGGGCAATCAACGTCAGCGTCGACAAACAGATCTTGCAAATCTCAAGATCACAATCAACCGACTGGGTTATCTAAATGGCAGCCCAGTGGAGCCCAAAGCAAACTAACCAAATGTGCTCTAAAATTAGACAACCATCCAGCCAGACAGACAGATAGACAGACAGACAGACAGCCAGCCAGCTGTCAGGGCAGCACGTTCACGAGACTCGAGTCGGAGCCGGAGTCGGAACTTCGCTTTGTTTTCCTCCACAAATCCATGCAGATGTAAAGCTGTTTATTATCTTTGCCTCTACACTAAGTTGATGGTATATGGTATTACTTAAATTTACTATAGCGCTTGTCGCTTGTTTTCAAATGTTTCAAAAGAAAACACACACACACACACACACAGTCGCCGAGACTGACGGGGACGGGACACTTGTCAGGGGCTTTTGCAATGCGTCGCCGTTGTCTGTTTATCTTGAAAATGCCAGAAACGCTACGGCCGGGGTCTATTTTTAAGTGAGATAGCTCTTTGCTCAGCGATGAGTATTACACATCTCGTTGACGAGGACAGCTTATTAGTTGAGCTCTCGAATCGGCAGTCAAACAAATTTTTAATTGCCCACACAAATTATCGCTGGGGTCTTACGCCCGAAAACGGCATCGTAAAATTCTATAAAATATAATGCCATAGCTGGCGGACGACAGGCGCGATCTTAAGCCCTCCGAGTATGTGGAACATTAGCGTCATAAATTTCAATTTTAATTGCCTTCGTATTTAGATTAGAGCGACTGTTGAATGGACGCCTCTCTATTAAAAAAAACCTCTGCCATTCGAATCTATTCCCAAATGCCACCAAAAAGTGTTCCATTACTGTCTTCCTGTCGGTGGCATGACAAAGTGTCAACGCAAACAAACAAGGGAAGGGGCCCTTACCAGGAAATATTATCGAATATGCAATGCTCTTTCCTCAGAGAGAAGATGGAGCATAACAGAGTTTTGATTTATCTAAGAATATTATAGTGCATTGATATTAGATATTGATATTCGAGTCAGAAATCCATGAGAGGAGATGAGAAGTCATTAAGGATAAAAGAGTTTTGGTACATCTATGGGTATTATAATGCTGTGATATTATATATTGATATTAGAATCTGAATTTCAAGAGAAGTTGTTTTACGTATGGATATTATAATGCTCACATATTCTATATTGACATTAGAATCAGAATTCCAAGAGAGAACGTGTTTCATCTATGGATATTATATTGCTTTGATAATAGATATTAGTTTTAGGATCAGAATTCTAAGAGAAAAGATGAGAAATGGTTGAGTATATAAGAGATTTGTTTTATCTTTGGATATTATTATGCTTAGATATTAGAATCAGAATTCCGAAACAGAAGTCGTATTCCTTATTCAGTATATCACAAATTACATTACCACATTACAATTTACTAACTGAAACCCCATTGAACTCTCGCTAGAAGGGTTTTTTAAAATTTCTATTGATTTATTCAGATGACAAATGAAGTAGAATATTCCATAGTACCACGATCAGCACACTGAGTATCACAGATCTTGAGACAGAACACAACAAAATCGTGTCGAAGTGTTTAATAAATAACAAATCACCCAAAAGACCCCAGAGACAGCCAACAACAACAGGAACAACAATAACAGAACTCGAGTATTCAGCAATAAACAAAACAGGCCGCGGCCAGCGGTTGGAATTTATGTGACTTGATCTGTTTTCAAGTGGGACGGACGCCTTATCAGTGGGTATTCCAGTACAGATTTACAATTAATTGCGGGCAATTGTGAACAGGCGTTCCTCAAGCACACTCAGGCACACTCGATGTGTCGATTGCAGCCAGACGTTGTTTTATTCATGTTCATAATTAATGAAATATCTTTGTGCAAATCATTTGGGAAACTCAACTCAACTTCATTAGCAGCTCGTAAATAATGTCAGAAAGCGCAAGGCCTGAAATTTATGTGGCGGGCTAACTATGCATGCTGAATAATTTACAAAAATTTAGAAAAAAGATACCAAAAACAAAATAAATATATGGAAAGAAAGTCGAGCACAAAAGATACAAAACAAAAATTAAAATCCAACACAGAAACAATAGAATTTTAACAAGAAATATAATTTATAGCCACTTAAGTCATAAATTTATTTTTAATTTCGCCCAATTCACATTTACAACGCGCAGCGCAAACAACATCGCTCAACGCGGCCAAGCCCCACCTTTGAATACCCTAACCTGAGGATGGAGTTCCAATTATGTAGGTAGATAATATCTACTAGATAAGCAGAATACATTTTGTATAACGGGCGAAACTTTTGACAGAGAAGATCAAACATTGGATTGTCAACATTATCATTTTATTATTATTCTAATTATAGTTGATCTTATTGATATTATTATTATTGTCATATAAATTATTATTAGTGTTCTTGTACAATAGTTAAAAAAAAGATTATTTTTATAGATATTACATAATACAGCCTTTATTGTTGATATTATTATAGTCATTATCATATACATTTTTATTATTAGTATTTTAATTGTTGACAACATTATACTATTTTTTATATCATCATTATTGTTGATTTTATTATAATCGTTATGATATAAATTAGAATGTTGTGTTATTATTGTTGATAACGGGTTAGTTTTCCATTATCATTATTATTGTGTTGTATTACAATCATAATCACATTTTATAGTATTTAAATTAATATTTTTTATATTATACAATATATTTATTAATGCTGATAATATGATATTAAATATAATTAAATTAATTAAGACAATGATGACATTGTCCTAATTAATTTAATTATATTTTTATTCATTTATTAATTAAAAGCTTATGACAGTATTTTATAAATATTATTACTGTTTTTTATATTCAAAAGAAATCCTATAAAAATTTCATTTAAAAAAAATTAATAATATCATTAACTTTATTATAATAATTTGTATATTTTTATAATTATTGTTTTTATTCATCAGTTTATATAATGTTTCTGGTTTAATGATTGGTTTATTAGCCGGTTTTTAAGGTTCGAAAATTTAATTATTATTCAAAGATATTTTTGTATTCAAATTAATTCATAAATCATATTTTTTATGCTTTCCAATATATATATTTTTTTTAACTTAACCAAACAGACTTTAATGTCTTTTCTGATATTTATTTTTTATATTTATATATACATTTATTATAATTATTTTTTATTTTAAATTTAGCTGACAATTTTGAAGACTGAAACAAAATTTTTAAATCAGAAAAATACGCTTACTAAAATTTAAGAATATGTGCTAAAGTTACGTGACATTATACCTCTTGAAAGTTTGGTATTTAAAACCCTAAAAAACACACATTTTATATTACTTAAGTCTGGTCTTCAATCTCCACAGAAAGGCAGAGAATTGGAACTGTTAATAATTGTAAAGTATTTTACAATATATTTCAAACAGTTTAAGATCGTCGATATGCAATACTATGCTAGAGCAATCGGGCTTCGTAGTAGTACAGTGAAGCTTCTATTTCTTGGCTTGAGATAGTTTGCGTTGGGGATACAAAAGAAATGAAATACTGAAAGAGCAAGATTTACGTCGCTTTGGCTGTTTATTTTTCTTTGCCGCTTTCATGAATCTTCAAGTTTATTATTGTTGTCTGTTTTGTTGCTGCTGCTGATGCTGCTGTTGCTGCTGCTGTTGCTTCTGGTAGCAACAAATTTAACACCCAGACAGTAGTAAATAAGCGGGTTATAAAAGCCAACTAATTACAAGTTGCAGCCGCCAGCTCGCATATGCTAAAAGCTCAAATTTGAATATGTATATGAGAGAGAAAGACACATATATATACATATATATATTTGTATTTATATATATCGGTCTATGGATATGGAATACCTTCCCTCGTTTGTATGTATGTAAATGTTTTGTTTCTCGGGGACCCTTTTCTTTATTGTCTTAATGAACAAAGGCGACGGTTTCTAGATGAGACAAATGTATCTCGTTTGAGCGCAAAACACAAATGTTTAAAACAATAATAAATTATCATTGTTGTTGCTATTGCTGCTGTTGTTGTTGCTGCTGTTGTTGTTCCCTTGCCTTTTATCGCTTGATAATCGCTGGTCATTAGTCATTTTGGCCTCAACCTAAAGTATTGTATGTTTTCTATATAGCAATACATCTGACTCTGACGCTGACTCTGACTCTGTTGCTGTTGTTGTTATTGTTGTTGTCTTTGCCACGCCAAAAAGAGTAATGTGAGCAACAACAGTGGCAGCAGCAGCAGCTGCTGCTGTTGCTGTTGCTTGTTATGTCTGTCTCTTCATTTGGTCTGGTCCGCAGCAACAGCAGCAACAACAACAACAGCAACAACACGAGCTGGCTCAACGTTTAATAAATCGTGTACTGTCGCCTTTTATTGTTGCGGCGATGTTTCAAATTTTATTTATTTATCTGCTGCCGCTGAATTGGCTTAATAATGTGGCCAACAACAGGCAGCGGCAACAGCAACAACAGCAACAACAGCAACAACAGCAACAGCAACAACAGCAACAACAGCAGCAGCAGGTCAAGCACATATTTAGCTACTTCTGGCGATATAACACTTTGGCTATCGGCTATCTTGACAGTGCATGAAATATTTATGCTCTTTAGATTATTTGGGGTGTATTAAGCCGGCACCAAGGAAACAAAAACCTATGCGCTATGGCGACCAAATATATGTATGTATATATAAATGTACATAAATATATACACTCATATGTCTATATATGTATATAAATATGTTAATACAATATATATTTATTTAGCTACCGAATTTAATATATTACTCTGTCGATAAAATACCTAAATCTGTATATAAAGTCATGTTTATAGATATACATATATGTATTTATATATCAATATATCCATATATCAATATATCAATATATCAATATATCAATATATCAATATATCAATATATCAATATATCAATATATCAATATATCAATATATCAATATATCAATATATCAATATATCAATATATCAATATATCAATATATCAATATATCAATATATCAATATATCAATATATCAATATATCAATATATCAATATATCAATATATCAATATATCAATATATCAATATATCAATATATCAATATATCAATATATCAATATATCAATATATCAATATATCAATATATCAATATATCAATATATCAATATATCAATATATCAATATATCAATATATCAATATATCAATATATCAATATATCAATATATCAATATATCAATATATCAATATATCAATATATCAATATATCAATATATCAATATATCAATATATCAATATATCAATATATCAATATATCAATATATCAATATATCAATATATCAATATATCAATATATCAATATATCAATATATCAATATATCAATATATCAATATATCAATATATCAATATATCAATATATCAATATATCAATATATCAATATATCAATATATCAATATATCAATATATCAATATATCAATATATCAATATATCAATATATCAATATATCAATATATCAATATATCAATATATCAATATATCAATATATCAATATATCAATATATCAATATATCAATATATCAATATATCAATATATCAATATATCAATATATCAATATATCAATATATCAATATAGCATATACCTATATATTTTTATATCCATATACATATGTATATACATATATCTATATCTATCTCTACACATAGTATCTCTCTATCCATTTTTAATTTTTCAGTTCTCTCACATCAAAATCAATTCCAAAACTGACCCGATTTTTAAAGAGCTATATAAATTACGAACCCATTTAATGCAAAGTAAGCCTATCGAATCTAAAGCCCTTAAGGAACTACATAAGCCCCGAGGCCTTGCGCTGCCATATTATTTATGATGGCCAAATGTGTGGACAGGCAGGCTGGCAATCTGGCAGCCTGGCAGTCAAAGCAAAACAATTTACCCACTGACCAGCAGCGATACGTGTTTATATATCTAACGACAATCTCTATCTGTCCAGCTATCAATAATATATATTACGGAGGCAGTTCCAAAAAACTTTCGTCGGCCGCTTTGAAGTGTCGAACTCGAGCCGCCAACTTGGCCGAAAGTGTTGCTCGCCTGTGGTGGGTGGGTGGTTGGTTTATAGGTGGGTTGCCAGTCGTGGCTGAAGTATTTATGCCGCAGTAAAGGCCTTGCAGAGCCCTAAATTTTCCAGCCGAATATATCTTAATGTGAGTATAAATTAGTGATATATTTTGTTCCCAGTTACGTGACAAATGCTGCACTCGACGCTATCACCATATATATATTATACCATATATTGTTCAGATATTCACGGGAAACAAAAAGTATCTGTATCTCTCAGATACATCGCGCTGGTGGAAATATGAAAATAAATGCCCGCCAAGTGCCTGCTGACAGTCTTCGCTGTTGGCGCGTCAGCTTCAAATGTCACTTGACAAAAAGAGACAAAAATTAATATTAGCATCAGCATAAAACATCGAACGACCGCCCATACGACGCTAGCCAAAAGGGAAAGTGTCAGGCGAAACATTATAAAAATGACACGAGGAAGCCATAAATATTAAAAACAACAGCAGCAGCAACAGCAACAGCAGCAACAATGTCACAACATCTTCACAGCGGGGGTGTCTCTCGCAAGAATTACACAGAAAAATGATCAAGGAGTTGACAGCAGCGAGCTGCGAGCTGCGAGGAGCATCTCCACTTGAGCGTCGACTAAAAGATACAAATGTATCCGCTAGCCGATTAGCTGCATGCCCTTCGCCTGCACGCATGATTGACGCCCCTCCAGGAGGGCAAACACGAACATTTTAATGACTTTGACGTAATTTATAACAAAGCTGTTAATTAGCTGCGACGACTGCGCTGACATCACTCATCATCTGGCCGTATAATTTATGGCGGGCTCAGGATCCAAACAGGGGCAACAGCTGTCAATTGAGCCCAGGAAATATGTCCTTGGTTACATTTCTACAATGATATAAATGGAACGTATTTAGGGAACGACGTGGGTTAGCTGAGCTAAGCTGAGCTGGAACTGATACAAAAGTAATGTGGAAATATGCAAAGTCAAGGATTCAGCACGAAACAGAGATTTAGATCAGTTGAAGCTAAATCTGTGATCATTTATTAGAACTTAGATTCATTTCAATATAAATTGAACTAAGGACTAATATATTTATTTCAAATTTCAATATCCAATAAGCAAAAATATTTGAGCATTCTAGACTGCAGCATTGCATTTCGCTTCCATTTCTAAAAAAATTGATTCATGATCATAACTCTCTAAATGATCAAAATATTGTTATTTATATATATATAAATATTTCAGTTCTTTCAGAGATCGCCAGCAGCCGACTGACCATAATTTAAGATTCTTGCTATAAAAATATGAAATATATACATAAAGATGATGTACTTTTATACACCCTAGTCATTTTTCCTCGTGGGTGAAATACACATCTCAAGGAGCAAGTCTCTTGAACTAATCTGGAATTTAGAATGACTTTATTTTAGAAACGCCAATTCTAGGAACTAGTATATTAAGTTCAATCAATATATCAGTCTACTCAAACTGAACTAGAAATGCCCTTAATATTCCCTTTATTAATTTCTGGGCAATACTTTAATGAATATAGTGGATAAACATAGATAAAAGTAGTTACGCAAATGAATGATATGATCTATATGATAAGGATTGAACATATGAGAACAAAAAAGAATTCTAGTTTTTTTTTTAGAAAATTGATATTTACCAATAGGTAATAGTTTCAAGAAAATCTTTAAAACGATTTTCCAAAAAATTAAAATTTTGTTCCGTTGCATTCATTTATTTTAAGATTAATGATAAATGACATTAAATATATAGATTATACGTATCATAAAAAAAGATCAGCTAGTGTTTTTATTGAAGATCATATAGTTTTTTTCATTGAAAGAAGCACTACATTATTTTATGAAAATTATAGTTTGATTATATATATAGTACTTTCTTTTTTACCAATATATAATATTTTATATTATATACCATTACTTGAATCAATATATGACCAATTTATGATATGTGTATTATACATAAATATTAGACACTATCATGAAGATCATCTACTCTTTTCAGTGAAAGAAACACTATTACCGTTGCACTGTTTACACCCTACAGCAATTCGATTATATATGACTTTGATATTCGCCAGCAAATCATGTACTATATGATATAGATCATTTATGTGGGTCGCTCAAGTCGTGACAAGAATCATTAATGGCCACAGCAAGAGTACACAAATAGCAAATGTATTTTAAATCGCTCAAGAGGCGGGCTTATCACTTACATAAGCAGCTATTTGAACCCGAAGAGTCAGTCGCTAATCTAAAGCGACACCTCATAAATCAGCCTGACAGGCCGCGAGTAAATCATCAGATCTTAAATGTCAAGTTGTCGCCGTGACGCTATATCAATTCGATTCAGCTATACTAAAAATCACGGCAAGGCATTGTCAACAATCAAGTTTTATATGATCGCCGCCACGATTTATATGATCGCAATGGAGCGAATCAAAGGCACGATTAAACACATTTTTTCCAAGCTCATCGAGTGAGTACTCTTCTAACACTGTTACAATACTAAATCAAGGCGTTTAGCAACACTGTTTATATGTGTTAAAAAACAATATATACTGCCTAGATATAGTGATACAAATGCTTCCATGCCTTAGTTGAACTATCTAATGAGATCTTTGCTTTACAGGGTATTTAAAATTCGATCACTTCCCGTTCATTACTTGTTTGTTGTGATTATAAATTATGGCCAGCTCCTCGCACTGTTTAATCGTAACATCTATATGCGAGCAAGCCAATAAAATAGATTTTATAGCAATATAGCCATAAGTTAGAGCGCATATATGACTTGTTAGTATGGGGCTGCCATAAATAATGTGCCTAATGCCGGGGCATAAAGTTCAGAATATCTTTTCAAAATCACAGCGGATCGATTATGGTTAATTTCATGATGGCCATAAAGCACTACCGGGTCTTGGCCATTCAGTTCTGCGTTCACTCGATATTGCTGAATCACAAGACTCGAAATCGTACGTTAAAAATTCAGTGCGAATTGTCGAGTCACATTTTCGATGATGCGACTTTTTTTCGCTAATCACATGAGAGTTCCAGAAATACAACTGATATATATATAATTTTTCATTCTATTGCTATAATTAAGATGCATGTATCAATGATCATTCAAAATATTTAATCAAAAATAAATAAAATTATTTAAAAATATTTACTTATCTTGGGCTCGTCCGGGATTTGAACCCGGGACCTCCCGCACCCTAAGCGGAAATCATACCCCTAGACCAACGAGCCAGTTGAATGAATCTCGAACAGCCAAAGCATAAAAGCAGCGCGAAGAGAGATCACAAGACATGCAGC
Organism: Drosophila meridionalis; assembly: GCA_035045145.1. Lineage (NCBI taxonomy): Eukaryota > Metazoa > Arthropoda > Insecta > Diptera > Drosophilidae > Drosophila > Drosophila meridionalis. The sequence continues at coordinate 11,600,387 of JAWNPG010000031.1, forward strand.
CAAAAGAAGTGCAAGAGAGGCCCCAGTGTGAGAGCGAGAGAGCCAAAGAGCAAGGCGAGTCTCCAACTCTCCTATACTCTTCACTCCACTGCGCTGATAGACAGCAACGAGCAGCAGAGCAGAGCAGAGTAAAGCAAAGCAAAGCAAAGCGAGTCTATTTATAACAAAAAAGTTGCCATGCCGTTTGTCTAGCTTGTCTCTTGTTGTTGTTGTTGCTGTTGTTGTTGTTGCTGTTGTTGTTGTTGTTGCTGCTCTTGAGTGTTGACAACAAAACAAATTGTTTAACATGGACAACACAACAATACAAAAGAAATATGATGCATGTAAATAAATTCAATTTGGAACAACACACAAAATCAAAATGGAAGACAGCGCACAAGCAACAGCAACAACAACAACGACAACGACAACAGCAACAGTAAAGATACGACAGCAATAAAAACACGATCAACAGATCTTTCAACAGAAATTGAACAATCAAAAAAATTATTACTGTAAATCAGAGCAAGAAAAAAACGAATCAAGCAGAGGGAACAACTAAAGTGAGAAGTCGACTAGTAGATGCGCTACTTTAGATAGGGTATATACATAGAAATATCTTTAATATCAATAGCAACCTGAATATAGGATGCATATACTTCGTGATTTATATATATAGTATATAAGATAATATATATTGTTCAACTATCTAATAGAAATGCATATACTTCATGATATATATGAGTTTATATATAGTTTAATTATCAAAATAAATACGATTATATATTATCTTAAAATAAATTTCTTTAACCTCATCAGCAAACTTAGTTTTTAGCTGCATATGATTATTTGTTAAGAGCAACAGAAATCGGAAAATAAAATAAAAATTAGTGAGAAAAATCTAGTTAGGGGGGTTTTGTGAAATTTGGAGCTGATATCCAAAACATAACAAAAATCAAAATTAAATAAGATTAAAAAAAATAAAATTAAAATAAGATTAAATCAATATGCGAAATTCAAAACGTATTTCCGATAATGTTTAAGATCGATAACATTACAACAAAAATTGTTATCGAATTTATTAAACAAACTTGACCTGGGCTATACACGGATCTACACAAAATTTGCAATTCTTTAGCCTTCACAGTTGCTAAGATCGACGCGTTCAAACATACGGACGGACAGACAGGCGGACGGACAGGGCTAAATCAACTCAGCTCGTCGCCCTGATCAAGAATATATATACTTTGTGGTTGTTGCCACGCCTCCTTCAGCCTGATACATACATTTAATAAAACCATTATACCCCGATTTCCCGTTTTCAATCGATTCAGTTTATAATAAGGTCACACTGTTTGCCTATGCTGATTGTCCAATTACTATATGTACACACACATATAGGGGCAATCGAAAGAACTGTAGTAAAATCAATTGAAAAATCGCAGCCCGCTGCGCGCCTGACAGCTGATGGCGATAATTTTAAATCAAATCAATTGAATATTGTCACAATTAATTTACTTAACAGATATGTAAGCCCGACTGTGCAGGGGAGCGATAATTGCGGCCAAGTGGCATTTTATTTGTATTTTTTATACCCTGAGCCCATTGAAAATGGGAAATCAGGGTATAATGGTTTTGTGAAAATGTATGTAACAGGCAGAAGGAGGCGTGCCACACCCCATAAAGTATATATATTCTTGATCAGCGCGACAAGACGAGTCGATATAGCCCTGTCCGTCTGTCCGTCCGTCCGTCCGTCCGTCCGTCCGTCCGTCCGTCCGTCCGTCCGTCCGTCTGTCCGTCCGTCCGTCCGTCCGTCCGTGTGAACGCTGAGATATTTGTAAGTACGTAACGTAGAGACTTGAAATTTTACATGAATACTCGATAATACCATACGCTGCACAAGTTTATAAAATTTTTCCGATAACTCATTCCATTTCGATTTTATGAGCATTTATCGATAATTTTAATGTGTTTTTAAGGCGTGGTTGGTACATCGTTTGAGCTAGAGACTTCAAATTTGCTTTGTAGTTGCGTGTAATGAATACGTAGATAACGTAATCTTTAGATTTTGGATGCCACGCCCCATTCGCCCCCAACAGCCCCATATTTGTAAAAAGCGCAAATCAAATACTAGAGATTTGTGCTTTGGCACATACACACATATGAATGTCATAAATAAGTTGTGAAAGTTTGATGCACTTAGTCCTTCGCTAAGAAAAGTTATTAAACAATTAAGTTTCCATAGTAATGCCCACATTGCTGCCCAAGCGCAGTCGCTGCGTCAACTGCGCAGTTGGCAGAGCGCGCGCTTATGCGTACGTGCATATGTATGTATGCATATGTATGTTTGTATGTATGCATACAAAATCGTAGATTGATTTAATATTTGGCTCTTCACAGGGCTCAGGGTATCCCCTAGTCGAGCAGTCTCGACTAGAGCACTCTTACTTGTTTTATACTTTTTTTATTTTTTATTTCATTTTTTTTTTTGTATTTGCTGTGCGCTGCTCATTGAATGTCAATTGGTTTAATGTATTCGTTTTTATTGATTTTTAATTTCTGCTTGGGTGTTTTATAGCTGTCGCCGAGAGTCTGTCAAACGCTTGCGCAAACGCCGCGCCCACCTCGACGCCACGCCCCACGCGGCGCCCCCTTCGCAGCTCATGAAATTCAAATGTTGTGGGCTCAAAAACTCGATGCATCTGGCATACGAAATACCAAATATCATATACAAAATTCGAACTACAAAGCGCAGCATCGACTTCTGATTGCGATTTGACTTTTAAATTAAACTCGATCGCCGATCGAGAGCTGTAATATATAGCGAGTCATCCATTCCAATCAACGGCTGGCAACAGCTTAGTTCATTGGATTCAATATGATTTAGTTTGGGAGCTGAATTATCTCAGACAGCCAGAAAAGTCACTGATTTACGAGGAACTCTCCATATGAAATCGATATATATATCAGATATATCATGCAGAGTTATGTTAAATATATATATTTCGAACTGAATATGTAATAGTCTCGATGGGTGATCATATTATTTATGGATCTGTCGAAAGAGGAGGTCAACAGCGACTCAGCTGTAAAACTTGTTTTAGAGCTCCATTATGGATGATATAGTAATTTTCCAATTAGCGACGCGCTTACATCTAATGATTTCATTTGATCTGTAGAGAAGGTTTACGTGCTCAATTATGGAACTGTTACTGAAATATCTCAAGTGAGCGAAGCTGACATTATATCTAGGAAAGGCATACACAGATTTACAATTCAATTTTAGAATCGAATTGCTTAGGAAAATGTTATAATTATGACCGATATTCGTCATTCACGGAACAAAAACTTTAAAACTGATATAAGAACAGGGCGATCACGAGTAAATATTTTAAATTGCAAATTTCTAAAGAAATTATTGTTGCGCATACAATTAGGGACAGATGAATGTTTAAGAAAACCAATATACTTTTTTTATTACTTAATTACGGAGTATTAAGATAAACTATATAAGTAAATTATCTGTATAATATCAAAGAATATTTAATCAAAATTATAAAATGTTTTATATATTTTTTTCCATTTATTGCATGAATTTGCTGTATATTACATATTGAGTGTATAGAATCTATATCTGTACATAGTACACAATATACATATATGGTTCTCATAGTATATGTACTACACTTATTATATAAAATGTATATGGCATTTTGCTTTTTCTATTATTTTCCACAAATATTTTCTTGGTCATTGCAAAATAAATCAATATTTGATATATACATATATGGTATATATATTTGCTATATATATAGGGTATATATATAGAGCATATATTTCAGTAAATTCCTTTGCTATCGACATGTTCTAAAAATATCAATCAAAAGTTTGTGGCAGTTCGGTAAGTTCTTCAATCAGTGTTCCTATGCGAAAACCCTCTTTAATAAACTGCTTTATACTTAGAAATTATTGTTGACTTTTCAATTACATTTGATAAGGAAACGAGCTGTCATTAAATACAAGGAGAAATAAACACTATCAATCAATCAATCATGCACAATGTCGCAGGGCAGTTGAAAATAACTAATCAAAGCCATTTGACTTTTACTACTATTTTGATGTGGTATTAAAATTATTTAAACAAATTAAAGGTGAGTTTAAAAATTAAAAGTATACTTTAAAATTTATAATATTTAGTATATACTACTTATATATAGTGTATAATTTATGATACAATAATAATAAAAATTAAATTTAAATTGATAGAAAGGAATGAATATTATAATAAACGCAAAAACTTTCATTAAGTAAGGATAGGCAGTTGACTCTATTAAAGTTTAGCTTTAAACACAATTCACACTTTTCAATTTCATTTTCCCAATTAAAATGATATTGCATTGAACATAATTGAGTACGTAAAAGTTTAGTCTACCTTCCAAGCATTCTCAACACAGTCAAAAGATTCGAACTAAAGTTGCATAGTTAGAAACTTCTGAGCTTGCTGACAATGCTTGAAAAATATAAATTTTAATATAAAATATATATATAGAAATATATTGTTTATGTCTTTATAACCATAGCCTAATATCATGATCATCATTTTAAATATATTCTTTTTATTAGTTCACAGTAATCCATTGCTTGTCCTACTATATCATTCAAAAGGACATCTCCGTTGAACTCAAAATTATTATGTTGAAGAATATAGAATATATAAAAGATTGAATTTTGTATGCCTTCGCTTTATCTATATATAAGTTTCTTCTGTCGACCTATACAGCTGATCGGGTGAGTCTTCTTCAATATTAACTATTACATTCGCTGTACGACGCACCAATGCATGATATCTATAACTAAATCTGCTTTTAAGATGTAGTTAATCGATATGGTAACACTCTAGTAAGCTCTAATCTTTAATATTTTGCAGCTGACTTGATTATAAGAATATAACTAATTGAAAGAAAACATCATATATTACTAAAAATTTACATTAGAACAGAAGGAAGACGAAGCTATATACCCGTTATAGAGAGAATAAAATGATCATCAATGAATGGATGATAAATTTCCTGCTCTTTATCAGAGCAAACAAAAAGATGAACAACTTTTTGCATTGTTTTCGTTGTTTGGAAAAATCTGTTTATATATAAATATGTATTTATATATTATTATTATTTCATATATATATTTGAATTTTCCGGAATAATTCCTGAAATATCTGAGAAAATATGAGAGCAATAAAAACGATATTTTTCGCTTGTTTCAAGACTTTCCATTGATTGAATCAGTGACAGTCCGTGCCAAAAGTACGCGCACACAGATCATTCAAGTGCGGATCAACAGACTCCGCAGCAACAGTCGAATAAATTGAAACAAATTAAATTTTAAATTTTCATATAAATTTAATCTTTTTTCCACATTTTTCATTGTGAATTTATTTTTATATTTATCCGCTGCGCATTTTAAATGTTTTCGTTCCTTGATTGAAATTCGTGGGGCAGAGAAATGAGAAGATTTGATTTGTTGTATTTTTGTAATATAATTTTTTATTATTTGTATATTATATGATAGATGACTTAAGAGCTTATTGAATTTGTAATCGTATTATTATCCATAGTTATACGCGAATAGCTAAGAACTAAGTTAGGAGCTAAACAAGGACTAAAATTAAACAAAGCTTAAGTGTCTAGGATAAGGTGTGTAAACAAGACCTGATAAACAGACGATTTTCATACGATATACCATATACGATCTATGGAGATCGGCTATAGCTAGCTACAACTGGAAGTCAGAGAAAAAACTTTGGTTGAACTTTGAGAACAAACTTTGATGTCTTAAAAAATATCCAAAAATCAAATTTAACAAAACAAAACTCATTTGATTTGATTTGACAGAATTCCGTTGCTCCTCGAGAATATATATGCATATATAATTGGATTCTTTGTTGTTGTTGTTGTATCTGTGGGTTAATCCGAAACTTAAATGTAACTAGCGCCTCGACAAATCTACAGTTTAGTATCACAGAACAGCGAACGCCGCTGCCAGCGTCTTTAACATCTCCCCTCTCTCTTTTTGGTTTTATCTCCTCTTTCTTACTGATGAGCTGCGCCCATGCGCTGCCCGTACATGGCATACGGAGAGTAGTAGGGACCCAGAGCAGCTGCAGCCGCCGCGGCGGCCGGATTGAAGGCGCCCGCAGCGCCAAAGGGCGACGGAGCTCCGGCGAGGGCGCCCGGCGGCTTGCCGTAGGGATGGTAGCGAGCGGCTGCGGCTGCGGCGGACATGGGGCTGAGCGGCGGCGTCGGGTAGCCGGCGCGCAGGGCCGAGGGCGGAAAGAGCGTGCCGAGCAGCGACTGGGCCTGCGACTGGGCGAGCGCGGCGGCGGCGGCGGCCGGGTCGGAGAGGTTGCCCGTGTGGGTGCGCAGATGGGTGAAGAGCTCGTCGGAGGTCTGGAAGCGCTTGCCGCAGTAGGCGTCGCCCACGACCCAGCTGCAGACGTACGGCGCCGAGCGGGCGGCGGCCGCGTTGGCGGCGGCAGCGGCTGCTGCCTGCGAGTACGGGTGCGCCTGCTGCAGCCCGGCGCTGGCCATGGCCATGCCGTACTTCTGGTGCTCGCACTGGGTGCAGCCGGCGGGGCAGGGCGCGCCCATCAGCATCTGCTGCGTGTGCGCCGAGTAGGGGCAGCCGGGGCAGTACGGGTCCTTGCAGACGGGCACGATGGCCTCGCCGCCGGCGGGCGTCTTGATGCGCTGGTAGCTGATGTACGGGTTGGGCTGTCCGGCGGGGCCGGCCGCGGCGCCCGGGTAGCCGCCGTTGGCTGCGGCGGCCAGCATGGCCGCGTGGTGGTGCGAGAAGCCGCCGGCGAAGGGCGGCCGGAAGGCGGGGTTCGCGTGCTGCTCCATGCCCGGCGGACAGCAGAGCGCCGACAGCGGATTCAGCCCGTACGGGCCGGCCGCTTTGTAGGCGGCGGCGGCGGCGGCTGCGGCGGCCGCCATGCTGCTCATCTCCTTGGGGTGCTGGGCGGTGCCGTTGGCGTTGTTCAGCACCTCCATGCCGGAGCGCACGATGGGGCTGGCGCCGCGCTGCGAGCTGCCGGCGGGCGAGACCGTCTTGCGGCTGGCGTCGTGGGGCGTGGTGGCTTGCTGCAGCGCCTCCGGCTTGCACTGTGCTCCGTCTGTGGGCGTGGCGTTGGACTTGTTGCGCGAGGGCACGCGCTCCTGTGCGCCGGTGGAGCTCTTGGAGCTGGGCCGCGGCAGCTCCTCGCTAACGCTGCTCTTGAAGCTGTTCTGGTTCTGCTGGCTGAGCACGTTCGTCTCGTACGGCTTGAAGGCCAGCTTCACCTCGCCCCCGCCCAGCGTGCTGCCGATGGTGCTGCTGATGGGCGTGCTCGACTTGGGCGACTTCGCCTGGCTGGGCGACTTGGCCGCGCCCATGTCGGCGCTGCTCGAGGAGCTCGACGACGTCGACGACGAGGAGCAGGTGCCCGACTTGCCCTTGCTCTTGTCCACCGCCAGCAGCGGCTTCACCGCCGACGAGTCGGCGCCGATCTGTGAGCAGGTCTGGGCCAGCAAGGCCAGCGGACTCTTCTTGGCATCCATCTGCAGGAGAATGAATGGAGAGGAAGGAGAAGTTAGTGATAAGTTTGAGGAAATTAAAATATTTCTAAATAAATATTAGTTTAGTCTGAGGATCAGATCTTGAAATAGTTGATGGAATTCATAATATAATTATATGTAATATAATCAGTGATAAATATTTTCATAAATTTTGGATTTGTTTTATATTTTGTATTTTTCATATAATCTTTATATAATAAATGATAATTATTTTATATATTTTTTTCTCTGATTGTTTTTTCTCTTTTCTTGCAAATTTTCTTCTAAATGTTTAGATTTATTTCAGACAAACTCAGTTTTTATTTAACTATATATGTTGAAATTTTTAAGAATTTCAAAATTGTATATCATTTATAATTTTAAATTTTTTATAAGTGTATTTAGTTTAAATACTTAAAAACGTTTTTGTATATTAAAATTTAAGATAATTTCAAATTCAAATTATTTCATAAATATATTTAGTTAGAAAATATGTTCAATGTTTTTTTGTATATTAAAATTTATTATAATAATTTGTTCAAAAACTTTGATGATATTTTTAGTTTAAATATATAATATTTTAAAACTTTAGTTCAACTCATTTTATTTTGATTTGTTTTTTATCAACAAATAATATTTGTGTTATATTTTTCGCTCATCCAAAATAAAATTTTCTATTGTTTTTCGTAAGATTTATGATTAAATTCAAAAATAATTTAATAAACAAAATTTCATTTTTTATTGCAAACAAAATATTTTTGCAAAATTAAATTGTTTCAAATTAAATTTCATTTACTGCAATAAAACTATTTTGATTAAATATAGTCACTTTTTTATGACTAGAAACTTTGCTTCAAAATAGTATTTCAAATCATATATAAGAAATATATTTAAAATATTTTCTTATTTGCTTCAATAAAGATACAAAACAAAATCAAATTTATTTTTGTGATAAACAACTTAAATTTTTCAATTTTGTATGTTGATTTCATTCACTTATTGCAATCAATTTTTATTGTTGTTTTTATTTTAATTATTTATTTATTTATTTATTGTTATTTTAATCTTTTGCACTGTGCAAAATGATCAGAAAATATATTCATCAAATCTGTGTCATATTTTTTTTTTAAGATTCGCATTTCAACTACAACGTTTTATTTTCCTTTTCCAAATAAATATTTCTAGCTCCATTCTCAATATTTTAATTACTGTAATATATTATCCGAATATTCTAAAAACCTTTGGAGTAATCTCAATATATGTAATATTTCTTAATATTTTTTTAATATATTTTCATAAAATTTGGTTTTTAGGTTAACTGTCAGAAATCTGTCTTTTTTTATTTAATTTTTTATTTCTTTCTTTTTATTCGAAAAAGAACTTTATTATATTTACTGGTAATAAATTGTATCAAAATTTTGCATAAATATGAAATTCCCAGCAATTTTTAAAATTTGCTAAATTCACTTGTTTTTCTACATATTTGCACTTTTTTTGTTAAATAATAATTTTACTCATTCACCAAATTGTTTTTTGTTCAGTAAAAAAATTTTACCCGCAAAATTAAATTGGTTTTCAGTTCTAAAATTTTTTGCAATTGAGAACTTTTTGTTTTTCAATATTTTGATTTTTTTTTTCTTTTCATATTCTTGCTCCACTTAACTATTTTTTGTTTTCTTTTTTTTTTTAGGTGTTAACAAATAATACTAACCGTTGTGGGCAATGGAGCCAGATAATCCGGTTGTAGGTATTGATTGTTGCCGATGGTAACGACACCACCGCCGCCTTCCAAGACAACCATGGCGTTGGAGCTGTTGTCGACTGTCCGGATGGAGTAATCCACAGAGGAAGCTGAGCGAGATGTGTCAGCGGTAGAAGTAATCCAAGTGAGATGCGACGGCAAAACTGGATTTTGGTATTTTCTTATTTTCTTTTTCAATTCGTTTTTTGATTATTTCAATTGAAATAATTCCAGGGTATTTTCACACTTTGCTCTCGAATTTCTGTCAATTTCAGAAATTGATTGCTTTCACTGTTTTGACAAGTGGCCAAGTGGCGTATCTTTCACTTTTTGTTTTGGCCGTGCGAGCACTTTACACGCCGAACGTTCTGACAGCCGTGCGTTCTGTCAGATACAAATGCTTGTGCAGACAGACTGAGATACAGATACACAGAGACACAGAGAAGTGTTGTTGTAGAGTTTGCTTTTTGCTTTCCGTTTTGGGGTTTCTTCCGAGCACGTCTGAACGCATCGAAGGCTAAACTCGAACTGAATCGTCTGAATGTGTCGAGCGGCGACTTGCGTTAGAGTGAAGCGAAAATGCGCTCAGCTGTGTGCGCTCACGCTGCGGCTCTCTGCTGCGCTCTCTGGCTGAGGTGCGCTCAAAACCGGTAAGCAGCGCTGCATAGCGCTTGAGCGCGTTGGTGCAAGGAGAGGCGCATGTGCTGTGCGAGCGAGCTGCACTGTGTGTAATTTTCAAATATGGCGTACTTTTTGCCCAATCACATCGCATGCGCCATGCAATGGAAGCCGTAAAGTGGCCTGGCAGGTTTTTTTCTCAACAATCAGCTGCATGAGCATGTGTGGCTCACTGGCTCAGTGGCTGTTTGCAACACGGCAACACTCGATGTGAGAGCAACAGTTGAACGCGAGAGCGGCGCTCTTTCAGTTTTTTCTGCTGCCGCTGCCGTTGCCGCTGCTGCTGCTGGCTGGCTGCCACGGAAGTTCGCCTTTGACGCGCACATTAATTTTATCTTCACACATATGTCACGCGCCTCAGCAGCTCACACTCAATCTCCAAGCTAGCTCTCCCGCTCGCTCTCCCACTCAGTCGGCTGTCAACACCAGGCCATTCGACGCTCAGTCTCATTGTCTTCGCCGAGATTTGTTTCTCAGTCACTCAACACTTAACCACTCTTCTTTTTATGCAATCGCCTCTGCTCGCTCGCTTTAATGTCATATATAAAAATTAATTTGTTTGGCGCTCTCTCCATCGCTCTGCCATGCCGAGCGAGCGCCGACTGCCGGCTGCCGAGCGTGGAGTACCGACTGCCGAGTGCCGAGTGCCGAGTGTTCTTGCCCACAATTCCCTGACTCTGACTGTGACTCGAGCATTGTTTAGCGTTTTTCGATTAACTTCTGGGTTCTGTTTTGTGGTTTGTTTTCCACAAGAGCTTCTGTTTGTTGTTTAAGTGGAAATCGTTGTTTTGTCGCCGTGTCAAAGTTGTACCAAACAATTTTTCACATGTTTTGTTCGCTAGTAATCGTCTCTTGTACACACATACATACCTTGTGTGTGTGTGTGTCTTAATTAAGCTTCGCCATAAGTGCACACAAGTTGCACTGTGCGCGCGAGCGAGAGAGGTAGAGTGTCGGAGAGAGTAGACGGGGGCGCAGAGATCAGTTGCACATGTGTTTGGCGTTGCCACATGATGCACTTTGGACTTTTTAATAGTTTAATGGTTGCTTAAGTTCATGCATTTTTAATAATACAGCCCACTGAGTAGCTGTTAATGGTTTTGTTCGTGCTAAACAAGGCTTCACATAAAATTACTTTCTGTTTATTGCTCTTTCGACTATGAATAAGTATTCGAGATGAACCCGAACTGAACTGAATGGGTTCAGGTTTTTTTCCTGTTTATATGAGGGATTTCGAGCATGAGTTAATTCGTAGATATATGTTAATAATATAGTAATAAAAAATATTAGATATACTTAGTAAGTTTGTATAGAATTTAAAACATATTTTTTTATTATTATTTTACTTTCTTATAATATTTCTATTATTTTTATTGATATTTATTTTACCACATTTTTCATGTACTCTTCCTTTAATTTTTATATAACTATTTGTTTTTATACCCTGAGCCCATTGAAAATGGGAAATCAGGGTATAATGGTTTTGTGAAAATGTATGTAACAGGCAGAAGGAGGCGTGCCACACCCCATAAAGTATATATATTCTTGATCAGCGCGACAAGACGAGTCGATATAGCCCTGTCCGTCTGTCCGTCCGTCCGTCCGTCCGTCCGTCCGTCCGTCCGTCCGTCCGTCTGTCCGTCCGTCCGTCCGTCCGTCCGTCCGTCCGTGTGAACGCTGAGATATTTTTAAGTACGCAACGTAGAGACTTGAAATTTTACATGAATACTCGATAATACCATACGCTGCACAAGTTTATAAAATTTTTCCGATAACTCATTCCATTTCGATTTTATGAGCAGTTATCGATAATTTTAAAGTGTTTTTAAGGCGTGGTTTGTACATCGTTTGAGCTAGAGACTTCAAATTTGTTGTGTAGTTGCGTGTAATGAATACGGAGATAACGTAATCTTTAGATTTTGGATGCCACGCCCCATTCGGCCACAATAGCCCTCTATTTGTAAAAAGCGCAAATCAAATACTAGAGACTTGTGCTTTGGCACATACACACATATGAATGTCATAAATAAGTTGTGAAAGTTTGATGCACTTAGTCCATCGCTAAGAAAAGTTATTAAACAATTAAATTCCCATAGTAATGCTCACATTGCAGCCCAAGCGCAGTCGCTGCGTCAACTGCGCAGTTGGCAGAGCGCGCGCTTATGCGTGCGTGCATATGTATGTGTGTATGTGTTGTTTGTATGTATGCATACAAAATCATAGAATGATTTGATATTTGGCTCTTCACAGGGCTCAGGGTATCCCCTAGTCGAGCAGTCTCGACTAGAGCACTCTTACTTGTTATTAATTGATTTATTTATTTATTTGTTTGTTTATTAGTTAAATTTTAAATTTATTTTTAATATTATTTTTTCCAAAATATTTCTTTTATTTTTATTTATATACGTTTTACTTAATTTTTCATACACCCCTTATTACATTTTAATAAAAATGATTTTATATATTTATTTTATTTATCTTTATTTATTAATTTCTTTAATTAATTAACTGTCATATTTACTATTAATCTTAATTATTTACTATATTTTTATTATTCTTCATAATATTTCTATTATTTTTATTAATATTTATTTTTCTATATTTTCTATATATTTTATATTTTATATAATTTTTATACCCTGAGCCCATTGAAAATGGGAAATCAGGGTATAATGGTTTTGTGAAAATGTATGTAACAGGCAGAAGGAGGCGTGCCACACCCCATAAAGTATATATATTCTTGATCAGCGCGACAAGACGAGTCGATATAGCCCTGTCCGTCTGTCCGTCTGTCCGTCTGTCCGTCTGTCCGTCTGTCCGTCCGTCCGTCCGTCCGTCCGTCCGTCCGTGTGAACGCTGAGATATTTTTAAGTACGCAACGTAGAGACTTGAAATTTTACATGAATACTCGATAATACCATACGCTGCACAAGTTTATAAAATTTTTCCGATAACTCATTCCATTTCGATTTTATGAGCATTTATCGATAATTTTAATGTGTTTTTAAGGCTTGGTTTGTACATCTTTTGAGCTAAAGACTTCAAATTTGCTGTGTAGTTGCGTGTAATGAATACGGAGATAACGTTATCTTTAGATTTTGGATGCCACGCCCCATTCGCCCCCAATAGCCCCCTATTTGTAAAAAGCGCAAATCAAATACTAGAGATTTGTGCTTTGGCACATACACACATATGAATGCCATAAATAAGTTGTGAAAGTTTGATGCACTTAGTCCATCGCTAAGAAAAGTTATTAAACAATTAATTTTCCATAGTAATGCCCACATTGCAGCCCAAGCGCAGTCGCTGCGTAAACTGCGCAGTTGGCAGAGCGCGCGCTTATGCGTGCGTGCATATGTATGGGTGTATGTGTTGTTTGTATGTGTGCATACAAAATCGTAGAATTATTTGATATTTAGCTCTTCACAGGGCTCAGGGTATCCCCTAGTCGAGCAGTCTCGACTAGAGCACTCTTACTTGTTTTTATATATATTTTTATATGCCGATTTTTGAAATATCAAATATAAATATTTATCTAATAAATATTGAATATTCGTTTCATAAGCATTTCCAGAGAACAATGCTAGAAATAAATAATAATATAAGTACAGATTTCCTTCATTGTAGTAGTTGGGGATTGTATTTCGCTGAACATTTGTAAGATCTGCAAGATTACATAATCTTCGATTGCTGCTCTCAGATAATGCAACTTAAGCAAGTAGAGATTTGCCAGATAAAGATGAAGATTTTGCCCGATAAACCGATTACAGGTATTTACGCAATAGCAAGGGAAACGGCTCGGCAGGTAGAGCTAGGCAGCTCTATTTAGTAGGGTCTAGGGCCAAGGCCAAGGCCTTTCGCAGAAAATGATGGATTTATTAGGGAAAAGCGTGTTGGTTAAGCAATGCGGCTTAGACGTAATTTGCGGCTTTTTGGCCAAGAGCGAAAAGGTGCTGGCAGTTGGCAGTTGGCAGTTTTTAGCCAGGTCTCATTTGCGTTAAATGCCAAAATAAATATGCATTGTGCACAAGTGAGTGAGTAAGAGAGAGAGAGAGAGAGATGGAAGAGCGAGAGGGCGAGTGCGTTGCACGTAAGTAATTCATATTTTTACGGCTACTTTGTCAGCGTCATAAATTGTGCGGGGCATGTGAATTATTTACTAGCAATGCGAACGCAAATGGCAAACGAGATGCTTCTACTACTACAGCAGAGCAGGGGCGTGGGCGAGAGGAGGGCGGGAGAGAGAGGGGGGGCAGCAGTGAGTTGGGGTTGCCATATAAATAACACAAAATATTATAAATTACACGCAGGGATGTAAAAACGCTGAGCAGAAGCGAAAAAATTTGTAGCCGCGAAAACATTTATGTATCTGTGTGTGTGTGTGTGTGTGTGCGGGGAATATAAAAAGGAGGCAGAGCACATAAAATTAACCACATATTTCTTCATTTTTATGGCATTTATTATCACAGAAATGTTTGTGTGATAAAAGCGAAGCACGGCGCAAAAGGCGAACGATGAACGATGGCTGCGACGCCGCCGACGATGGCGCAAAAGGCAGCCATAAAAATGCAGCCATTTACCTTTTGATTTATGCACAACAACAACAACAGCAACAACAACCACGACGACACAGTCGAGAGCGGGCGGCGGGGGCGTGGCACGCATATTGCCATCATGAAAATAAAAAATAACTGCAAAACAAGCTGAGCAAAAATAATGCAATAAATTTGACATTATCTGCGTTAATATAAAGGTAGTACGACCCCATCGAGGTCAAAGGAAAACTCTCCTAAGATAACAGAAGACTCGAACCATGCGAATCATAGTTCTAACCGAGCTGAGTTTGATTTTCTGGCTGATGATGAGGAAAAACTTAAAATAAAATCGAAAAAAACTGCAATAAATTGAGAAGAGCGAATCAAGAACAGACATATAGATATATCTATATAGATATGTACATATGCCCTAACAATAACTCACATAAAAAAGGATATACAACATTCTGCATGCCATCTGGGTAGCTAGAGAGAGAGAGAGAGAGAGAGAGAGGAGGGCAGCAAAGGTAGAGCTACCGAAGGACCGACTGTCGATAATTTATTGACAAAAATTTATCTCGTAATAGTAACGAGCAGGAAAAACATACACACTCACACACACACACACACACACACACGCGCACACACACACTCACATACACACACGCAGACAGAGAGAAAGAAGAAAAATAGCCCCTGGCTTTGGTGACATTGAAATTTAACAACAAAAGATTCTTTAGAATAATTTTGGTTGTTTTTCGTTTTTTTGTACGAAACTCCCAAATAACCCCATGTCGAACCCCTAGAAATATCCAATCGGGGTAGATTAATAAACCAAATTAATGGCTGCATTGTCGCAAAACGAAACAAAGCAGAATTTGGGCTAAAAAAAAAATGTGTGACACGTGCAGAAAGACTGAAAGACAAATTGACTATATAAATTTTATTGGCTTTGGTATTGGGTATTAATTGATTGCAAAAAAGAGGGAAGCGGTAAAAGGGAGTGGCGAAAGGCACATGGGTCACGGCTGGAAACCTGGAAAACCATTAGAGAAGGCGAACTGAATGAAAAGTCGGTGTTGAGTAGAGCTGAAGTAGATATGTAGAGGCTTAAGAGATAAAGAGACTTAAGATATAATATATTATATAATATGTAGAATATATAATAAATAATACAATATATTATATATTATATATTATATATAATATATAATGTACTATATACAATACATATCATTGATATATAATATTATTATATGATAAAGTCTTTTAATTCATATATCTGTATGGCATGGTTCCGTGTATTTACCTGTAAACAAAGTTCTTTTAACATGATCTAGTGAACTCACTCCATGATCAATGGGACATTGCATTAATACTGTTTTTAGACTATAAGCCTATGATAAAGTTATTCTTCTGGGCATTGTAAGATATTTTAATATTTATCAACTAAACCAATGGAACTACCATAGTTCATGAACTATTCGATTTATTCAGCGGTTTATCAATTCTTTTTATTGAACTAAGAAGATTCACAAAAATTCATTTGAGCTTTTGAGAAGTAGAAACCTAATAAAATTGAATCATTTATATTTAAGGCTCAGTAGTTCAGAAATAATTTGTTTAAAATATCAACAGAATGTTTCGTGAATTATCGTGGGCCATATGTTAGTTCATGTAGTTTAAGTAGCTGAAGTGAAATGTAGTTCATGTCTGAACTCAACCAGATCTCGCAGCTGTAATAATTCAAAGAGATATACGATATAATTATAACAGTAATAATATAATATATAATTGAGAGCATTATTTTAATATTCAATATAGAATTTTCTCTTTTTCCGCACAATTTATTATCATAAATATGCATTCAATATAGAAATATTTTGTTCTTTAATGGAATACATCCCCATGCAAGTATTTTCATTTATTCTCATTAATTCACAAAAAATATTTAGTTCATTAAAAAAAAGATTTTCCTTTTCAAGAGGATGTAAATTCTGATGATGAAAAACATTCATTTATGTGAATTCAGCAAAAGAAAGTAAGTTACTAATACGAAAGTAATCATTTGGCTATATATCGAAAGAAATGTTATTCATCTATTGTTACATGCATATTTGAAGCAGTTCAACCAGCTCTTTTATCTAGTATAAAAAATACTTCTCTATAAATCAGTATACTCCAAATAATATATCTCGGATTTTCATCCGCTTCGAAAAAAAGAGAAAGTCTAGTATGGGGAAAGGGAAGCATAATATTTTAGGGAACGACAACTAAATAAACGACAACTGCATTTCGAGCAGCGCATAAAAATCTGTGAGAGCAACAAAATCGAGTACAAAAAGAAAAGAAGAAGAAGAAGCTGAAAAGCAATTGCATAAACATATCCTTTTTTGTTCGGAATCCGAATCGCATTCAGCTGCGTAAATATTTATGAGCGAACATAAAAATGTTTACGACCTTCGCAATTTAATAGCCAAAGCAGGTCCCCGGCGACGACTCCGGACTGTGACTGGCGCTATACGGCGTAGATAGACAGAGAGGGAGAGTGAGAGGGAGAGAGGAATACCCCTGTTGTCGTCTCTTGTGTTGTGTTGATAAAGAGCACATAAATTATGGTCTATACGTCATGAATATCTATCGATGCCAGGTATGGGCCGGGCCGAGCCGGAGTCGAAGCCTGAGCCGGAGCCCTGCGAGGCCTTTTATGGCCCGCTGAGACGTAGTCGCACGTTTATTGATTTGCCTTTGACGGCGTTGCTAATTTCTGCCACAATGTGGAAACTTAAAAGACTCTGTCACCGGCGAGGATATTGCGCAGCGGCAACAACTGCCAAATGCGGTCAATCAAGGACTCCGAGGCGGGCCAACAGCCGGGCTGGCACATGGGCGGGCAGCAGGCATTGTCCTTGATTTATGGTGCTCATTAATTTCGCTGCCACCAGAGCTGACACTTCTGCGTATGTCACTCCCCTCACAGAGACAGAGAGAGAGAGAGACTGTGAGTCGCTTTGACAAATAATTTTATTGACGGTCTGTGTATGGTTTTTAATTGTCCTTCAAGTTGTTCAGCTGCCTCGGCGCAGCACGTGATAATTGCTCATTTTATGACGCATTTATCAAAGTATCTC
The DNA here is from genome assembly GCA_035045145.1 of Drosophila meridionalis. NCBI lineage: Eukaryota > Metazoa > Arthropoda > Insecta > Diptera > Drosophilidae > Drosophila > Drosophila meridionalis. The sequence continues at coordinate 11,618,049 of JAWNPG010000031.1, forward strand.
GAGCTGTACTCTACCTCTACGTCTGTCTCCCTCTCTCTCTATCTCTCTCTCTGGCCTTGTCACGCGTCATTTATTTGCCTGTTTGGCCGTGACAGTTGTTGATTGCGATTTTCCGGTTCGCTTTGTCACTTTTCGGATCTATCAAATTTGCTCAGGAAATAGTTGCTTAGCCAGATGTCCTTCGTTAAGGAGTGCTTTTTATGTGATTTGTTTACTTTCGTGTCTCTAAAGACTTGATAGTTGGGGTCTCTGTATTGTAGTATGTTCTGCTGAATTGCTTATATCCTTCTGTTGCGTAGAGTAAGGGAAGTTTTCTGCAGTTTAACTGTACAATGCACATTATTAATCGATCTATTTTAAGATGCAATGTGGAAATAAAGAGTATATATTTTATAAATAATTACATAAATTTTATTCTCAATTAAGAATCAATTAAGAATCAAAACCAACAGAACTCATAAACTCATTAAATTAGTAAATGCTTTTAATTATTTTTAAATTATTTATTTTATTTCCTTTTTTTATGAGACACAATTTTGTTTGGAAATTATTATTTTCAAATTGTAAATTCATTTATTTTGATTGAATTTATTATAATGAAAGATATTTAGTAAAACAGTCTGATACGCAGACAGACAAACGGACATAGAATTATGGATGAAAACCTAAGAAAGTCTACCTTTGCACCACAGCGGAATGCGAACCTGGATAGATTAGAAGCAGAAGTAAATTGAAGATGTATTTAAAACTTGACAGAAGATGTATTTAAGACTTGACTTGGAAACTTAACTTATTCAGACTTAAAGAAAATATGATTTAGAGTTGTAAAATAATTAACTGGTTACAATAACTCATATCTCTTTAGAGAAGTCTTTAAAACAACAAATTATTTATACTTATAAAATATGTAATACCTATTAAGTATTTAATTCAAGCGAAATTAGGAATGAAGACGTTTTCTCAGTAGAGCATATCATGGTCGAAGATTGGGGAGTATTATGTGAGTCTTGAATGAATGTATCAAGAGACATTTAGCACTGCAATCTAGCCAAAGTAATCTTAACTTAATAATCATAGAAAAGTTAAAAGAGAGTGAACCGAAATAACTTCATTATAAACTGAAAAAACGAATGATTTCATCAATAACAATTTCATGAATGTCAAACAATTGTATCTTAGAAAGACATTCAAGCTGATGATGTAAACATTTACTAGGAACAAGTCCTCAATGCGCTTCAAAACAAAATGTGATACGAAGAGAAGTGATGAGGAGAAGCGGCGAGCAAGACGTGCGAGGCGGTAATTGCGGCTCTGTTGAAATGACAGGCTGACAGCAGAATTCACACTTCATTTAAGACAACTCACGGCTCAGGGCTCGCATCCCGATCCCAGTGCCAGACGCAGGCCGATCCCAGTTCACGGCCCCGGCGAGTGCTAATGTAGCGCATAATAATTTTGTACTAAATTAAATAGTGCGTGGGTCGGTCCGTGGTTCTGTCTGTCTCTGTCTTTCTCTGTCTCTCTCTTTCTTCGTCGGCGAATCGCTGATTCGTTTCTCATGCTGACGGCGACTCAGCCACTTGAAACGTGAAAGGATATAATTTAGTTTTTATTGCACGTTGTTAAGGTTTTTGCCGGGCTGTCCGAATAGTTGGAATGACCGTGGCTAAGTACACAGGCGAGTGAGGACTCATCAGTTATGCATGGCATGTTTGTTTTTTAAAGGGTCCTTTACGACTCTACTCCACTCCACTCCATTCCACTCCACTCTACTCTACCCGCTCGCTGCTTATTCGCTTTTTGTGTTAATTTATTGATGTGCCGCTTAGCGTCACGTGTCCGGACAACGTCTCTGTCCGGCCGGGCCCGGCTCTCTTTGATGTTCCATAAATCACAGCCGTTTTCTCTTTACACACATATATAACTTTCATGGCTGATGTTCTTTTTTACGACTAACTAAATTAAGTAGATATTTTTGTAGATGCAACTTGGTTTAACTGGTATTTGCTGCACTCAACTTTGCGTAAATATTTTAGATGAATTTTCGTAATCAGTAATCTTACATGTGTAAGGCGTGTATTCGCGAGTGTATGTCTAATTGGGATAGGCATTTTGCTGAGTTAAGCTTAGAAAATGAGTTAAGAAACTCACAACAGCCTTAGACTGAGATAATCATTTGATAAGCATTATATTGTATACAGTACTATTATATAAAGATCTCAGATATTAAAAAGTTATGTGTATTTATTTATATAATATAATATATAATATAAATATCCAAAAGAAATAAGAATTAAGTATAATATGTGATTGTCTCATGAAATGCATAATATATTACTTAATTGATATGGATAATAAATAATAAAATTCTGTGTCAGGTATGTCCCAGTTATTTAGTTTCTATTATCTATCTTTTATTCTAGAAAAGTGATCGCATGTAACTCTCTGTGGATATAATGCTGCTTTGAATTAACCTTGTGGATCAAACTTACTTAAATTTGGAAATTCTTCTTAGAAAAATAAAATTCTAAATGGTAATTCATTATCGACATCAATTTGTGCTTCTCTGGAATAACTTGCCGTTACTGCAATGATGTAAGTCCATTCATAGTGAAATGTCAAACCCAACAAAAGGCAATCATCAAATGTTAAATGGGCTTCAAATTAAAGCAGATTTGGCAACTCAAAGATCCTTTTAAAATTATTGACTTAAAAGTAGCATAAAGCTAATTCTGACACTCTTGTAGAGAATCAATTTAAGCATAGCAATAACCTCATTTTGAGATTAAAGATCTTTTGATTCTTTCAGATCGAATTGAAATTAATAACTAAGTAAGGATTTTATATATAAATATTTTTTTTTTATTTTAACATAATTTTTTTATTTATTTTATATTTAAATATATATTTAAAAAAAATATATATTTTTTTATTTTAAATTTTAATAGCGAAAACATAAATAGGAGTTAAATAGCATGTGTTATTAGAACTTGAATATAGTGCAAAATTAATAGAGATTAAAAAAAGTGTTTTGTATTTATTCACTTATTTATTTAATTGTTTCTATTTATTTTATTTATTTTTTTCATTAATTTTTTTACATATATAAGACGAAAAAATGATCAGTCAAATCAAATGTGTTTTATAATCATGAAGATTATGCGCAGTCAATAGAGATATAAATTAAATTATGTTTCTTTTATATATTATATATTAAGCATGTTATAATATATTATATTATTACATATATCAAAATGGAAAGTTTAAATAGTAGTCAGATGATAGTATATATATTACGAGAACATAAACTTTTAGCAAACCAAATAGACATTTAAAAGTTCTACTCAATTGAGACATTAATTGATTGCAATTGATACAAGTGCGAAAGGCAACAATGCACGAAAGTCCTTTAGCATTGTCGCCCAGACCATAGGAATTTCGAGAAACTAATTGAGTGGGTCGGCGATTTATTATCAGGTCAACACTTGAGAGTCCCCTTCTTGGGACTGGGAACCTTGTTTTCGCTGGCTGACTACCTAGAACTCAATTTAGTTTTCAGCCACAGCAGCAACAACACCAACAGCAACAACTAAAGCATTAACGATGGCTGGAGCAACACTTGAAGACACTTGAATGCAGCTCCAATTATGGAAAAACTGCCGGCAGCTCAGCTCAGTTCAGCTGGGCTCAGTTCAGCTCGGCTCCGCTTGGCGATTCATAATGAAAACATTTAACCTGTCGTCAGCAACATCAGCACGAGAATCGTTTCCCCCGCCTAGATGTGGGGCACCGCCCCCGCTCCCGCCCCGCCCCCTTTGGCACTCATAATCAACTTTAAATGTCAGGCAGCGTCGAGAGCAATTTCGTGGTGCCTTCTTCTCGCTTTCAATTATGTGGCAGCGCTATGATCCTTCGAGGAAGTGGTTGGAGAGTCGACAACCAGCCGGCAGCCAACCACTTGAGCAAAACAATTCAACAAAAACTTGAATTGACAGCAGCAGCCCGAGCTGGGAGTCTGAGGAGAGTCGAGCCAAGTCGACTCGAACCGAGTCGAGTCGCGTCGAGTCGCGTCGAGTTGAGTGTTTAATACACCTTTTCTTTTACGACGCGGTCTCGGACCTGGACCGCGGCCGAGAGTGCGGCTCCTTGTTGTCATTAATGAGACGTCTTCTTCAGGCCGCGCAGTCATTTCCACTTCAAGTTGTCAGCCCAGGCACAGGCCCTCATCATATTTGGAAATTTGTGGCAGCCTGTGTTTTCGACATTTCGGGCATTATGTCGCGCCTACTTTTCGCCGGGTCTGAATGTCGTCTCTTTGATCTCACGCTTCGGCTCTAATTTGATTATAAACGCACACCTCACACTCAACGACGCCGTCTTGCTCTACGCTCTATCTAAGCGTCTTCATTTTCAGCCTCGATGCTCGCTGCTCGGTGTTCGCCTGGCAGCGCTTCCACTCCACTGTGCTCTACTGAATTTCATTCCCTTCCGCGGGCCTCTGATGACTACGCGCCGCGGCGCACTCAATGACGCGTTGAAATTGCCATAAAAAAGGACATGAAGACATAGAGTGACAGAGAGAGAAGGAGAGGGAGGGAAAGTGAGACTGACTGAGTGAGAGGAAATCTTGGGCCAAGGGTTACGTGCTGACAGCATTTTAAATGAAATGAAAACGATGCTTTCACTGTCCCGGAGAGTGAAGGAGGGAGGAGAGAACGGGGGAGTCATTTTGCTAAACTAAGCAGAAGTAATGTCGCTGAACTACATGAGCAGCAGGTTCTCGAGGGCAGCGTCTTGTCGTGAGGTGAGGCTAATGCGATAACTTGCTTAGGGGACTATTGATTTTAACGACTGTCTCGAGACTAGACTTTGCATGAAAGCCAACAGATAATGGCTATATATAGGGAGAGAGAGAGAGAGAGAGAGAGACTTAAGTAAGTAGTGCAGTGCCTGCTCGACTGAACAATACTCTATGAAAAATTAAGGAAGAGTTAAAGAATATAGAACCAACTCGTCTAGCCTTTCCCCTCTTACTTTCACTCGCTCGACTAGATAATACTCTCTGAATAGTCATGGAATATATAGAACCAACTCGACTAACCTCTTCCACTCACTTTATAGAGAAATCTAAGTTGTTTCTGCATTCCCTGCTCGGCTGGATAATATTCTCTGAATTGTCATTGTATATATAAAGCAATCCAACTATTCTCTACCTTTTCACTTTCACTTATTTTAGTCTATCGAGAAACTTAAGTAGTTGCAGCCCCTGCTCGACTGGATAGCTTTCTTTGAATAGTTAAGGAATTTTTGCATTCCCTAATCGATTGGATAATATTCTCTAAATAGTCGTAGAAAATATTGAACTCAATTTCACTCACTTTATTCTATAGAGAATCTTAAGTAGTTTCTGCAATCCCTGCTGGACGGGATGATGCTATATGAATAGTTAAGATATATATTAAGATATATAAAACTAATTTGACAAGCCCTTCCAAACTCATTTTACTCTATAGAGAAAACTAAGTAGTTTTTTCGATTGGATAATACTCTCTGAATAGTCATAGAATATATAGAACCAACTCGACTAACCCGTCCTAATTCACTTTAACTCACTTTACTCTATAGATAAACTTAACTAGTTGCTGCAATCCCAGGTCGACTGAATAGTTAAGGAATATAGAACCAATTCGAGTAGCGTTTCCTCACTCATCTTTACTCTTTTTACTCTATAGAGAAACCCAAGTAGTTTCTGCATTCCCCGTTCGACTACATAATACTCTCTGAATAGTCATGGAATAGTCATGGAATATATAGAACTAATCCAACTACCCTTTCCCGCCTCACTTTCCACTCACTTTCACTCTCACACTAGCTAATTAGCAATTTGAGCTCGTGCAACAAATGTCGGAAAATGTAAACTCCGTCTGTCACAAAATTTCCTCTAGTAAAAAAAGGGTTCAGCTGGGGAGCCCAACTTATTAATGTCTCGAATTACGTACAAATTTCGGAAATTCGGTTATTTTGTGGGTAATCAGTCAATTTCAGGCAAACAAAGGCGAAATGACAAAACCCACAGCGAAAGGGTCACACACTTCCTGTTATCGGTCTCGCATGTTGCCCATGGCTGCATCAGGTCGGAAGTTTGTGTAGTGCTCGGTTACCCCCGGCAACAAGAAGACCCAGAAATTATAGTCCCAATATATGTATATTTCTGCATTCTGTTTCGAAAACGAAAGCTATGAGGCTGGCCTTTAGGGTGAAATAATGTTGCCATAAATCACATTTCCAAATTAAGGTAGACAGGTTTCCTTGGGCTTGGCTGATAATCCGAACAGAAGTGGTAATGTCTGTGCATATGTAACTCTTGGTTGACTAAATGTGTAAAAGGAGCTCAACTTTTCGAATCGTTTTTAAAACAATTTTTTTACTTTATATGCAAATGGTTTATATGGGAGAACAACTTCAGATAAAACTCTGTTTGAATATTAATTTTTTTATTTACTATTTAGTCTATACCTTATATATTTAAAATCATTTTACTATCTACGTTCAGCTGATAAGATGTAGAATGCTAATAGTAATGGGTTTCAAATTAGTCCATTAGTATTAGAGCCTATTCAATACATTCAATACTTTAAAGAATATTATAGATAAAACAAAATAAATTATAAATAGATATAGATATATTAAAACCTAGACACGTCATTAAATCGTTTGCCAATAAGTTTATGATTCATATTCTTAAATTAGTATACCTGCAAGTTCTGAGCTTGTTGAGCACTGACCGTTATAACTTACTCATTTGAGTTCAGTAATGATCGCAGTTCTCATTCATCTGTTGCCTCGATCCATTCCGAATATTTTTACTAATTAAAAGAGGAGTTTACGTTGGAGTTTGAATAGATCGCTCAAACTCATTCAACTATCTACTACTATTATATTCTATATTCTTCTATTATATAGTAAGAGTACTATAGAGTAGTAGTAGACTATTACTACTCTATATTATAGTATCTACTATAGTAGTAGTATATATATAGTAGCAGTCTACAGTAGTAGTATACTATTACACTATACTAGTAATACTACTATTTACTACTATTTATGTAGTACAACTAATATATGCTACTACAACCGTATACCAGTAATACTATATAGTACTATTTGAATAAATTAATACTATTATTATATGAAACTATTACTACTATATATCACTAAGATAGTCAATAAAATATCCAGTTAAATTAAAGATTCTTTCAGATTTGTCTTTCACCCACATTTGAACCCATCTCAAATGCATCGCCAGAGAGAGACTGGTCTGGAGTGGAAATAAAAATAGATAAGCTGTCTGCATTTTGCTTAGCTTCTGAGCCATAAATTTGCTCTTAACCAGTTAGGAAAAATATCATAAAATACAAAATGAAGTACGCTCGACATGGCTCGGACGCTGTGAAATTTATGTGACAATTTTGCGGAGAATAAATGGCCGGACACACACAGAGAGAGCGAATCAGGAACAGCACCAAGAAGGATGTTGTTTTTCTGTGAGTCTCCAAAGGTTGTTTTCCTTCCTTCCTCCCTTTGTTGGTATTTTTGTATTTTTTGTATTTTTTTGCTAGCTAAAAATTAGTTGGGTTAAAAGGCACGCACACGGTCCGAAAAGGAATCGTGCAGGAGCCGGCAGCCACTCCGCAATGCCCACAAAGTGGGTGCCCACTAAAACTAACGAACTAACCTGGGAGTTAGGTGGGGGTGGTGGAGAGGGAGGGGGAGTGGGTGGGAGCCTGTGGCCTGGGGGCAACTTCAGCACTTGGTCGTTGTCGGTCATGTTGCATAAATCTCATTTGGGCTTTATTTACTCTCAAAATGTTCCTCGCTCAGATTGCTATTGTTTTTGGTACGGTCAGCGGAGGGTGGTTGAGGGGGCGGGGCGAGGGGCGGCTGCTGCCCTGGCAAATAAATTAATTTAGTGGCATTTAGTGCCCCCGTTCACCTTATTGTTCGGGGTCCTCTGGCCAGGACTCGTCGTCGTTTGCTCTGTGCGCTGTGTGCATTTTATGGCAGTTTCTGCGCTTTTGTGGCCAAACATGAAGTGAAAATTACACACACACATGCACACACACACGCACACATGTGGAATATGTGGCGCAATTGTTTTGCCTGAATAGTGGGAGGTGGCAGACGAGTGTGTGTGTGTGTGTGTGGGATATATGTGGCGGGATTTGGCTTTAGTCGGCAGTTAATTTTCATATTTTCTAGCCACACTCGCACCACACCGCCCCACTCCGTCCTGCACCGCCCTGCACTGTGTGTGTGTTTGTGGACATTTTGTCGTAAATAAATATAACAATTTATTTAGATTGCAATGACAGGCGGATGCTATTAAAAGCGCAATTTATGTGTCCTTCTGGGGGAGTGATGTCCTGGCGAGCGCTGCCCGGCTGAACTTTATGATGTTGCCGGCACCGACACCGCCACCGCCACCGCCACCGTCACCAGATGCATGGCAACTTATGTCAGGCCACTGCCAATGGACGAGCGTCCATAAAATATGTATGCGAGGCAGTGCATCCACAGCTTTATGGAGTCGAAAGTATTTGCAGCAGACCAGGCCAATTGGATGAATTTTAAATAAATTCGAACATTTTCTAAACTCATTCTCTCCCTCTCTCTCTCACGGTCTCTCCCTCTCTTGCATTAGTAATTACACTGGCCATATGGATTCCGACATCAATATTCATTTTAAATTGCTGCTAAAGAAATTCTAACAAGCTAAAGCCAATAAATTAAGTGGGAAGTGGATTCTAATCGACTGCAAAATGCCCTGTGTAAAGCTGTAGGAGAGAGTCAGAAACGGTGACTTTAACTGTGATTTTAATTATGATTTTGACTATAATAGTTAGCGTAACAATGAGTGTGATAGTCATTGTGATAGTCATTGTGATAGTCATTGTGATAGGCATTGTGATAGTCATTGTGATAGGCACTGTCATAGTCGCAGTCATAGTCACTGTGATAGTCACTGTGATGGTCACTGTGATAGTCACTGTGATAGTCACTGTGATAGTCCGTCATAGTCACTGTAATAGTCACTGTCATAGTCACTGTCATAATCACTGTGATAGTCATTGCGATAGTCACTGCGATAGACACTGTGATAGTCACTGTGATAGTCACTGTGATATTCACTGTGATAGTCACTGTGATAGTCACTGTGATAGTTATAGTGATAGCCACTGATAATCACTGTCATAGTCACTGATAATCACTGTCATAGTCACTGCAATATGCACTGAGATAGCCATTGTGACAATGATTGTGAAGTGATTGTGATAGTCACTGTGTTAGTCACTGTGATAGCCACTGTGATAGTGATTGTGATAGTCATTATGAAAGTTATTATGATAGTCACTGCGGTAGTGATTATGATAGTCATTGTAATAGTCACTGTGATAGTCATTGTGAAAGTCACTAAGATAGTCATTTGATAGAGGTTGTTACTGTAACTGCGATAATCGTGACCTTGACACTTTCTGATTATCACAGTCACTGTGATGAAGACATTGACTATGACTGCGATAGCCGTGACTGTGACAGTTTCTCAACATCACAGTCACTGTGATGAAGACTGTTATTGTAACTGTGACAGCCTTCAGACTGTTATAGTTGGCAGCGATAGTTGTAACTGTGACAGTTGTGGATCACTTTCTAGGACAGGTTGTGGGATTCCTCGCTCTGGTTCTTAATCAATCCCAATAAATTAGACAATTCATAAATGTTTTGTTTATTCTCAACTCAAATCCAGATATAATATTTTTACTTAGTTTGGCTTTCCATGCCTTATCAGTCTGCCATTGGTATTGCCTCACTTTCAATACAATTTCCATATAGGGTATACGAACTAGAGTAGAATTTATTAGCATCAAATATTACTGAAAACTGCCAGAGCAAATAATGTGCTGCAAATTTATGAGAGGAAATACTTTTGGTGCATTATGAAAAAGCAACAAAATAAACCCAATCGAAGGCATGGTTAAGAGAAAGCTGGCCAAATTTTCTGTTTCATCATGATTTTTACGATTATTACATTTATTACTTTTCTTCTTCTTCTTTTTTGCGGCAAGAATGCGAAATTTACGAGCGTTCAAGTAAATTTTAATGCGCTGTAAACGCTGCAAAGATCCACAGAACGAAGAAAAATGTGCGATAAAACATGAAAAGAAAAATTTTCATATACCAAAATGGAATAGTGAAAGAGAGAGAGAGAGAGACAGAGACTTGTATATAAATCAGACAGTGAATATTTTGTGGCATAAAGTTAAAAATTGTAACACGACCAAAGAAGAAGAAGAAGAAGCAGAGATAGAGACGGAGGACCCTCCGCTGGGCAAATGGTCAAGCTGCTCCGAAATTTGTAGAAAATATGTCAAAAATATGCAAATGCGACTCGAAATGCTTTTCGCCATGCTACACGATGTGTGAGATTGTGTTGCTGTTGCTGTTGCTGTTGCTGCTGCTGTTGGGAAAACATCTCTTAGGGTCTAAGAATTTGTCGTGCCATTTAAATGCAAATTAATGGTCAGTTAAACTGTCAGACTCGTCCATCGAGCATCGTCTGAAGTCCGAAGTTCGAGGTCCGAGGACCGTCGTCCTCGCCTCGTCCTTTGGTGGTGGCATTTGCAGCAGTCCGTCAGAGGCTGTTGGTGTTAATTTGCTGTTAAATCTGGCCGGCGAGCAGCTGTAATTAATTGCCTGTGTTTAATTTGGGTTAATTTTATTTATGGCCGCTCGTCATTTGCATTTTTGAACTGACCCAGCAGCCAGCAGCCCGCAGCCCGCAGCCCGCAGCCACTGTGAGGATCCACTCATCCGCAGTGCCAGCAAATGCAATCATAAAGTGTCAGGCCGCAGGTTCAGCAGCTGTGTCTCAGCATCCCTCCCTCCTTCTCTCTCTGTCCCTATCCTATCCTATCCTATCCTGTCCAACACTGGCGCACCGCCTATTCTGCTGGAGTCTTTTGTAGCTCGGAACAGTTGCATGTGACGCAGCAACTGACAGGACACTTTTGACAGCACAGACAGCAAGGACTAAGCTTCTGCTAATGTCAACAGCAAACAGTGAAAACTGAACAAGAGAAAAACTGGAAAAACAACAAAACAAATAGGGGAACTCTGATTGAGCGCCAGCTGAAGCTCAAATGCTCTGCAAATGCATTGAGTTATACAAAATTTAATAAGTAAAACAGAAAATTGAATGCTGTATAGAATTAAAGTTTATTTATTCGATTTCGATTTATATGATAACTTAAAATAATATGTAATATATTAAAAATAACATTTAATATATTTACGTTTATTTATGTCTATTTATATTAAATTTTATAATAATATAAATAATAGTATAATAATGAATAATAATATAAGAAAATATAATAAATAATCAGTATTCCCTGACTTTCATTTAAGTATGTTTAAGGAAACTCTCAAAAATAATGTTTTGATAAAAAAAAATGGATTTCATATAAATCATTAGAGAATTTAAATATATTTCATAAATGAACAGGTGCTTTTTCCATTGGAAATTTAAAAAAACCCTGACTCTTCACTTAGAATAGAAAGCAAAGAAGAAAATTAGGGAAAATGCCTGTGATTCTCACATATTTTCTATATGCACATACTATCCATACATAATATCATACAACAAATATTTGTGTTTCCCTGAGTAAATTCTCATATTCCTTTACGATCTCAACGAATCCCGCAGCCCATTCAATGCATCCTTCGGCTTACAGGGCACAATGGGGAAGGAGAGAGAAATGTGGAAACAAAAGACAGCAAGAAGCAACAGTGACTGTCACAGTGGCTCTGGCAGCTCTCTGACACTGACAGTTGTCAACTGCTGTTGTTTCTTGGTTTATTCTTTTGGTAGCCCGCTCTATTCTCCTGCCTGTGGGTCGTATTGCCTGACTCTGTTGCCTGACTCTGCTGCTGCTGCTGCTGCTGCGGCTGCTGCTGTTTTTGATGGTTTTTTTTTTGTCATATCTTAAAAAATTGCTATCTTGATTTTTCATTAATGTGCGCATTGTCTTCGCAGTCTCCTGCTCAGTGACATTTGACATTTGCAGTATTATTGCTGATTACTCCGAATACAAATCTGTGAATTGGAATACAAAATTGACAATATTCGCGGAGTTTTTATTATATTATATATTATAATTAATTAGGAAAAAAAAGAACTAAACTATGTATTAATAGCATATAAGTAGTTCCGAAATTTACCGATACTTTTAACTTCAAAATTTGCGTACTCTGTTTCTAAAGGTAAAAAGAGTTAATTTGTTTTTGTGCAAAGTCCATCTTGTTGTGCATCCGTCTGTCCGTCTCTCCGTATGTCAAGATATGGCAGATATATCTATGCCCATTGGGGTCGTGACAATTCGGGTAAAGCAGTATGTTTAACTGTTTTAAAGAATGCAGAAATTTGGTATGTAAGTTAATGCTACGATTGTATAAATATCTATGCCAGATGTCCATATATAATATGCCAGATGCTTCTATGGGAACGAGTATCACGCAGTCGGTTACGCACGAATGGAACGTTCTAACTTTTTATACCCTGAGCCCATTGAAAATGGGAAATCAGGGTAAAATGGTTTTGTGAAAATGTATGTAACAGGCAGAAGGAGGCGTGCCACACCCCATAAAGTATATATATTCTTGATCAGCGCGACAAGACGAGTCGATATAGCCCTGTCCGTCTGTCCGTCCGTCCGTCCGTCCGTCCGTCCGTCTGTCCGTCCGTCCGTCCGTCCGTCCGTGTGAACGCCGAGATATTTTTAAGTACGCAACGTAGAGACTTGAAATTTTACATGAATACTCGATAATACCATACGCTGCACAAGTTTATACAATTTTTCCGATAACTCATTCCATTTCGATTTTATGAGCATTTATCGATAATTTTAAAGTGTTTTTAAGGCGTGGTTGGTACATCGTTTGGGCTAGAGATTTCAAATTTGCTGTGAAGTTGCGTGAAATGAATACGGAGATAACGTAATCTTTAGATTTTGGATGCCATGCCCCATTCGCCCCCAATAGCCCCCTATTTGTAAAAAGCGCAAATCAAATACTAGAGACTTGTGCTTTAACAAATACATACATATGAAAGCCATTAATAAGTTGTGAAAGTTTGATGCAGTTAGTCCATCGCTAAGAAAAGTTATTAAACAATTAAGTTCCCATAGTAATGCCCACATTGCAGCCCAAGCGCAGTCGCTGCGTCAACTGCGCAGTTGGCAGAGCGCGCGTTTATGCTTGCGTGCATATGTGTGTGTGTGTATGTGTTGTTTATATGCATGCATAAAAGATGCGTAGAATGATTTGATATTTGGCTCTTCACAGGGCTCAGGGTATCCCCTAGTCGAGCAGTCTCGACTAGAGCACTTTTACTTGTTTAAATTTAATATTAACAACAAATTGTTGAAGCAAAAAATAATATCAGTATTTCATGTCTGAATATTCTTCCGGAAGTCAATGACAGTTCAAGATCTTTAATATCTAGTTGTAGTTAATGAGATCAAACCATTCACACAGACAGACACTCTCACAAAGACTCTATTAAAACTATTCAAAATCAAGAGGGGATATACTATTATGGAACTGACATTCAATAGATTGTTTAATTGGAAACTGTTATTAGGCAATTATTAGAGAGAACTTCAGTATAGCCCATTTGGCATCCGGCAGCGCCTGGGCATTTTGTTATTTCAATCTACACGTACGATAAGCATCAACCATTTTAGAGTGATGATGAATGCTCTCCAGAGCTCGAGCCACAGAACCGAAGTCTTTTGCATAATGATGAAGGAAAGCTAATGGCCCTACATCTGGAAACATGGCCACCATAATACTTTGTATGTAAATTTCGCAAATAAAACAATTTCTTTAATGAGCCACAAGCACTCCAGAAGCAGCAGCAGAAGCGGGACCTTAACTATCACATAAAGTAACAAAATGAATTAGGCCCCGGTCTGATGGGCCCCTATCGGCGATACCTTCACGTTCACGTTCACGTCTACGTCCACGGCCAGAGGCAGAGACAGAGACAGCGCGGAAGTAATTGAGTTAAATATGCACAAGATGACAGCATTAATTATGAGCTGCGCGAAGGGAAGATGAAAAGAGTTAAATGTGGTTTTCAGTTGTGGCAAGCGGAGCGAGTTCGACTCCGACTCCGACTTCGACTCCGACTGCAGTCGAGCAGCCGGTCCAATAAAAGGCTTATAAATAAGTCAGCATATCGCCATATATCCGCTGCATGGGAACCGGCAACTGGCCCGCACTTGAGGAAGCGGCCTTATAAGGGTTGCGCGACGATAAGTACCCCAAGACGAACGCAACAAATTTGATAATGAACTATGAAATTTAGATAATGAAAAATGTCTACCCCATCGGCATTGTTTAGCTGCGGCTCTGACATCTGACAGCCACCAGAATTTATTTGCTGTCATAAAAATTAAAATAACAATTATTGTCATTTACCCAGAGAGCAGAGCGCACATCTCTGCCCCCTCCCCTCTGCCGAAAGTGCTTTGCATCCACTCAACAACTGGCGAGGAAACATATTTCATCTCTCAGCTGTCAGAAATTGCTATCAAGATGCAAATTTGCAAGCGAAACAACATAATTTAGACATTAAGAACTTTTTTTTAATATTTATTATTTATTTTACTGGAATTTCTTGGGAATAATGTAACGAAGCTGAATATTTTATTTAGAAATTTAATTTGCTTTAAATTATTTAAAAATTATATAAATATAAAAATAAATATATATACAAAAATATATAATATGTTAAATGTAACTTAACTTGAGCTCGAGTCTCTAGAATGAGTTAAGAATATAAATTAGAATACAAATAAAATTATATTACTTGGATATATGTATATTTAAAAACATATATCATTAAATATTTTTACTTATATTACTAATTGAGTCACTAAATAGTTAATGTTATTGTGTTTCGTCAAAAAAAAAAAATAATAAATATAATAATAAATAAATAAAAATAAATAAATTAAGGAAAATAAAATTAAAATGTTAAATGGAACTATGTAAGATTATATTGCTGAACAAATAATTATTTTTTTTATTACTTTTTTATTGATTTTAGTTTTATTGGAAAAGGTGTTAAAAATAGTCTGTATTTTATATAAAAAAATGGAAATAGTTTTTCAAAATTTGTTTTAAACTTTCTCTTGAAAAGGGAAAACATAGATTTGTTATTAAATTGACAATAGAACAGAAAATAGGACTCACTGATAATAGGGGAAATTTACTGAAAATATCTGCTCAGCAAAAAATATAAAAATTTCTTAAAATGAAATGAAATAAAAGATGCATAGATGTTTTCATCCACAAAAGAAAAATTAAAATAAAATGCATAAAATTAAATCCATAAAAAATAAAATGTATTGCTATTTATATATGAAAAGTTATTCATATCTTATTCAAAAAATTCCAGTTCCTTTCGATTTCTGTATAGTCTAAAATTTTGCAAAAATTAAGAGAAACTTTAGCTATGCTCAAAAGTAGATAGCAAATGATTGGCGTTTCTTTAGAATTCCATGCGTATTCGATCAATTCCAGAAGCAGTTTTCAATTAAAATTTGCTCACAGCCAGGAACTCGGCGTTTAATAGATACTCGAGCAAATCTGAATGATACATATTGATTGGAGCTATTAAAGTGGGTCTAGAATGGTGGAAAAAATAAATATCAATACTGTCAGGCGATTGGTGGCGGCTGTTGGGGCCTTGTCAGACCGCACTTGAATTAAAACTTTCACATCGATGTCTTAGCCAATTTATCACCATAAACGCGGCAATTTATTTGATTCGAGCAATTTGTAAAATTTTAATGTGCTTCAGAATGAAATAAATCTCCGACTGTGAATTGAGTGGCTGCCGCTGCTGCTGCTGCTGCTGCCGTTGGGCCCGCAGAAACGGGGGCACGTCCAGTGAAATAAATTAGGCACAGCTGTGCGGCAAATGGATGCGGGAGGCGCTCGAGGAGCCAGAGGAGCTAGAGCAGCCAGTGGACGTGTGCCTAATTTGGGAATGCGTGTCTCTCCGAGCACATAAACATAAATAAGTAAGACAAATAAAGTGTCTTGACACGGAAGTTTAGCAAAGCAGCAGAAGCCCATCCACTCCCCACCCACCCATTCAGAGTTCAATTGATTTGGCCGCCCAAAGTCCAATTGCAGGAGTCGCCCACCAGGGGAATACGCCACGAGTCGGCAAATTTCACTGCCGTGCACTTGTCCCTGTCAATTGGCATTTATTCGCCGTGATTTGCGGGGGCCGAGCAGCACATCAAGCGCAAATTGACAGCCGACAGCTACCTGAGGCGAGCGCCCCCAGAGTTAACTAACTGACGTCATGCATTCCCCAAGTTTTTAGTAGGTGTTGAGTGTGCTTCCGACTTGCATTGCCATGATTCTTGCCTTTGCCCGTGGCCCCAGCTCTGCGAGCGTGAGTCGTCGAACGACGTTGTCCGCAAGTAGTTCCTTCCGTTTCCATTAACTTGGCAATTCCCATCCCCAATCCCAATTCCATTCCCATTCCCATTTCCATTCCCGTTGCTGTTGCTGTTACCGTTGCTATTGCTGTTGTCATTGGCCCCAGACACGACCCATTGAGTGGCACCGAAACCAATTAATTTGTATGAATTGTGAGAGCTCTACATTATTCCGGGCCTGATTAGTTATGCAGCATGGCCATAAACCCGTATTCAAATAAGCGCGAAATATAAATGAAAGGCCATGCCGACACAGCGCTGAATAAATAAGAACGTAAACTGCCGAGGAAAACTTCTCGAAACCCAGATACTCTTGGAGTGAAGAAAACTTATGTAAATAGTTGGACTCGAATAGTTTGTTGATTAAGAATTTTAATATTGAATGCAAACTAAATGAGTTTTTCAGTCGATGTATTACTCTGATGTGCAGGGCGCACTTATCTTGATTTGCATATTATTTAATTCAATAAACAAATCAAATACATTTTAAATAATTTAATATTATTATATTTATAATTAATAAATAAATAATAAAATGTTTATAATTTTTGCCGGCATTACTTTTTAAAAGCCATTTCGAAGTGGGGCAATTTTTTTTAATTTTATAAAATAAATTTTAAATGATAACATTCAATTTTCAATAATAATATACATTTTATAAAATTATAAACAATAAATAAATAATAAAAGAATGGTAGTATAATTAGTTTTCTTTGCCAAAACTAATATTTAGAATTCATTTTAAAGTGGAGTTTTTTTTATATACTAAATTATATAAAATAGATATTAGATATTTAAATAATAATATGTTTAAAAATAATAAAAGTTGTATAATACTTTCCTAAAATTTAGTTTTGTTTAATAAATTTTCAAGTGAGGTATGTTTTTTTTTAATTAATAAAAATACATTTGAATAATTAAATAATAATATATTTATAAATAATAAAATTTGTTTAATAAATTTTCTTCGCTAAAATAAATATTTAGAGTTCCTTCAAAATGCTCAAATAGAATATTTTTTTAAATTATCTAAATATTAATATATTATGAATAAAATTTGTATAATTCTTTTTCCAAAATTTAGGCGAATTCTGTTAAAAGTGGAGTATATTTTGTTTTATGTCTTGATTCATATTGATGTTGAGCCCGTCATGAAGAAATTTATGTAATCCGTGCTTCTGGTATTGACATGTCTTTAATAATTACTAAGCCAAAGCAAAATTTAATGTTAAGTTCCATGCTTCTGTATTGAAAATCTGTGAAATATACGTCTTAAAATATATATTTTATATTATATAATATATTTATAGTTATTATACATAGATAGTAGATTAATAGACCACACTATAGCTATTCTATATATGTATGTGTAGTGTTTATAGCTAAGATATCTGATTTGGAACTCCTAGCATGTGTATGCATGTATAACATAAACTTTTACAGATACTTTGCTAGTTCTAAACTATGATATAGTAAAATTGTACTTTATATAACTTTTAACAATATCTTTTAACAATATCCCGCATTCCTAGTAATACACACTCTTCGCATTTCGACCTCTTATTCTTTCCCTCCTCTTTCTGATTCACTTCAAGTTACTTCTACAATTCATGTTTACCTCATCGGGAAAGAGCATGCAAAATGACAAGCGCAGAAAAATTATGACTGTCGACCATTTTTGCATATGACTGTGTATAATTTCACAATTAATTATAAAATATGCCATACAAAAAATAAGAAGCAAAAAAATGCCCATAAAGAAGGAGAGCGAGCAAGAAAAAAAACACATACAAACATATATAAAAAAGAAAACTAAACCAGGCGAGGCGAGGCGACTGGTAGAGGCGAGGGTACGGGCGGCAGGCGGGGTTAACCAATGGGCACTACAAATTGCGCACTGCAGTCCGAGGAGGAATAGGAGGAGGAAGTGGAGGAGATGGAGGAAGGCAACCGGGCCGAGAGCTCTGTATAACTATGACTAAACAAAACGATATGAAATGACACGCTGTCAACGTGGTTGGGCCCACTCCGCTTTCGAGCCAGTTGGCAGTTGGTAGTCGCCAAATTACAATAATAATAACAATAATAATGAAACAGTAGCAGTCGCACGACAATGCGACAATGCGACAAAGCGACAAAGTGGCAGTCTCTGTGCCACTGCCACTGCCTCTACCACGGTTACTGCCTCTGTCTCAGTTCCAGTTCCAGTTGCCGGTCCGGTTTTGGGTGTTGGGAGTTATGCCATTGTTGGGCCTACGCCGAGCGAGTCAAACGACGATTAACGCTTGGCTGATTGCTGCTCGAAAAGTGCTGGTCATAAATTACATAATGGAATGAAAAATGCCTGCCAGCCCAGAGGGGGCGGTCCAGCTGCCCGAGGAGTGGTTCAGTTCGTGGTTCGACTCGGTGCAGTTCGAGCTAGTGTGGTTAGTGCGACTAACTATGAGTTTACAGTTGTGCAGCGGCTCTTGTGTGTGGTCAGCTCCGACTCCGACTCCGACTCCAGTTCTAGTTCTAGTTCCGATGCATAACATGCAATGCGTCATGAAGGTGTAGTTGTAGCCGCTGCCTCGTATTATTAACTAGTTAGCAACATGCAAAGCCAAATGGTTGCGCTTTGGCCAACTAGTTGCCAGTCGGCTCGTTCATCATCGCCATCGTCGTCATCATCATCATCATCATCGCCCATTGCATGTCGCCAGGCATTTATGATTAAGTGCGCTACATATTAACATTATCGTGCGACTTCACCTGGGCTTTCAATGGCCCATTCTGCAGACAGTTTGTATGCTAATTTGCAAGTACCCGCATTCACACTCACACTCGCACTCACACTCACACATACATTCACTCTCACTCACACAATGCTTTATTTTACTGTTATTTTAATTTATGGGCATTTTATGCGAGTGCGCAGCTATGCAGAAGTCGCCCGAGTCTCAAATCCGACCACATAATAATAAAAGCGGAAACTATTGTATTAAGTGTTTGATTTATGTTTTTAGTCAATTGTTTTATTTATGAGCTGGCACCGTGCATTGTTCCATTGCCGCCTTTGTGGCAACCAGTTTAGGCAACACGACTCAACTCAACTCAACTCAACTGAACTGAACTGAACTGAACGGAGCTGAACTTCGCTCCGGGGTCGCAACTTAACAATTGAAGTTTATTTGCTCACTTCTCCCTACTACATGTGTCGGGCATTACTTTACGAGCTTGCCGTTTTGGGCAAATATTTATGGCATGCTTTACAAATAGATGTGAGAGGAATTACAAAAAACTCTGTCCAGCGACATATATTACTAGAAAGAAAACATATATCTAAGTCGAGAAGCTTCTAGTGGTTATTTACTAACAATTATTTACACTTAAGAGCGTAAAACTGATTCCGGCACTCAAGGTAGACCCTATTTAAGAGGCCACAAATATGAACCGGAGAATGGGTTTAAATACTTTAAAGTTCAGAATTTAAAGTAAAAAATGTATAAATATTTTTTTGTAATGTATTTTTAATTTTTTAATTTTTGCTGTCTTTTGGTTATAACTAAAATAACGGATGCCTTTAGCTCCAATGAACTCTATCTAACTTGAGAACCTTCTAGTGATAATATATAAACTATTATTTACACTTAAGAGCGTAGAACTGATTCCGACACTCGAAGTGTAACCTAATGAAGGGTCTCTTCATTTCATTTAGAACATTATTTGTATTTATTTTACAGTATAGAGAGTGAGAATTTCTTTATTTAAAAAAAATATTTATTTTTAAATTCCCAATCTTTTAGAAAATAATAGGCAAATGTAAATTATAGCTAATATATAATCAAATGATTTAAGCTCCCATGGACTCTATCCATATATTTAAGAAACTGTCTGAATATGATACAAATTTGTTTAAAGATCCATCCATTCATTTGAAAAAAAAAAAATCTTATAAATAATAATCGGAAAACTTTTATGAATTCAATAACAGATTTTTGTGGCTCAACGTAATTTTATTTTACTCTATATGATTGTAAATTTTATTTATCATAAATAAATATTTCGTCTGAATATATTTTCTTGGATATCTAATATTTTAAATTACTTACACCTACAATAAATTATACATTGTACTATTGGGGCATCTATTAAACATTTATTATATTTTATAATTTTTATTAATGTTCTGTTATATTATTCCACTTGCATACAAATTTCTCTTTTGCTTAAACTATATGCCCTACAAGAGCAGGTTATTGGCTAGTACAAATAAATAATTTTTATTTATTAAATTTAACCAATTAAAGATTTTTATTAAAATAAAAAATAGGTATTTATTATTATTTAATTTTAATATTGAATTTATATGTTTAACAGTTGGGTTGAAAAGTTTACAGCATAAAATAAAATTATATATTAATGTATTTCTTTATTTATTTTTAATCATCAATATATTTTTAATATTGTTTTTTTTTTTTTTTTTTTTTTTTGTATTTACATATATTTCCTATATTAAACAAACTTTTCATTGAGATGAGGACTAGAACTGACTAATATTTTAAAGCTAAAGACACATTGTGCTATAAAATTGGTATTGTAGAGTAAAACTGTAACAAAAGCCTTCGAGGGTGGCAAAAATATAAATATAATGTACACATAAAAATTAGTTAAAAATTTGAAAACTGAATATATACTTAATTAACTGTTATTATATTTTCAGTCAAGCAATAGGGTATTATTATATATTGGCGCTCACTTAACTTGCTCAAAATATAATTTAATATTATTGCACAAAAATATAATTTAAGTACATAAAATTTTTACATTTTTGTTTAATTTAAAAAAAAAAAAAACTAATGCACAAATAGATGACTAAGCATTTCTCATACACAAAAGCTTATGTTGCTGCTAATTCGTGTTTTTCGGCCGCTCCGAAAAGTTGATAATTTTTAATCTAATTTATATTTCTGTGGCCCATCATCATTCATCATCCGGGACAGGCCCCGGCAGTTTTCTCACACTTTAAATTGACACATCACAGCGAGAAAATGAGCCCGAAAAGCGTCTGATAAATTAGATCCTGATGACTAGACATAAGTACTGCTCGAGACGATATTACGCTGCCTTCGCATTCGCCTTCGCCTAGCCGGGCAAAATAATGACCAGAGTCGGACCTGGGGATCTGTTAGAGTAAATGGAAACCAATCGGTCATTGTCAAGGCTTGACTTGCACGCACGCACATTTCATCAATTAATTACACGAGTCGAGCAGAAATATATAGAGAAATATAACCAATGAGAGTGCACAAAATATGAGAGTGGATGGCAAAATATGAATATGTCTGTTTATTTGCGTCTCGCTCGCTCGCTGTTCGTTCGTTTGTTTGTTTGTTTGTTTGTTTGTATGTGGCAACGTCATCAAAGTAATCATCCTGCTCGACTCTGACGAGCGACTGTCAGTTAAAGTGAGAGACGAGTCCAAATGATTGCCTCCATGACGCGGCAGCTCTCTCGCTGCAGACCCGGCCCAACATCAGCGACATCATTTATCATCAACCTGCCTGTCAGTCAAGTCGCTGGCTACAAAAAAAATTACCACCAGCCCCGCCCCGCCTCAGCCAGGACCAAGGACTGCGCACTCTGATGACTTGCCTGCTGCAGTGTGTTATCCTTGGGTGTGCTGTCAAAAAATTATTATGCCTATTAATTTTACCCATGCGGGTCTCGTCTTCCCCTTTATATGTGTGAGTGTGTTGGTGGTAAATTACACAACAAAAAATTATGTTTGGCTTTTGCCAGCGCCAAAGGGGCGTGCCTGCCCACCTTCCCCCTCCCTTCCATGCCCCACTCGCGCACTCGCTTAAGACTTATTTCGCCTCATTCATTTGGCAGTAATTTATCCTGTCATGCTGTCATTATGACAAACAAAAAAGAAGAAGAATAAATAATCGCTTGAGTCTGTGGCGGGGGAGGAGCAGAAATTATTTATTGAAAATGATTATGCAAGGGGCACCCACTGGATGGGTGGGTGGATGAGTGGCTTAGGGTGGTTTGTTAATGATTCGATGACGCCTTGGACTTGACACATCGATCAAAAATCATTATGACTTATTTGTGCTGTATTGGGGTATAGGCGAGAGTACACTCAGCGAAAAGAATGCCTGAGAAACAGGCAAGGCAAGCCTTCAGTTAAGGTGCTCCTCTGCAGATCTCTATCATTACAGGGTATCTCTCCTTGTCTTCAATAACTAATGACATGACTTATTTGTGTATTGGGTTATAGGCAAGAGTACACTCAGCGAAAAGAATGATGGAGAAACAGACAAGGCAAGTCTTGAAATGAGCTGCTCCGCAGCAGATGTCTCTCGTTACAGGGTATATCTCCTTTTTTTTAATAACTAATGACTTATGACTTGTTTGTGTTGCATTGGGGTATAGGCAGGAGTACACTCAAACAGGCAGGGCAAGTCATGAACTGAGCTGCTCCTCTGCAGATCTCTCTCATTACAGGGTATCTCGCCTTGTTTTCAATAACTAATCAATCTTGAGTTTGACTTGATGTCTGCGCTGCACGCGATGACTTATTTCGGGTAGTGTTTTCTGGTTTTTTTTTTTCTTTTTCGGGGCGAGACACGGCAAAAGTTTTTCACAACTCGCTGTGTAATCGACAACAGCAAAGCAAGTGCCAACTTTTTTGCTGGCGCACATCAATCAGCCCGGGGTGGAAACGTAAGCTCACGTCACTCAACCAGACAGTCCTTCAAATGGATGGATGGCTGCAGAGACAGAGAGTGATAGAGGGAGAGAGAGAGAGAGAGAGGGAGAGGAAGAGAGAGAATGGGGTCTGAACTTTTGGCGTTGACAGCCGGAATACAAAATGCGGGCGAAATATGTCGATACGAATCAAGCGAAAGTTCGACTCTTTTTACGACTGCGGCAAGTAATGAATGGAATGGCTGAAATGGCTGGGAAAATATGAAAAATGTGAGGACGAAAGCTATCATCCTGAACCGGGCCACACGGAACCGAACTGAACTGAGCTGAACTGAACTGAACTATAAATGCCAGACAATAAATAACCGCAACTTAAGCATATTGCGGCCAGGAGCTGCCCATCTAACCCGCTAGCCCTCTGACACTCTGCTGCACTCTCTCTTCCTCTCTCTCCCTCTCTCTCACTCTCTCTGTGCACTCGCGGCAGCTACTCTCTGTCAGCCATATTTCATTTTCATGCTCCCAATTGTTTTGCTTTTGACAAATGAGCGAGCTAGAGACCCGACTCCAGAGAGAGAGGGAGAGGAGAGAGTGAGGAAGAGGGAGAGGGAGAGCGAGTGTGTACAAGGCAAGTCATCAAAATAACAAATAACGACGACTACCAAAATTGATTGCATGTCATTAATTTTCATTTCAAATTACGCTTCCACTATGTCTTGGCTGAGCTCGGGCTCTGGGACGGGCTCTGAGCGTGTGTGTGTGTTTGTGTGTGTGGCTTCTCGTCCTGTCTGGTCTTGGCTTTGGCTTTAGCCTGCAGCTGAGTTGCCAGCCAAAGTCAAAGTCGTGCCAAAGTCAGCCCAGTGGTCAGATGTGTTGAGCGAACTGCCAGCGAGTCGTTAGACACTGAGTAAGAAAAGACAGCGGACACTTAATAGAAATCCTTAATTCACCATATATGTAAGGTAATAGAGTTGGCAGGAGCCACTCGATCATATCATATATCTCATATATCTGAAGATGCAGTTAGAATGAAGCGCCAGCGCCTCAGCTAGTCGTTAGACACTGAGTAAGAAAAGACAACGGACTCCTTAATTCGGAATGTATATACGATCATACAGTGAGCTTTAGAATCTCGTTCATCTATATATGTATCTCATATATCTCAAGATGCAGTGAGCAGTGTCAACACCTCAGTGAGTCGTTAGACACTGAGCCACAAAAGTCAACGGATTCCTCAATTCACAATGTCAACACGATAATAGAGTTAGCTTTAGCTCACCTTATATATCTCATATATCTGAAACTGCAGTCAGGCCAGTAATCAGTCAGAGTAGTTAGACACTGAGTAACAAAAGGCACTGGACTCTTTATTTAAATCCTTAATTCCCAATGTTTATACGATAATATAGTTGTCTTTAGCTTCTCGCTTATCTTATATGTCTCTTATATCTGAAGCTTCAGTCAGAGCGAAGTGTCAACTGCTTCAGAGAGTCGTTAGACACTGAGTAATAAAAAGCAGTGAACACTTTATAGAAAACCTTAATTCATAATATATATAAGCTAACTCTTTTACCTTTAGATTTAGACTCTCTCTCAAAGTCAAAGTGTTAGACACTGAGTAAGAAAATACAGCGTACTCTTTATATAAATTCTTAATACTCAGCCACTCGGTCATCTCATATATCTAAAGCTGCGTAACATTCCCAGTTCCAATTGAAATTGGAAGTTTTGAATTCTGCTGACCGATTTGTAAATTATGAGCAAAGACGTCAGCTGACAACTGCATTTGTAACAAACTCAACAGACAGGGCAAGAAGAGAGAGAGAGAGACAGAGAGAGACCTGCAGCTGCAAATGGATGTGGTTCTACCCAAAGCTGTCCGTTGAGCTGAAGCTGAAGCCAGAACTGGAGCTGCAGCCGGAGCAGGAGTCAGCCGAGTCAGAGAACAGCAGCTAACTGACATTTGACTGTCAGATGCTGTTGGCTCTCATTCGTTAATGTCAGAAGCAAGAGTTAATCTCGCGTGCATTTCAAAACATCAGAGCGACAGGAGAGAGAGCCAGAGAGAGAGAGAGAGAGAGAGAAAGAGAGAGAGAGAGACAGAAAGAGTGACTGCTGCCTTGGCTAGGTACGCACTGCCCAGGAGGATATATTGTAATCAAGGTTTTGTTGGTTTTGTTGCGGAGTGTGCCTGGGCAAACGAGAAGCAGCAACAGCAACAGCAACTGACTGACTGGCAACCAGCAACAGCAGCAACAGCAACAGCAGCAGCAACAGCAACTGATGGATGCCTGAAAGCCCGCCTGCAAAATGAATGAATGACATGGCAGGCATGTGCGACCGGGTGGCTGCAACACCCACTCCAACTCCAACTCCAGCTCCAACTCGGACTCGGAGAACGACTCTACGCACGCAATATGCTCAATGATGAGCAAACACACACACACGCACACACGGAGTGGAGGCCAGCCGCGTGATAAGTTGCCTGGCCACTGCACAGGCAGTCAACCAGGCAGCCAACTGGCCAACTGGCCAAGGGAGGCCATCCCAGCCGAGCCGGGCCGAGCAGTCTGTCAGCTGCATTTGCATATGGCTCGCATTCTGTGGGCTCCGGCATGCAAAATTGCTTTATGAATTATAAACAATGCCCCGGACCAGGCCGGACCGGAGCGAGGCTTGTTAGTTGCTTGTCCGCTTCATTGCCCCAGCCACAGCAACAGCAACATCGTATATTTGTACTTCGAGACAGTGCCCAAGCGCAACTATCTCCCTCTCTCTCTAGCTCTCTGTGGGGCTCTCAGTGCACTGACAGTGATTATGTCGCCAAGTGACATCCATCAGCAGCTGTGTAATTTATTACCCAGCGCCTGGCCAAGATTGCGCCCAGTTTATGTACGTGGCAAATGTGGCTAACGTGTCTATCACTCTCTCTCTCTCTCCCTCGCTCTTTCTCTCTCTTTCTCTCTCTCGGATGTGCTTAATTACAGGTGGCTAGCGAGGAATCACTGTAGCTGCTTTGACGAAAGGTTAATGCGCTTAACGCAAGAGCTTAATTAACCGATTAAAAATCGAATGCACACAGACACACACAGATACTCACACACACACACACACACATAATAATTGCTGCATTCATTTTAATCGCATTTCTCTTTGTTCAGCAAAGTAAGAATCATCAGATAATGCACGTAGACAATTTGTAAATATTGATGAAAATTATTATTGAAAACTAAATATTGCTTCGCATTTTAATATACTTTCAATTCAAAAGATATTTGCGAATCATTTACAAACACAAGTTTACTTTCATGAGAATTCTGATAAAGACAAGTTAATTAAGTTTCAATCACAAAGTCAGAAAGTGAAGTAAAGTACGAAAAGAAGCCTATTAGTTGAGCTGACTAATAGGCTGTAGTTATAAGAGAATTAACTCATTAGCCGCTCTAAAAGATTATTATGTCATATACAATAATTAACTGAGTGCTTTATAAGTTTGAATAGCTGCATTATTCTGTTCAAACATTTCAACAAATTGTTAACGTTGCGCTGGTGTGGGTCTATTCATAGGGAAATGTCAAGCCAAACTTGTCAAAAAAGTAATAATGTCAACCCAATATTTAAAACCTGTAAAAACCCCTTACAAGTATATACAGTAATATAAATATCTTAGATTAGAAACTCAAATGGCTGAAACAGACTAAGAAAATAATTTATACTATTTATTTTAAATAGGTGAAACAAATAACTCAAATTACAAAACAAAAATTTATTGGCTTTTCCATTCCGACTCAAAACACTCTCTATAAATCATTATTCAAATACTCTATAAATATGAAGATATGGAATCTGCTTTATGCCACAAAGTAGCATCATATTTGATTTATTGCTGCTCGATTTGTATTTGCTAAAAATCAAGTTATCAGGAGAGACTTACAAGTGAAACCAATCTTTGATATAATCCATATTAGCCACATCCATCTAACAGAGTGAAAGCACATCTCACAACAATCGATGTGCTGAAGTCGACACTTTTCATGGCACACAGAAGACTCAAAAGAACTTAAACATGGAATTACTGATTGATAGTGTTGTAAGCTTCCATGCATTCGATTTTAGAAGCTTTTCTTTCAACATTTCAAGATAATTTGTGTTTTTTTATGTAATGTAAAGAAATTTTATATATCTATAGATAACGATATTTTGCTATTATAATAGTAAAGGCTGTATTTGTTTAGAGACTCATAACTCTTACTTTAGAGGAAAAGTACTTAAATTGACAGACCATTTCCAATTAGCTTTTTGTTAATTTGAGTGTGATATTTTATTGATTTACACCAGAGCAATGTTAACCAATTGCTGAAATGTAGCAGAAATTAAAAACTATAGAGTTTCCCATGTTTAGTTTTCCTTAGTTTAAAATTGCCGCACTTCGAAGAAGAAACGTTTGCCGAAACACCATTGTGTACACATCTACTCTTCCGCGTTTTTATGAGAATCATTGCCCATATATCTACAAAAACGAAGACGAGCTCTAATTAAGAAAGTGTGGAAATTTATGTTCTTGATAGCGCATTATACGTGGTGTCTATGTCAACTATGTCAGAAAATATTCTATCCAACAAAGCCTGTTTCATTTATACTAAAAATATATTTATTTAATTTATTTAAATCGTAATGAACTAAGTAAATATATTTTGAATCTAAATGAAACAGGCTTTGTAGGATAGAAAATTTTATTACATAAATTACATATTTACAATACAATTTTATAAATCTAAAAATAAATCTAATATGTAAAATGCAATAAAAAAAATTCTATATATTTTCATTTTTTATGCCTACTTTTTTATACAGTTTATATATGCAAACAGATAAGTAGACAAACAAGAGATTGAGGTGGATTGTGAAGTTAGGTCATTTTTATAATTTCTAAAACTTCTGTATCCTATATCAATGCATCCTAGCTTAAGTCTTTGCAGGGTAAACAAATATAAATCCGTGACAGTTTCCCAACCTCTTCATTCTTTTATTACATTTATTTCTTTTGCTTTATAATCAATATGGATAGGCTTTCAACAAAAATAAAGTATTTTCCAAACATGCAAATCCTTGACAATTATTCTCAAGAACTTTCCTATATTATTTCTTAATACAATTGCATGATTGTTCATATTCAAATAAATCTCCCAACTCAATTTAGAGCTAAACTCATTTTGTTTGCATGGATCAAAAGAAATGTTTATAATTTGTTGCAGTTGCCAAAGCATTTTCTGCAATTGCGAACAGCCGATATGAAGGGCTGCCAATTTAAGAGGTTTACTATATCAAAGAACAGAAAACTCTCTTACATATACACACACATATTTCTCGATTTCTCGCATAAAAATTGTTTAAGTAAAACGCATTTTTGCTTTCAAACAATTTCCGCACTTCTTGCGGCACTCGAGAAGTGCTCAAATAGGATTTCTTACCAAACGACGACAACAACAAGAGAAAGAAACGCAATCAAATCGCGAGTGCCGGCAGCTCTCGAGTTAATGATATACACTCACTTCAGGGGCATTATCAGGCACATGCTGAGGACCTTAAAGAGGGTTTCTCTTACATCCGCGACAACAAAGCCGCCTTGCCCCCGGCCCAGGCAACATTGTGTCGAGTTGGCAGCGCTTTAAAAAAGATTTCAAATTTCAAATTGCAAAGTCCATTGAAATCCATCCAGGAACTGGCATCGCACACACCCCTTTAAAGGCACACTCGAAATCAAATCAAAAGCATTCCCATGATAAGCGCAGGGGTTACACAAAGCAAATAAAAAAGAGTGCTGGCACTTAAGCGCGGTTGCCAAAGACTCGAACTGGCCCCGAGTCGAGTCGAGTCGCAACTGTGAAAACAATTAAACCCTAGACATTAGCTGAGCGCGCTTTAGTTCTATGTTTGATGTCATAAATCCTCTAACAATGCCCTAATGCCTCAGTTGACTGCTTCTCCCGAAGGTATTTCAAGTGTCGCATTATCTGCGCATTTATCAGCAACCCCGAAGCCCTGTTCGTAGCACCGGCAGCTGTGCTTGTGTCCTCTTTTAACGACATGTCGTCATAGCTGCGTTACCCTTTATCAATATTGCCTCGATGTATCTATCTAATCGCATTGCCATTTAATTTGTATTACGATTTTTAGAGTCTCCAGAGAGAAAGAGAGAGAGAGAGAGTGAGAGAGAGCTGAACCACCCGCTTGGTTCGATTATTTCCCACGCCCTGCTATAGATCATTGCGTAGCTCAATGTCGGCTTTCAGTCGGCACTTCCGAATCGGCAACGATCAAGAAAGCTTCCTAGAAATATGCATAGGGCGCACGGCGACAGAGCCCGAGACAATAGTTGGGCTCGGACCTTGACAATGTCAACAAGGTGAAAAGAAGAAGGCTCGCCGCATGGTTCCTTCGAATTCGGGCTAAGGAGCGCAGCTTCAAAGGCGGCAAGCCGCCTGTACCTAAGGCAAAGAACTAACAATTTCGCTTCATTCATTCATTCGTTCACTAAATCTGCAAATTTTGTGTGTTTTTTTTTTCTCTTCTTCTTTGGTCACCAAATTTCCTCATAAGTTTTGCCGCACTTTTGCTGTGATTCCTGTGTCCCGGTGTTCCGCTGTGCGAAATTAGCAGCAGTAGCAGCGGCATCAGGTTCGACAACAAGGGATAATGACCATTCGAGTTGTCAAATAAACTAATAATGCCTGAGAAATGGCCAACACTCCCATTGTCCGAGTCACGTTCCTGCTAAGCACCATTGTCGCACGGATTTCCTCTCTTTCCGCTGAAATGTAAACACTATTTCCATTCTTTTTAAAGTGAAATTTTACAATTATAGGATGTATATGTTGAGTCCGCCTTATGGGACTGTGGTCTATTCTTATATGTCCTTTTTACTCAGCAAAAGCAATTAGCAAACGTTTCTCTTACTATAGTAAAATAATTTAAGGAAATACTTATGGACGGGCAACTTGCATAGAGTTAAGTTTGAATTAATATTTTCTTTTTAAGGCTGAGTTTAAATTCAATTTCGTATAATATCATATCATATCCAATGATATATATATAACATTTATTTATTATAATATATATCAATTATTATGTATTATGAATGTATATATATTAATCATTATATCAATTACATATATTAATTAAATAAAAATAAAATTTATTTATTATAATATATATCAATTATTATGTATTATGAATGTATATATATTAATCATTATATCAATTACATATATTAATTAAATAAAAATAAAATTTATTTATTATAATATATATCAATTATTATGTATTATGAATGTATATATATTAATCATTATATCAATTACATATATTAATTAAATAAAAATAAAAGTTAGTCAAACAAAATAAGCCTTGTTTTTTCTTTAATATAGAAAAAGTAAATGAAATAAATTGTTTAATAAATATGTGCTGACCAAATAAAACCAATAGAAACTGAAAGGACAGTTCAATACAATCCATTATCGTTATAATTTTATATATAATTTTATTTTTGAATCTACATTCATGTCATCATGTTTGAATGTCATCATATTTCAATTAACAAATTATTTAATTAGTCATCCTAATATTGCCTGCAGTGCTCTAAACGCATGGTCTAATGCATCTCACATTTATAAGTGCCTAGTTATTCTGGCAGTACCGTTTTGATTATGGGTGCCAAATCGAATTTTCTGGATTGATTAGAGGGCTGCTTGCATAGGAAAAAAAATCATGCGAAAATGAAGTGTTGAGTGCTAACCCGAAAAACTTGAATGAAAGAGTGTGCTCGCATAAGATTCGCCGACACAATCTTCTATATATCACTAATATTGATAATTCATGTCGGTTTAAAGTATAGAAGAGTGTGGCACTATTAAGTTTTATAGTAATGTGCCTTGAGTAAAGCTTGACGAATTCCGCTTAATTGAGATAAAGAAACTTTGAAAATATCTTGCTTGGTTCAACAATTATTAGAAAACTCACAAAACTCTATTTATTGAAATTTTGGTATAAATTATAAATTATTTTCATAAGCGCAGTGGAGCTAAACAATTTTTGACTACATGACCAGTTTTATGAAATATTTTAACACTTGAAAACTGTTTATTAAATTGCTTACAATAAAATTACTGAAAGTATTGTAGTATCACCTTTCAGTGGTCACCACTCCAGAGCATAAATTAAATATTTTATGTAAATACATATTTCTTAACAGGAAATTTTCCGTTAGTTAATATCTAGTTCACTTAAAGCATGAAAAAAATCAAATGATTAAATATAGCAATATCAATATCAGAATTATTTAACTATCACTAAATAATTATAAATGTTTATTAAATTATTAAATTAATAAACAAATTTGGATTTAATTATGATATATAAAATATTATTATTTACAAATAATTATTATTGAAAAATGCATAATAAATTTTAAAAATATTGATTAAGTATAACTTTTTAATTATTATAAATGAAACATTATTAATTATTTTAAATTATATTTAAATAAATTTGTAGTTTTTATAAATCAAACATTATTAATTATAATAAATTATTCTTTAAAAATATACATATATAATAATTTATGCAAAAAATAATAAAATATAATGTACATTTTGAATTATTAAAAATAAAAAATTATTAATTTATGTGAATTATTATTATTTTTAACAAATATAATAAATATTTAAAAACAAATTAAATAATTATTAATATTTGTTTAATATATTTAGTTGCATAATCAGTATAGCCGTGTCCACATATCAGCAATAATTTCTCAACAAATTTTCAACTAACATTATATTTATTTTTAAATAATTCTTTTAAATATAACTTAGATTTACAAATTCAACAATCGCTACACCTCATTCAAGCTACCTGTCTGCAGTCTATAAAAGTTGATTAGAAATGCCTATGTAATGCTGGCTGCTCCGAAAATAACCTCTCACCGCTCACCATTCCCAGTCGCAAGTGGGCCCATAAGTAGTTATTTATGCGCACGCATGTGAACCCAACCATTTAGGGGCAAAACTGGCAGACAGCAAATGATGTTGATATATGGAAAACTTGCGATGTGATTGACGTGACATTAAATGACGGGCTGACACACACACAGCTTTATAGTATGACAAGCACATCACAGACACAGACAGACGGACAGGCAGACAGACGGACAGAGACAGAGACAGAGAGAGAGTGACAGTTTGACAACGACTTTGAGCAGCGACAATGGATGTGTTGATGATGCGGCCGTCTAATGAATGCCACAAAAATACGAGTACTCGCAGCGACGACTTGAGCTGGCACTCGAAATCGCATTAGTTATTCGCCTATTCGCCTATTCGACTATTCGACTATTCGACTATTCGAGTATTCGAGTATTGCATATAAGGAGCGGCCTGCCCAGACTAGCTGAGCTGAGCAACTGCTTGCTATGCGCGGTGCAGGTAGATCCATGGCTTGGCGGCTGCTCCAATTGATGGAAGGGGGTATGAGTCTAGGTATGGGTCGAGTCGGTAGCGTTGCATTCACAGGTGATAAATTCAATGATTATCAACACGTTGCCGCGCATCACTAATTAAAAATGCATAATAAGATGACGTGGGTAGACGGGGGTAGGCGGCAGAAGTTCAAAGAGCACTGCATTTAATCGGTGCCAGGTCTCCATAGATTCGCGGCAATAATCATAAACAACGTCTTAGCGAACGAGCCGCGAGGAACGTCGAACTATGAATTTGTTGGACTCTTTACGGCCGAACCACTCTCTGCATAGAAATGAATGAATTTCGTTTTGGGAAACGTGCCCCTTTTTTATGGTTATTTGATATATGAAAATTATCCAGTGTCGGTGTCGGACACACAGACAAACAGAAGAAACGAACGGACGGACGGACGCACGGAGTAACGGACGGACGGATAAAGCACTTTGTCGGCACATTTGCCTTCCATTTTGGTTTTGGCATCGTTTGGTCTGTTAACGTTGATGGGGCGTCCCAATGCTACGGTTCGTTTCAATTTGTGTGTTTATATTTTGCATATAAATGTAAATGTATATAGGTATAAATAATGCGGCTGGCTACGAGTCTTTGCTTTATGCGCGTTCAAGATGATTAGCCATAATTTCGTTTTAATATTTTGTAATTGTATAATTTTATGGCCATTTGCATTCTGCTTCTCTTCTTTCTCTCCCTCTCTCACTCTCTCTCTCTCTCTCTCTCTTCAATTGTATGCATAATTCATGCGGCGTATGCGTGATATTTAATTGCCGCATAGGTGTGCCCAGGGGTGCCTCCGGCAGCTCAGCCACCTCAGGTACCTCAGGTGTCCGACCGTGTGTCGTGTGTGGGTGTATAACATTTTATTTTATGCCTTTCGGAAATCCATTTACGACTTGTTCTATAATAATTGCATTGAGTTCTATCAATTTATTATGTTGTTTTTCTTAACTTCAGTTGTTGTTGTTTTGTGTTTCGTGATTATTAAGCTCACATAAATGTACTTAAAAACATCATAAATTTAATGAATGAATTGCTTTGATAATACAAAATGACTTATGGGAAAAATTGTAGAAGAAATATAAATATAAATTTATAAATGAGTACAAGAAAAGTATTAGATAAATCGTTGTTATTTTGGTGACGTTAAAATTATATGCTTATAATAAAAATTAAATTTATACTCCATATTTATGTTTTTCAATTTTTACATTTTTTAGGCGCAAATTCTTTTATTGACCCAAATCATTTAATTATTATAAATTCATATTTATATATTGTAGAACGTTATTTTAATAGCGGATTAATATTTAATTATAAGATGAATTAATTTTTAAAATTTAAAATTTTTTTTTTACATACAGGAATGAATACTTCTTTCATAATATTAGGTTTATATATTCACTGGTATCGTTTGCAAATTGTTTTTATCTCCCTATTCATTACACGCAACTGCACAGCAAATTTGAAGTCTCTAGCTCAAACGATGTACAAACCACGCCTTAAAACGCATAAAAATTATCGATAAATACTCATAAAATCGAAATGGAATGAGTTATCGGAAAAAATTTATAAACTTGTACAGCGTATGGTATTATCGAGTATTCATGTAAAATAATCACAAAACCATTATACCCTGATTTCCCATTTTCAATGGGCTCAGGGTATAACAAGTAAGAAAACTCTAGTCGGAGGTGCCCGACTAGGAGATACCCTGAGCCCCGTCCGACTTGGATTGCTTAATACGCTCCATAGCTTGCATATAACATTAAATTTTCCAAAATTAAATTGTAATTTTGAAATTTTATTCAACTAAAATGTATGTATATCAAAAATAAATAAATAATTAAATAAATAAACAAATCAACAAAAAAAGAAGAAGAAAAACAAACATCACCGCACCTGGACTAAAACCTGCATCTATTTACTACATATGTAACGATAGAGCGCATCATCTCAACTAGCACAACCACCTCCTGTTTATAAATTAAAAAAAAAAATTTTTAAAGTTACGCTGTCGTCACTGAGATTCGAACTCGGGACCTTTTGCTTACGTGCTTTGCATCTACCCACTGCGCCACGCCAGAATTGCGTTGCTCGTTGGCAAAACCTAAAGTAGTACTACAATTAGTAAAAAGAGCCGGTATCCAAAAAATAAAAAAATAGAAATTGCATAAAATTCACATTAATCTATATGCAAAATTTGAGGGGTCTAGCTCTAAAGGTGTGGGATATAGAATTTTATAACCTGTTTTCGATAAGGTTTAAAATCGATAACAAAACAACGAAAATAGATATCATTTTTTGGTAACAAACTTGACCTGCGCGTGCTATCCACGGACCCAACAAAAAAAATTCAAGTCTCTAGGTCAACTACGTTCTGAGATCGACGCGTTCAAACATACGGACAGACGGACAGACGGACAGACGGACGGACGGACAGACGGACGGACAGACAGACGGACAGGGCTAAATCGACTCAGCTCGTCGCCCTGATCAAGAATATATATACTTTGTGGGGTCTGACACGCCTCTTTCTGCCTGTTACATACATTTAACAAAACCATTATACCCTGATTTCCCATTTTCAATGGGCTCAGGGTATAAAAAGATAAAATTTGTAGTACAACATTTGTAGGACTACTTCTTACATATAATACAAACTATCCCCAGCTAAAGTAAAACGTTAATGTCTCAGTTGAAAAGCTACAGCTAACCTCTAATAAAAAGAAATTAATTTGTAACTTAAAATTTACATGATTATTAATAACGTTCAAGGGATGTAAAGAAAAGAAATAATAATAATAATAATTAATAATTATAATAGTAATAATAATAACAAATAAATAAACTAAAAAATTCAAACCAAATAATAAAAACTTATTTTCTACAGATTTTTAGAAATAGGTCAATTTTAAACTATATTATTAAACAGCTCAAATAAAATTTCGAATAGACTCCACCTCAACTCAAACCCTTTACCCAAGGTACAATCAGAAGTTAACAATTTCTGCAACTTATAAATTATGAATAACCGAAAGCAGTTGGCATTCTAATGCAGATGGAAGAGGAGAAGACACATGTTTCAGAATTCGCAGAAGGTCGGTTGACATTGTTTCGCTTATCTATTGTCTTACGATCGAGACAATATAAGCAAACATATTGGGTGTTTTTTTTTTTTTTTTTTTTTTTTTTTTTTTTTTGTGGATTGTGATTTCAGCGTTTTGACTGCCTTAAGAAAAACGTCGATGGCAAAGATGTCCTTTGAAGTGAGGCCGTTGCTGGCTACGAAAGGAATGTGTGTCATGCACACACACACACACGCACACACGCACACACAGGAATGGGTGAAAAAAGACGAAAAAGGAAATGACTGGCTGCCTAAACTGTTGACTGGGTGAGACTAGCTGCCTGACTGGATGAGATTTAAGCTGGCTTCCACGACTGCCGAAGGAGCGCTGCCGCATGACATGACAAAGGCTCAGAAGACGAACGAATGATGGGCACGTCGTCGATGTCAGCGGACTTCAAAGTCGGACTGAATATGGGTCTCCCCAGCTCCCACTCTCTCTCTCTCTCTCTCTCTATCTTTCTCTCTTTCCGTCTCACTCTACAGTAGCTGTCAAAGATATTTGTATTTCATTTTGATGATGGCATGCGGCTGACTGACTGCCGCTCAGGCTGAGCCGCAGTCGAAGCCGATTCAAACGAATCGAAAGCCAAAAACAAACACTGTAGCTGCTTCCTAAATAAACGCAGACCAATCAAGCGGCAATAGAGGAGAGGGAGAGGGAGAGTGGGACAGAGAGGGGAGATGGGGAGCCAAGTGGCCTGGGATGCCACTTCTTTTAAAACAGGCAGCGTTGTCGGTGATTTAAAATAAATATTGGTGGCTGTCACATTGACAGCAAACAAAATGTGATTGTTCGCTGATTGTTGACATTTTGTGCTACTGTGCGGCTCGATTCACCTTGGGGCGCTGTGGCGAGTGGTGCGTGGTGAGTGGTGAGTGGTTCGTGGTGGTGCCGTGCGGCAGTCAAAGGGATATTCAAGATATTAAATTGTCTGGCGTTGTTCGTTGTCGCATTAATAAGCCTACTCGTTGGATCTTTCGCTTTCAATTGCCAAAATAAAAGAGGAAAAAAGAAAAAGACAAACAAAAAGCAAAAGCAAAACCCACAGCCACAGCCACAGCAAAAGAAACGCCAACAATGAAAAATTTCAAGCTGTTTTTAAATGTTTTATTGGCTTTTTAATAATGTTAGCACATCAAAGGGGGCCGCACATGCGCGCTGCCAAGCGGCCCGATCGAGCCCTCGTTCTACCAAGTTTCGCGCTCGAGATCCCAATGAGAGAGGAAGAAATAAATCCTCAAGTGACATGAGTCAAGCTCTTTGTGCTGCCTCGCTGCCTGGCTGCTCTCTGGCAGTCTTTGGACTATGCCCCCAGAGGGCAACGCGATCATAAGTAATGGATTATGCCTGCCTGATTTATATCGCCCGACCCGTTACAAATACTTTTCAATTAGCGAACAAATATGACCGAGCGCCAGTCCCAAATACCGAAGTCACATAAATCTAGAAAAGTTGCCAGCAGCTGACACTGGCTCTCAGTCTTACCCACAACTAATGAGTTTTGTTTGGACATCGGAAACTAATTTTCTTTTAATATGACCTTATATACACATTTAGTTAACTATAGTTAATTTGCATCAAGTGAAATAAGAGAAAAAAATAAAAAATGTAGATTTGAATCCATGAAAACATAATGATTTAGTTGGACTATATACATATATCTTAATCATGGTAACTTAACTGTGGACTAATTTTTTCAATGGAAAGAATTTATTTGTGAAATGTTTTCTACTAATTAATCCTTTCAGATATGTGTATTTTATATATGTAAGTATATATCCAGCTCGCAAGTACTCGAATTTCTTTGTTTTGGTACCCAGAATGTAAACAATGTACAATCTCAGTATTAATTTAACCAGGTAACTACTATTTAAAATGCACCTTTTTTTGTAAAATTGGACGAGAAGAGCTGAAGGTACACAAATTTTAAACTATTTAAATTATTATACCTGTTTTTAATATATTTCTTCAGGATAGACTTTCTTTAAATTTCTATGGAATTTACTGTGTGTGTATTTTACCAATCAGATATACATGTATGTAATTATCCTAGTCCCTAGTATTTGAATTTACTTTCTTTTTCCATATTTAAGGAGGAAGGGGCTGAGGGTACATCTAAGCTAATATGGACATTCTCAGCATATAATACAGAACCGTATTATCGATATTTATCGATCAGTGTCAGTAGTTGGCCTGACTTCGGGATATTTAATGATAGCACATAAATGCTCAAATTTATATTGTAATATGGTAGATGGTATTTTAGTCCCAAATAGATAAAAAATAGGTAAGCTGGATTGACTGAGTAGGATGTGGGATGACTTATCGAAAATGCGTGATAAATATATATATAAATAATAAAATTTCGAAAATTTAAATTGTCTGGCTTACGACAACGCAGGGAAATGAACGCTAACAAGCTATTATATACTCTGTGTGGTCAGCGAATCCTCTTTCTGCCTGATAATTGCATTTCGACCGAATTCTTATATCTTTCCATATTAAGCATTCAGAGTATACAAAAAAAAACAGAAAATTAATTAACAAAAAATTATTTTTAAATTTTCTTTCATTTCTATGTACTTCAACCATATAATTCAACCATTTCGCAACATTTACTAAATGAGATGTGTGAAATAAGTTAGCAGAGCTTTAATATGGCATCATCATTTCCATAACTCGCCTCTGTCTGCGAATTTTATGGTGCGGCTCTATCTGAGCGCTTAGCAGAAGGAAAAAATATTGTCCAAGAGGGCACTGAGAAAGAGATAAGTACAAAACGTTGCCAAGTATTTTATATTACATTTATGTGGCTGCGTGCTGTGAGTGCCAAGTGTGATAGAAATAGTTATTAAAAGCCTCCAAGACCAAAGATGATATCCCCGACGACAGCTGGCGACTGCAGCAGTCGGGGTTTATGGCACTGCAGAGCACTGCTGGGGCAGATAACTGGAAGCTTGTTAGAATTTATGGGCTGCGGCCAAGATGGGACACACATGATCCATGAAATGTCATAAAACTGCAATTGCGGCCAAAATTATCGAACATTTAGCAAAAGCGTTGGGGCTTAGCCATGGGTGGTTACGGCTTTTATATCTCCAATCCCCCAGAGAGGCGTCGCCGAAAAACAGGACCTTTTGTTTTTTACGACCGTCAACAGAAGCGAACCTCCCTTAGCTCAGGCATCAGCCACGTCGAACGATTCACACGTACGCTATTAGAGACACTAATATACATACTTTTAATAGAGCGCCGTCCGAAATCTCTGGAGGCGGAACAGAATGGTCCATCCCCCCTCAGGCATCGCACGTTCAATCTGTGCTCGTAAATTTTGCACATTTTGTTTGGGCACTTGGCTTATTATTGCCTAAATAGAATAAGTTGAGGTTAGATGAACAGGCAGGCAGCAGCTGGAATGAATGCGTAGAGAGATTTGTTCACTATGAATACATTCATCAAAACAAGGTTGGTATTGCTAACTGAATGATTAACTCTTAGTTGTCAGGAAAGTACGTATCCTGGTAAGGCAAATCAGTATAATATTCCGTCTTAAACATTCTAGTTCCATTTTTTATATAATTACTGGAAATGTATAAAGTAAATATATACATTTATCAAAAATATATATATACATTATTTAATAAATATATATAAATATATATAAGTATTATTTATATAATCTTTTCAAGGAACTTCCTAGAGTGACAAAGTTCGTCTATCCATGTGTCTGCCTGACGTACACCACAACAAATATAGACTTGTATTTCAAAGTTAAGAACATGATTAAACATTTTTTTGGAGTTTTACCTATGTAAGTAAAATATATATTCTCACTTGTATATATTTTACTACTTAAGTATATTTTATTTTATTTATTCTAATATAACTTGTAGACAATTATTCGATAATTGAATTAATTTAATTATATGTAAGAAAAGTGAAAGAGGGCTGTGAGAAAATGAAGTTGTAAAAGAGGGAATCTCATTAGGTCTGATGCTCTTCTTGCATATTTCAAGGCCAAAACATTGAATTTGATACTCGACTGCTTTTATTTTTTGGCGGAAGATTTAAGAAAATAAGCCACAAGGTGCACACCTATCCTAGTATCATAATAATAATATAATCATTTATAGTTGTCTGTTCACCTTCCCTAAGCCGTACAATAAGCGACTATATTGCGTAAATACAAATTGATGATCGAAATGCATGATTAAAAGTATTTGTGCACCTTAAGAATTATAACATTTATTAATATTTTGTATAATAGCTTATTATCAAAATCTCTTAAACTAACATGCTTATATATCTACATGATTTCGACAATAAATTCGATAATTAAATGAACCCCAAATGTGACTTGAAGAATTGTATTTTGTTTTCTCTCTTTAATTGTTTAATTTAATAATAGACTTATCACAGTAGTTGATAGCCGAGACTCGCATGTGTAAGATTCACATTCAGAATTTTAATACTGAGTTTGATGATAACTATATATATTATTATTTATAAACAAGGATAATAATTCCTATTTGTATCTGTCAAGGTTTTAAAGAAATATATATTTATTAGAATATACATAAATATATAGTTAGTCACCTTGAATATAAGCTTAAAACTTACCCCCGAGTTTTAAACAGTTTACAGTCAACAGCAGATTACAAGTTACCTATTGATTATACCTATTGATTTGCATTATAGCATTATATTAATATATGTATAGCAATTCGAGGCGTGAGCAAATCGTAAAAATCTAAGTGTTGCAATGCAGTGAATGAGTATTCTGCAGTCGGTAACATCCGGTTGCACTATAATGACTTCATATAATTTTAATAGGTACATGGCTTAAACTACAGCTTTAATAGGCTTGCTGAGCATTTATGTACTACAATATTATTCCAATTATCAGTTAAATAATGTATAACTCGTAGTATGTGATTATTTATAATCGGTTTTATGCCTTTATATTGGTTAACGAAGTGAAACGCACATTGCGGTCCGTCTAAAGGTTTTAGTCTTATTGGGACTATATACTCCTGTAGACCAAATAACAATGAACAGATAAATAAATATGTAACCATACCAAAAGAGGGTGCGGTGAGTGAGGTATAATTACATACATATTTATATTTAATATAATAAAATCAATATTTCCGTGCAGACCTCCGCCGCATGTGAAGTCTAATTTACATGACACGCTTCAGTTAAAAATATGATTGTAAATAATTTATATATTTTATGCGGCGTACCTAATAATATATGTAATAGCTCATTTTCGAATTTATTTCTAATATTGTGAAGAATATTTATATTGTATTTTATGTTAGCAAATAAATAATTCAATAGAAATTGGCAAAAATATATATATTTTATAATAATAATATATTAGAATTTTATTTAGCAAACATTATATAGACTCTATTGTATTGGATATAATGGTGTGGGAACCCCCTCAAAGCTGGATTGCAGTCAGAAATTGATGCCAGTCCAGACGAGCTCTGCCGCTGATTGGCAGAGTGCTTAGCCGAAAAAGCCGCAAGGCCAAAACTCATTTAAATCAATGCCATTTGCCATTACCCCAGTTGACCAAAATGTCATTGATAAACGTCGTGTGTTAGCTGAGGTGCGAAGAGGTGGGGTGAGCTGAGGTGAGGTTAGGTGTCTGTAGGGGCGAGGCGTTTACAAACTGTTTTGTGGGTTTGTTGCGTGTTAGACGAAAGCTGTCAAAAATGTCATGGAAAATGTACAAACGCTGACGATGACGATGACGGTGACGATGACGATGACGATGATGAGGTGACTTCTAACTAGCTGTGAAGCTCCTGTTAACGAGCTGCCTTCGGTGAACTCAACCCGCCGCAAACACGTAGCAGTCATGTGTGAAAATTTAGTTGCGCCTCAAAGGGAATGTGGGGAGGACCCATCGACCCCGACCGAGAGACCGAAAGACCGAACCGACCGAACCGAACGACCGACCGGTTACTGTATGAGCTGACTCGGTTCGTTTGTTGTTGGCGCCTCACATTGAAATTAATTTAGCTAGCTTTCAATTATGTGCCACAAACATTCATGCATGAAACTAAGACACGTTTAGCATTGGGGCTACTTGCGAGGCGGGGGCGGGGGCGGGGGCAGGTGGAAACTGGCAGGTGGCAGCTGGTAGGTAGCTGCCAAGCGCCAGTGTGACATGACAGCCCTGACAACCCCAACAACATATTGACATTTTTGCTATACATTCCGCACGGCAGGGAGCTCTCCGCACTCCGCACTCCGCTCCCCACTCCCATTCGCCCAACTGCCGTGTCACAGACCCAGACGGAGGCCGTACCCCAAACATGTGTGAGTGTTTATGTCGGCGTGTCAATTTTCGTTGTTGACGTGTTGCCAGCTCCGCCTATTCGACTACCCGTCCATCCGTCCTTCCGTCCGACTGTCCTGCCCGTCCCGCCGTCCGTCCGTCCGTCCGCCTTGTAGTAGTTCCATCCGTCTCGCATAACAGGCCCGACTTTGACTCGTCGCTGTCGCCGTCGGTGTATTCCGTATTATTATTAAATTTTACTTTCGCCACTCAATATGGGAAATGTCATCTGTTTATGATGGCTTTTTGACATCTCTCGTTATTGAATATGTTCGCTTGTTGTTCGTTGTACATTCCCCGTACTCCCCTATCCTCCGTCCGTAGCATATTTTCTTTATGACTTTCGTCTACCTCCTCTTCCTCTTCTTGCTCCGCTCCGGCAAGTGCTCAGCTTTTTGCACGGCTAAAAAGTTGACGACTCGAACCGACTTCTGTGTTGAGCAGCTAACTCACCTCGGCTCTTTGTCTGCCTGTTAGGGTCTTGGCATTATTTTTCGACTTGACGTCTCTGACATGCCCATCACATTTATATTGATTTGGCCTGTGTGTGCTCTCCGAAATGCCGGAAACAAACTGAAATGTTATATCTCGTTTCGCCGTCAAGCTCTCATCACTTCAGTTTTAAATGGGCCATGCTAAAATATTCATCCAAATACCAGAGAGGTTTCTCGAGACACTCTAATCTAAATAGATATTTGGAGGATTTGTCTCTGGCTATCCCCTTAACTGACCAGCGGCATTATTAATAAAGACCACTCGGCTATTCAATCAGGGTTATGGATTGAACCATTTAGAGCGCAGACACACGTATCAGATCGTAAGTGGGCGCTTGCTCTGATAAATGCCGAATCGAATAAAAAAGGTCAACACGCTCGGCTACTGACAGTAGTCAAGTCCGCAGCAGCTACTTACTGTCAAGACGTGTCATAAACACATCAGCTTTACTGTCGAAACAAATAAAAATATAAACTTTGACACACACATAGAGAGAGGGAGCAAATAAACGATATAAAATCAAACCGAAGATAAAAGCGAACACAGCCATAATAGACAACACAAATGAAAAAGCCAATCGTAAAGGCTGACTGGATGGCTGGATGGCTGGCTGGCAGGTCGAGTCTTGCCTTTCAGGTTCGCTCCCAGGGGTGCGCACTCTTGAAAAGAGTCATAAAAAATACATTTTATTTTAGAAATTGCATTAAAATTGTCATAAAAGAGCAGAAAACAGAATG
This sequence comes from Drosophila meridionalis, assembly GCA_035045145.1. NCBI lineage: Eukaryota > Metazoa > Arthropoda > Insecta > Diptera > Drosophilidae > Drosophila > Drosophila meridionalis. The sequence goes on from JAWNPG010000031.1 coordinate 11,661,576, forward strand.
GGAGCAGGCAACTGTCTGGCTGTCTGTGACAACCCAAATCAAATATGGGAAGCTGACAAAATGTGACAATTACTGGGGACAGTTGGCACATAGAGGAGTCGTAAATGCCAGAGGCCAGACTTAGCTCCACGCACGGGCTGGAGTGGGTAGAACAACTAATGAGTCGGTCGGGGTTTAGTTGGACGACCTCGTCGGCTCTGACCCTATAAATACCTGATTCTCAAATCGCATAAAAATTATCTGACTATAAAACTTAAATGACTTAAGTGGTGTCCCATTTCCTCACACACCCCGGCAATAAATAAAGCAAAACTTTTTATGTATTTCAGTTTGTTTTCGACATTTTTAGTGGCATTGAAATCAATTTTCATATCGTTAATCTTGTAAATTATGCATGTCGGATGTCATGTTAATTCATTATTCTCTGGGGACCGTTTTCAAGTTGTTTTCTTCTGCGTCTTTGTGTAGTTTTTGGAATTTCGGCACTTTGGAAGCGCTGCTAGTTTAACCTAAGTGGGTGTTTTATGAACCTGTTTTCAAACAGTTTACGATTCCAAAGATCATATTTGTAAAAAGTTGAACGATATAATCCAAAATTATTAGCATAACAAATGATAGATTGAAGGCTGTAATGATTATATTTACTACTTGAATAAGATGAAACAAATATTATATAGAGCGACCTATAAAAATATATATAAATATATGTATGTATACTGTACCCAATGAAATATATGTATACTGGTCCTATAATATTATAATAATATACAATAATAATAAACGGCAGGTCTTATTGAATATTTCATTAGCTCTATCTTAACAATAATCTTAACAGCTGCTGAATATGTCATTGGTAGTGGTATCACTCTAGTCGTGTCACCTCATAAATTGTTATATTTATAAATAATATTTTGTGCTCGGGGCTTGCATAAATCTATGTGAGTTTTCCCTGGGCAAATCATGTTCTCAGTTGAATTTAAATATTTTTGGATAAATATATAAAATATTAAACTAAAAATGAAAGCAAATAATGTGTTAGTCGGGACTACTCTATTGGAAAGCCGAAATAATCGGAAATTCAAAAATTATAAAAACTTTGTATACGGTACATGAACCTAATAAATATTTCTTTAGTCTTCAGCTCTTACGATTTACAAGCTACGCCTAAAAACGGAGTAAAATAATTTATTTTTTTATCGATACTAAGACTGTAGGTTGATAGAAAAATTTTTGAGAAATTCGTACTGCGCGTGGAATATTATATAAAATTTTTTGGGCTCTCTACATGGTCTCTGTCTATTAAAAATTTTATTTTATACGGAAGGATATATACTCAAACAGACGGACGTATGGACGAATAGGCGGACATGGCTAAACCGACTTATCCCATCGTCTCTACACTATGAAGTCTAACAAGACACTCTCTGCCTATTGCATACATTTTCATAGTTTTTTACGGACGGATAGATACTAAAACCGACGGACGAACGGACGAATAGATGGACATGGCTAAACCAATACACATAATCATCTCTACACTATGAACCTATCAAGACTCTCTCTACCAATTACATACATTTTCATACATTCGCTCCCGTTTTCAATTGCTTCACAGCATAATAAAATTGACTAAAAAGTTATGAACACGAAAATACGCCTTCTGCAGGGTATGCAGTCAAATGGACATGCACGCGATGCGATAGAGAGTGCAAAAAGGACCGACCACAAAGACCTCAGTTACATAAGCCCGAGGGCAGGGCAAACGGCATTGTCGCTGGCAAAGCTTGTGACACATGTAAATGCGTGCTGACAGCGCTGGGGCAGCCAGCGAGTGCGAAAGAGGGGGAAAACACGAAAAATAAAAGAAAACTGTCAACAAAATTAATGTCATGCGAGTGCAATGCAATGAAAAATTATGGCCCGGCTTTATGTCAATAACAAAAGGCTGGCAACGCGAAGCCGTTGCCCGCCAGACCCGAGACAATGATTGATTTGACAGGACGACGTGGCGGAGCGCAGATAGATCCAGTGGACGGATCGATTGGGTTATGCATATGCAAAGGCGCAGACCACAAAGAAGCCAGCTGAGGAAGCACCAAAACTTCAGCTGCGACTGGAAGTGCCTCGGGCTGTGCGCTCTAATGAGCCCCAGCTCTATTGGTCTTCCAGCTCTCTGCTCTCTGCTCCGCCTCTGACCAGATATTATTATTATTTTTGCAAGCATTTGTCAACATTTGTAGAATCTGACAGCTCACGCCCGCCGGCGCTGCCTCTGCTTCTGCCTCTGCCTCGGGCAATGTTTTCACTTCACCCTTCACGCATTCAAACAGCCATTCAAACATCCATTCAGCCGTCTATCCACCCCGGCGACTCTGACAGCTCTCGCTCCTGCTGCCCGCCCAGGCAGGCGACGGCTTTACGCGTAATTAATAACATGTACACACAACAACAACTGAGTCTAAGTACTTAGCGCGGCGCAGGGGCCAGCCGAGCGGGCGCGATCCTCGGGCTGCGGGCCTTGCGTGTGTGCGGAGGTGTTTGCAAGCACCCCACACACATGTTCCTCTGTCCAGGCACAGAATGCGAATGCTCGCATATGTCCCGTGTGTGGTTTTTATGTGTTTCGCCAAGCAACATAACACGACTCACTTAGGCGTTCAGAGGCAAAATGTGAAGATAGTTATCTAAAGTCTTTGGCGTTGAGACTACGCGTTGTCTTGTTTCTGGTACCGATTACATGGGTGTTTAGTAAGTTTTAAGAGATTATATGTGAGCAGATAGAACTATTTTTAATCAATGTATTTCCTTTATCATACTCTTACTACTATATAAATAATTTACAGAAGAGAGACCAGTAGTTGGGGAATTAGATCTGTGATATATGACATACATATGAATATTTGTTATTTCTTGGTTCATTATAAGATTTATTCAGACTCTTGTTGCAATTTTATGCCTACAGTGATGATTGGTAAAATAAAACGAATATCAACAACGCCTAAAAAACAAGTTCCCCCCAATCGTATCAGGTATAGCGGATTATATAAAGGTGCTAGCATGCCTATAAGCAAACCTGAACTCTATCTGCAAGAAGAAAGAGTCAAAACCCACACAAATCATATTTTTTAGAGCATGGGCTGAGCCATATCAAATTTCAAGCAGATTTCAATTTGATTTTATGTGCCTCCGGTGACGACAAGGGCCATGGACCCCGTCATGTCATGGGCATAATGCTGTCAGCCCATATTTCTCGACCAGAAGATCACAAACAAAGGGGTGTTTGCCAGACCAGACCACCCCAGCCCAGCCCCGACCAAACCAGGCCTGGCCACCCCAGCAGCCCATCCCCTGGTGACGCACAGCTGGGGGTGTTTCTGCGGCGACTGCGGAATGACTGCCGTGAATAAAGCGATTTGTCTTCTTTGTTGTTTACGTTTGGTGTTATAAATTATGCGCTGGCTTTTCGCCCAAAACGTACGTCGCCCGTCCTAGACATATCTGAAATTGTCCAAAAATTATTTGTGCATAACAGGGATAATCATAAATCTGGCTAATTGCACTTTATTGGGGTCTCTCGTCCACATCGCTCGTCATTTCGCTCTCGCTCTCCCTCTCGCTCTCGCTCTCCTCTCTATCTCGTCCATCCGCATCAATCTTAGGGGTAAAATTGAATTTGACATGCCGCTCATAGGCATTAAATCTGAGCATTTTTATAGTCTGACAAACGGCCCACAGATAAATTTGCAGCTTTTTGACGATGCTGTCAGGCGATAAGGCTGCATGGGTTTAGGTCGCGGAGTGGTACATGGATACTTTTAGATTCCATTTTAATTACGCTCTAAGTACTTGGTACATGTATTATAAGTGAGAGATTCTAATCACTTATACAATAAGTAGTTAATGTTTTAAAATATTTTTTTTTGGCATAAATGAATATGAAATGTTTCTTCTATTTTATATTAATTTATAATCAATGAGATTCCGATTTTAAACTTTAACTTATATTCACATTAATTTTTAATGAATTCAGCTAGTAATTCACAATCAACACTTATAAATACTGATTAAGTATACCTTATACAAGACTTCTTCAAACTAAAGAATTGTAATAAGCGTCGAGTGCTTATGAGTTCAATGATTTAGTTCAAAAACATTTATCCAATTTATACTACTTTTAAATAATTTTTCGTATCACATTAATCATATAATGCTGATTTCAAAGAATCAAGAAATATATACAAAAACATAATTATGATTAAAAAGCTCTTTCTCATAATAAATATTGAAATACAGTCTGTGAAAGTCTTTATTTTTATTCTTATTTTAAGGGATATTTAAGGGACATATTTTTAAGGATTAAAGAATATATGATTTAGATCCTCGTCTCTATTTCGCATTACAGAATTATTCCTCTTCTTATTTTACTGATGATAATATAGTTACATATCGATGACATTATAGTTAACTATTGATTAACTTAACTATCAATAGTTTAATATAGTGCTCTTTCCCTATATTCTAATAGCAGAATATAAGACTAAGAGTACTGAAAATAATGTTGGGCACAGATAATTGAAGGGAATGGCTCTTAAAATATCTAATGGGAATTCTTGATAATTTGTATAAAATATAATAAAATATATAACATTATCAAGAACTCATATTATTCATCAGACAAAGAAGATATAAACATTCATACAACTCTCATTATTCATCATATAAAAAAGACAAATACATTCATCTTACCAATAGTGATGAAACGTTCTAGTTGAACTAAACAAATAGTTCATCAGTATTCATATAAATTCATTGGAAGTGTTCGGCGCAGCTAATAATTTATCTTAGATAAGCTTCTCTTAAGCCACCTTTTCTTTGTGTTATGCTCATTCGCTCATAGTGCACTCACGCACATAAGAAAGCATAACACATATACGTATGTATAATTCTGCCGCTCTGTTGCCTGCTTAATACTTCTAACTTCTATTCTTTAAGTTCTGTTCAAAAATTACTTTCAAGCGCGCAACACCTACATACAATGCAACTTTCGATTCCAAATTAACTATGGCTATACGACTACCACGTGCCCGGCAGTAAAATAAAAATCTCGTCTGCATCCAACAAGAAGTATTTATCTTTTCTAAGTGATGAATAATGAAAGTTCTTTATAATATAGTATGTTCAATATATCAGTAACGTATGTGTAATATTATTTTCTTTTATTTATAGTAAATTGAAATATTGAAAGCATTTTAACTCTCTTTCCCCTCTCTAATCACTGCCAAACTTTATTAGCAGCAAAAGTATATGCACACCGTGCTTCCTTTTGACACGCTGCCTCAACTCAAATCCACATCTCCACTTCACACACAAATAAGAGACATTCTGTGCCCTCTCGGCGTACGCAAGGGATTAAGACAATCCTCGCAGAGGGGCACATGAAAAATGCATTACATTCGGGCCGCGGAGTCGCCGACACATAAGTAATTAGCCGAGCATGTGAGTGGAGTGGAGAGTGCGTATTAAGATTGCAGCCGAAGAGGCATTTCCATTTCCAATTCCATTTTCCTTTTCCTTTTCATTTCCATTTCAGTTTCCATTGCCTGAGCGAAAGAGAGGGTATGTCTCTACGGTAGCGGTGGCTGTTGAAAGGCAACTCTCAAATGGCGGGACCCGGTTCCAGATTTTATTCAAATGAATCTGAAATTCGAAATGAGCATTTAGTATGCATGTGTGTGAGTGTTCGAGTGTGTGTGTGTGTGTGTGTGTGTGTGTGTGTTTGGGTGTGCGTGTAGGTACATGGCTTTTGATCTTTGTTGCGTTTGTTTGTATACAATTTGATGGCTCGTGTTGATGGATCGTAAACGTGAAATGATGTTCACGATGCCGCACCGCCTCCGCCCCCGACTCAGACTCCTACTGCGTCTGGCCCAGTGATGACGATGATCAACGCAACGATGACGGCACAGAAGTGTCTTTGATCATTTGCCGCGCCAGTTGGCAGTCAAAATGTTAATTTATGCGTTGCTCCCACCTACACATGGTGCAGCAAAGCAGCATTAACAACTTTACAAACATGTTTGAGGTTTTTATTACGGTGTGAAAATGCTCGATTGTTCCGTAAAATAAAAAAGGATCAAACAAGTATACGGGTGGGCAGTCGGGCATTCCGGCAATTGGCCGCAGCAGCAGCAACAACAACCATGCCGACATCAATTCCCATCCCATTCCCAACCCATCCTCCCTTCCGATCTCCGTAGAGCGAGATCGCTACGCAGGTCTCGGGTGATTGATGCGCCGTGCGCACCAAAACAAGAAGATCGAACAGCCACATCGCCAATGAGGTGGAGGCAACAACAGATCTTCATTATGAACAAGTTGTCGGTGAATTTTTATTGTTGGAAATCGATCAAACCACTTGACGGCTGATCAAAGCCACAGGAACCGAGCAGTCGGCGTATTTTATACGATTTAATTAATGTCTGTGTAAGTTTTATAAAATATTTTCGCAACCTCAAAACAAATTCGCAGCGCATCTTTCGAATACTTTTGAATAGTTTAACAACGTTCAGTTTAGTAAAATGTTCCTTTGATTAATGACAAAAATACTTAATGTTTCATAAAGTAAAATTTGAAATGCTCAAAGTTTTTGCAATCAAAACGAGAATTAAAATGAAGGTGCAAATATATTTTCTGTAAAATCTACTTATATATTTAATATATATTTTCTGTATTTCTGTAAGATTTAATATTGAATTCTTTTTGAATCAGCAATTTGCTATTTTGGGATATACAAAATAAAATTATGGCAATATTAATAATACAAAACATTAGTTATTTATACGATTTTATGTTATATAAATTACATTTAGAATATCTTTCAATTATGAATATACAATTTCATTTGATTTATTTAAAGTAGATATTGACAAGACTGGAGTCAGTATAGTCTATATAAGAACTAAAAATGATTTTAATTTTATTATTTATATATATATATATTTATTTGCCAGATCGGTCAGCTATGTCCCGATTTTCAGCTAAATAATGTGAAGGTGAATGTTATTGTTGAACTATGAAAGAAAGAAAGTGTTAATGGTAAACTTAAAAATAAATCTTAAAGAATCTTAAGTATAATTATGCATATAAATAAAAATAATACATAAAGTAAAGCGTCCTTTCTTTAACATAATAATATATTATATAATAATATGTATATTACATTAATATCAAAATAAGAAGTAAAGGGAGAAAGAAGAGAACTATTATAATAAATGAAAATGAAAATAAAAGAAAAGACAGAATTAGAAAATAACTGCACAATAAAAAAGATTTGCAATTTATCAAATGTAAGCCACACCTGAGCATTATGAATGGTTTCCCCAAGATGAACTGAAAACAAAGGTTTAGTTAACGGAAGAAAGGCGTAAAAAAATCCATGATAAAATATATTATAATTAATGCATATTTGAATTACTATCCAAATATTATCAGAATTATTTTAAATATATATAAACATAAATTAATAAATATTTAACAAAAATATTTTTCATAAACAAACTAATTGATAGTATAAATATATTATTATTTACTGTTATTATTTGATTCTGTTAACAAGGAGAGCATTAACTGCCTTCGAGTTGTCGAAGTAGAAATTCAATGGAGTATTAATTCTGATCAAATCCAATGTTGCTCAACGCATGATAAAACAGAGCTATGAACTATATAAAGCAGCAGCCATAACTGTATTGTTTCTCATAAAACTGTTGATGCCTTTTCATTATTATATACTTATTCACTTTTATTAGAAACTTTATTTTATCAGACGATCAACCTCAAACGTGTTTTTAAAGTCTAATTACCATGTTTTCTTAACAAATAGTATAAATGTATATATAGTATCTCACATTTTAATGATCAAAGAAAACCACATCTTCGGCTACAATTGTTGACATATATTTATTACTCAGATAGCGAACATATAATTTTAACTCATATAATATCTACCCCCCTGCCAACATTTCAGCTGGAAATGCAAATGCTGAGCTGTTTCTCTATATGCAAAATCGAGTGCTGAAATACTTTGTAAAAGTTTGACATCAAATCCAATCTGCGCGTTTATTGTGCGCAAGTTTTCTCGAATTGAGTACGAGATGAAAATGTCAGGCGGGCATCAAATACTCAAGATAAATACTATCACACATGTGGACATGGCTGCTGAGGCGCAGAGGACAACAGCGAGCAAAAAGCTGCCCCGTTGCCTGGCTGCCTGGTTGTCTGATTGGCCTGCCACAAGAGTGCATGGGCAAAAGAAACATTTGTCTCGCTTAATTTAAACAGATTTGCGAGATTATTGTCATGCCAACGTTGAGGCAACAATTTCAATTTTGCCGCGGCCGCAGCTGACACACTGAGCGGGACAGAGGCGAATTAACAACCTCAATCTCAGCCAGCAACTCCGACTCCAGCTCCGACTCCGACTCCGACTCCAACTGCAACTCACATGCTGCGGCGGGGGCTTGAAAAGAAAGAAAGTTTGCAGTCAACAAGGAGAACGATGCAAACGCATGCGAATCTTGACAGCCGGCAACTTTTAATGTTGCCCCAAGAAAGCGAGGCCAAAAAAAGCGGAAAAGAAGCGAAACAGAGGCCAAGCCCAGAGCACATAATAAAAGATGCCAACCAAACAGTCAGTCAGCTCCTCCGATTCCGAGTGGGCTGTTGGATGGCAGAACAAATTTGCAATGTCGCTGTGATTTTGCGCCAGCGTGACAGACACTTGCACTCCAGCTGCAGCTCCAGCTCCACTCCCCCTCTGCCCCTCCCTCTCCCTCTCCCTCTATCTGGAATGTGCACAAGCCATATTTAAAATGCTTTGAAGTTCCACCGCCTCCGACTCTGCGACTTCGAGGCGTTGCCCGAGAGACGGGCGCGAAGCGACTTATGTTGAATGGTTGTCCGCTTGACACGATCAGAGCAGGCTTCGCTATCTCAAGGCCCGGTTGCAGCAACACATGTCCAGTTTTAATTGCTGCCATCAATGAATGAATCAGCTAACGGCCCCAGCTGACAGCCTGACAGCCGACAGCCGGACGGACAGACAGCCGGACGGGCCAACTCTCCATCTAGCTGTTTAGCTGTTTAGCTAACTGCCAACTAGCTACTCATTTCCGGAAGTCGAAATAACTACTCGTAGCTTATCTTTATCGCAGCCGTTGCTCTTACTACTTGCTGCAAAGTCATTAGACTCTGTCAGTCTGTCACTCTGTCAGTCTGCCAGTCTGTCAGTTTGCCAGTCAACTCGAGCTTTGAACGCAGACATTTGATCTCTCCTGTCAACTAGACTCACGTCAAACTGTTTGGACAAGCTGTTCGAGTACATAATGTCAAACAGATGCAACACAATAGCAGCCATGACGCGTTCAACTAATTCTGTTGGCGATACGCCATGCATGGCGAATGCTCAATTATCAAATGATAATCGAGTGGCAAGAGAGATCACTTTTAGTGGGTTGACTAAGATAGATATATTGCATTAAAATATAAGATATAATGGAGAAACATTCTCTTCTTACTTGTTTTGCAGAGATGATTGCAGTTATTTAATCTAATTTGAAGAGACCTATAGAAGTAGAGCTTAGATCTTGAGAGCATTGAATACTTAAAACATTTGTTTGAATTCAAGTACAAAGTTGGTAATATGAGCTCTAAGAAATTCAAACCAATAATGAATGAATTAATTATTACACTAATTTGTCAATGGATGTCTGCGATGAGGTAACTGTTTAAGTTATGCTCTATTAAGTCTGTATTTGGAAAGATGAATACAGTGTGCAACTGGATTTGGATGGGATCAGTGCTTAGTGTTCTGTTAATTGAAAAGTTTTTTATAACGATAATTTAAGTTTTAAGTCATTCATAATATCGTCATTCCTGCTAAAACCCAAACGCGGTTTCAGTGGTTTGGAGTATCTTTATGAGATAAGGAGCAGCTGTTCCCCAAATGGAGCACACGTAACTCCATGTATGCTGAATTAATGATTTGTGGAGTGTGACTTAGGACTGTAGTGATAGTTTTGACTTGTAGTTGATAAACCAATATAATTTTGTTCTGTCTCGTGTTAATAGTACCTATAATAGTTTGGATGTTCTTTCGCTAGTTTAGTTTAGAGTCTTATATATTTTTAAAGTTGCTTGAGAAGCTTTGTCGAGCGGTATGGCAACGTGGTTACACACTCTTAACAGGATGGCAACACTGAAACGAAGCGAAGAGTTTCAGAAGAACGCAGATTGAGGTCAGACTTATACCACTAATCGTACAACATGATTAATGCTTATACGCTGGTAATTAAACGGCGATTAAGTATTCACGGTTATTTGAAGTTGTCTAAGGTTGTTCAAGCTAAATTCAATCATCATATTCGCAGTACTCTGTTTAATGTCATTAAAACCCTGTTAGTTACATTAAACATATGATTATATACTCAATAATTGTTAGACTGCATTCGTTAAAAAACTTCTCAATTCGCACTAAAAAATATTTATCCAATGCAGTAAACCAGCTTAATTTATATCAATGCTCAAAGCTTGCATATACGAAACATTATTAAATAACTCAACGTACAAATTATTATTCATGTTAAAATCAATTTTTATAAAATTAAAAAGGAAATAAAGTTAAATTTATTACATTAAATAATACTAATATGTATTATTATTATTATTATAGATCATTTGATCCATTGCTAATGATGAATGGAGTGGGCCATGCTTTCTTCTAAGTGCTATCCATAGTAAGAATACCCAACTGACATTTCAGTAATCAGACTAACAAAACAATACTCACATAACATCTCCAACACACATGTTTTACAAATTTTACATTTTTCTCTCGATGCTTTTACACGTAAAGCTTTGAAATGTTTCGATGTGTTGTTGGTCAGAGCTGTCTTCTGAGAGCGTCGGTTCGCTTCTTCCGCTCCAACTCCACAATACCCAATGCTATTCCTGACGAAAAAGAGGCTGACTTGGAGCAGAAAAAGAAAGTGGCTGAGCCGAGTGAGCGATACTTGAGATTCAAGGAGAAGCTTCTTTCGAAAACAGATCTAACTGTTCTTCCGAAGACCATGCCGCATCCGGCACACGAGAAGGAGCCACTGAAGCGCTGGCCAAACAACACTAATCCGCATACGGGTGAGATTGGGGGACCGCCCGGACCGGAGCCCACGCGCTACGGCGACTGGGAGCGCAAGGGCCGCGTTACGGATTTCTGACAATGGAACAGATAGAGGAAGAGGGAGGAGTGAAGAGGGAAGCGGCAACTGTTGCTTCCAAGCAGACTTAGCTCACGATCTTTGATTTATTGGCCATGTTGACAACAGAAGCACCTACCATTTGTTCGAATCTAGCCGGCCGCATCCCGTGCAACGGTAGCCTCATCATCATTGTTCATCTGCTCTTCTGCGAAGGCATTACATAAATTTTTACTTTGTGGTTTCTAGAATTTATGTTGCGCCAGCAACGAAATATAAATTGACGCTCGTCCGTCCAGCGAAAGGGTTCCCGGAATAGAGTGCAGCTCCCATTATTTATGATGGTGTTCAGGGCCAGCGAATCGTGCCTAAGTCTACATTCCGAATATTCCGAATGCGCGCGAGTCGATTCATTCGAAATTGAGGCGACAGTTTACGTGATTTTTATTTGAAAAGTGTTTGTCTCCTCTAATTTGGTAGCCGCAGCGCGTAGTGCGCCGCTGAAGAACTCGAAAGGGGTTTTAAAATGTCATAAATTGTTCGACGCGGCGTGGACAAATTTTGTGGTGGGCCCAAATGAAATTTGGGAAATTTGCAGCTGTTTTCTCTGCTCAATCCCGCTTGACATTTTTGTGGTGTTTGCACTGATTAGCTGGCTACACAAATAGAAAATTTCCCACAAATGCCATCATCATAAAATAAATAAGAGTGGGAAGTCGAAGAGTCTTGGTAATTGGACAGCTTTACCGAAACAGAGGCGATCCCGTCATACTTTAAGAAATATTTTACATTCAGCCTGATGTATTTATGGATCTCTGAAAATACTCTTTAGTAGTTAAGCAAAACTTAAATCAATGGGAGCTTAGTGTAGCATTAAGAAATGTATCTTTAGATATTGGGCTGTTTTTAAGTATATATTGATGGATCAGTTCATTTCAACATCATTTACATATCAAGATTTAACTAGGCGTACAACACTTGATTATTTTTCTTTTTATCAAGATCTAGAGTATTTAAAGAGTCAATTTCTTATATGTATATTGTATTGAATTTGTCACACTTCAAATTCATAGAAAGTTAATCCAAAGTTAATCTTTGTTATTATGTGAGAGCTAATTAAAATTAATGACGGTTTGGTAGATTCATATATATAGGCAGAAAGGCTATAGAGATAGAAGATATATATATATTGTTATATATAGATAGATATATAGATAGATATATAGATAGATAGACGCAATACAGATGAAAACATAGATAGGTAGATATATAAATGTATATATAGTTGGATACATAGGTATATAGACAGATATAAAGAGAGATAGATGGATATAAGAAAGATATATGTATGCATGTAGAAATAGTATTACACATATAGATAAACAACTAAATAGATGGATTGATCGAAGATAGATAAATAGATATTTATGAAGATATTTTTTAAGATAGGCAGATACATAGAAAGGTAAAGATAGGTAAATTGTCCGATAGAAAGAACATATACACAGAGATGAATACACAAACTTTTCGAGACTTAACATTATTTCTAATTTATTTGATTATAAGACCGCTCTTGTTTAGTAATTCCTATATTCATATATTTCATATCTGAAACTCTGCGTATCTATCGTATAAAATCGGAAAAAGTTAAGGCCTAACCGAATTCTGTTTTATAAATTAGATTTAATTATATTAATTCCCTATTTTTATTTTATATATCATTTAAAATTACATTATTCGTAGCTTCGATGGAACTTACCCCGATTATAGAGACACGTGCAGTCTAAATAACGAGCAAAGATATATTTTTTCCATACGACAACTGTATAAACTGTTCGCATATGCGATTCGGCCTTCTGGCAAAATGACACAGTTATAAAACAAGGTGTTATAATGCCCACTCGCAAGAGAGCCGTAATGAGTTAAGGAGAAAGATCTCTTAAGTAGGCGCGAAATAGCTCGTAAAATGGTTCAAATGCGAGTACTAAATGTGGCCTCGGCATCGGCATCCGAATAGACATCGGCCCGGGGCGCTCTAGATCGACATCGGGCAGCAAACCGGAAAAAATCAAAGGCAAAACAATGATCAAAGCTGTCATTACAGATCTCGGGGCGGTCTTTGATCTGGCACCGCAATATGGCAGAGGCCGTGCATAGCCAAATGTTTTGTTTTTTATTTGATTTTTACTTTGTTCTATCAATCAGCGCCTACTACTTTGCGACGCGGCGCAGCAGGAGCCTGTCAGAGATAGGGTTTGGGTTCGGTTTCGGCCCGGCCCAGCTCGGCCATAAAATGATCTTGAGAACTGGCATGCGTGTTCTTCTTTCGTTTAATTTTCACGTAATAAAAACACATTAGCATCAACAACAATAACAAGCCCCCGAGCACGTTGATTCGGTTTAAAAATAAAATAGACGAAATAATTGTTGCCGGCCTCTGGAATCGCATTTGATGGATGAGTCGGTGGGCCAGCCGAATATGCCAGAAGAACTCGCCCAATTTCCATAGTTGAGTAACAGCCCGAGTGCTGTGTGCATTATCTCACCTAACATTTGTATTCGGCGCATTGTGGATTTCCTGGAAGTGGCGCGGAATTTACTCATTGATTTAGTTGCTGTTTGATTGTGATTGATCTTTGACTGGCTTGATGGAGCTGTAAAGAGATCAAACTGATGTTTGCCTGAATGGTTGCTCAGCTCAGCTGCAGTTGCCCACAGTTGCCAGAGACGGAGTCGAGTGACTTTCGCAGTGCCTTTGATAAATGAGGTTTATTTCCGTTCTTTTCAGCGGTTTTTAATGTCCCATTTGATATTGTTTCCATACGATAATAGGCTTCGCAAACACTACTCTAAGTCTGGCGAATTTTCCAAGTCACGCTTCCACCATTAGATGCACAAATAAAGGACACGAAACGTATGCAAGGCCCTAACAAACATCCGTCTCAGCCTCCCCTATCCGTCCGTTAGTCCGTTCCGGTCTTTGTCTGTTAATTTCACAAATTTTGTGGTCATTGGCAATTTTTTGTTTGGCTTGCGCTGGATTCGGGCGTCATCATAGACGCCAAACATGACATGCGAATTTCTGGGCTGTGTCCAAAACGAAAGTGATAAACGATACACAGAGTAACTAAAGCACTGAGATGGGTGAGAGAGGGGAGAGGGGCTCTGACAGCTTGGCAGCCTGACACTTGGATATGCGCACAAATAACACTTAACACAATAACAAACAAACTTTTCGACTAATGACAGTCCAAGTAGCAAACAATTTATCCAATGCCAGGCAGCGTGTCCTTTTTGCGCCGTCTTCATGCAGAGTACAGCTCCGTTTGCTCGCTGCCAAGTCATTAATCTTATTTCGCTTTGCCCGTCCGACGGCAGGAGGTTAGTCCTTGCCGTCCTCGCAGTCCCCGGCAGCAAGCCTCCGTTGGCGGCGTCGTTATCCTTTCAAGCGTGAACACATGCGATTACGCGTGGTGTGTGTGCCAGTTTCCGCATTTTCCTGTGCCAGGCGGCTGCCATGATTAAGTGCCATTTTGAAAAGTACTAAAATCCGGTCGGTCATGGCCCACACTTGGACTCCCCAGTTGCTCGCCAATGTCAAAGTGTCAATGATATATGTTATACGCCTCGATAAGACGCTGAGCAGCAGCAGTGGTAGCCGCAGCAGCAGCTACCACTGCTGCACCGTCCACATCGTACGGCATTAGCACCCGTAACAGCAACCGGACTCAAGCCAAATCCTTGCCCGGAACTGAAAAATATTGCACGTGGACAAAGCCCGGCCGGCGAAATCAGTGCACGTTCACACAATAACATAATAGTTGGCAATATATTGTAGATTTTCCGTCTTCCTCTGCCCATGGCCACACACACAGGCAGCATTTGCCCCGCCCTCCGCCGTGCGCGTAATATTTCTTATTTTTCCGCATTTCTGTGGGTTTTCGTTTCGCCCTCGTCATTCGAACTGTTTGGCTAGCTTTACGTGTGAAATATTATTTGGCAATGACATGACACAATGTGCATTCGATTGTTTTCCTTTTCTGTTTCTTCTGATTTCTTCCTCTTGGCACTTTGTTCGCCTGGTTTATGGGTTCGGTACGCCGTGCCGTGCGAGTTATGGCTCGCAGCCATGCTCTACTCATATATCAAGCTCATTGCCAGAGCTCTGCTTTAGCTGTGAATTATGACAAGGTACAAACTGTGTTTTTGTCTCCTAATGTATATCATCTTGATCAGTATCAAGAGTCGAGAGTTAATGTCCGGCTGTCTGTACTTCTAAATTGTTTATTTGTCGGCACAGTGTATTATCATATTAATGATATCGTTTAGGATTTATTGATGTTGTATTTAATATATTCTTTTCAAATAGCATCTTAATGATCTTAAATACTAAGCTTCGACCAGCTGAAGAAACAAAATTAATCTAGCTGTTCTAACGCAATATATAATGCAATATCTGTCGATAGACTAGTTTGATAAAATGAAAATTTTAAGAGCAGATGTCTATTTTCAACAAATTCGCTCTTTACTTGTATAATGCACATAATCTAGTCTTAAAGATGGTATGATTTAGTATATTATTGTATAATTTTAATTTTTTTTAATTATTATTTTAAATATTTAATAATATTTATTATTACATTGAAATATATTCCAGTTTCACAATTTTCCAGAACTGTATTAGCTTCGTATACTAATAATACACCTAAAAAAAAACAAAAAATTAAACTATATAATAAAAATTTAATTTATAATATTATAAAAGACAATAAAATATAAAATCTAATTGAAACGAAGGGATTAATTTTTATAACAATATTATTTTTTTTTTATTTATTATTATTATTATTATTTATTTTAAATTTAATTTTAAATTTAAATTAAGATTTATTTCAAAAAAAAAAAAAATAAATTAAGTTATTAAAAAATTGTGTGTCAGCGATGATAAGGGTTATAAGATTCGTAGATATGAAATGGGAAATAAAATTATTGAATTTATTTTTTTATGTGTAACTCCACTCGGAAAAAAGTTTTCAAAATA
Organism: Drosophila meridionalis; assembly: GCA_035045145.1. Classification (NCBI taxonomy): domain Eukaryota; kingdom Metazoa; phylum Arthropoda; class Insecta; order Diptera; family Drosophilidae; genus Drosophila; species Drosophila meridionalis. The sequence goes on from JAWNPG010000031.1 coordinate 11,677,866, forward strand.
TATGCTAATATATATAGTTAGCATATACTACCTGAAGAGAGAAGTGCAATCCTATCTATGCTCACTCAATCTATCACTATCCATGACAAAGGAATTGTAAATTGTATTTCCTGCTTGCATAATCTTGCATTACACACATACTTCAAGCCCATTATCGCGCCCATTACAGGCACAAGCATGTGTGCAGTTGTAATTGATATTGATACCACTGTAAATCAATCCGCGCTGAACTATTTGCAACTTTGCCAAGAACAGCTGAACTACGATAAATTCATTAGCGAAAAATTTCAAAGTGATAAAGAAAAACAACAATAGCAGCAGCAGCAGCAGCAGCAGAGGCAGAGGCAGAAAAGAAAACAAGTCGAGGCGAACAGGAAACGCAGACATGGCCACAATATACAACAATTTACAACCTAAATCAAATGCAGTTGAATGACCAACACAGACGCCATAAATCAACGGCCAGTTGAGCCGCAGACGGACGCGGATACGGATGTGGATGTGGCTGTGGATGTGAATGTGGGTTGTGGCAGCATTGAGCACCATGTGCAGAGTCCGAAACATCCAATATTTTAGTAGCTGCCGAGGGAGCCACTCACCCAATGCGATTTGAGGGCACGAGAGACGAAGGCCAAATGCAATATGTTATCAAATAAAAATGTTACAAGCGACGACAGGAATGGGAATGGGCGAAAGAGTGAGCAAGAGAGAGGGAGAATGACAGAGAGAGAGAAAAGAAATGTGTTGCACAAATTTATTAGAAACCCTAACTAACGAGCATATCCTTGGCGGCAGGCAGCGTCAATATCGATGTGGGTCGGAAAATCCAAGTGATGTGTCAAATGTTAAGACATTACAAAGCACTAAAGGCAAGGACATGGCAATAGCAACAGGAAAACAAATCGAACGTGTGCCCAATGCCATCAATCTTTTGTTTTTATTGCCAGGCAGGCAGCGGCAGCGGCACGGACAGGGACATCAAACTCGTCTGACTCTACCCAAGCCCAAAGTCCCCGTTGAGCATTTCTTATGAACGGGCAGGACATGTGCTGCCTGACTGCCTGGCTGCCTGACTCCTTGGCTGGGTGCCTCCTGACTGTGCTTGTTGTGTGCCCGACATTAACTCGACAGGATAACAAATCTGTTAAATGTGACAAACGAGCAGTGCGGTCTTTGACAGCCGTATAAGATGCTGGCAGCAGGCGGACATCTTAGAGTCAAGTTTCCTGCCAATCTCCCCTGTTGTGAGAGTATGTGTCATTTTTCATTGACCTCTCCCTCTCTCTCTCTCCTGCCACTCTATTGCATAGGCGTGTAGGTGCGCTCGATGATTTCATGGTGGTCAAAGTGTAATAAATTTTTATTGTCACCTATTATTGAGCGATAGTGAATAGTTACCTTTAATTTATGGCCAGCGACCCAGCTGGCTGCATTACAACCTTCACAGATTTTCGAATCCAGAAACCATTTCGAACTCTCCCCTAACTATCTATCTGTCCGCCTACCCACGGTCTGTCTCAGTGTCCTCCGTCCTCTACCTCATTGTGTATGCGTGTCACAGGTTGCGGCCCATGTTTGACCTCTTGGACTCAGGACAAGGTCCAGATCCAGGTCCTGGCATGAATACACATATCCAGCTGTTTGAGCGCTCTTTCATGACAATTTTATTAACATGCTTTAGGATCTGACCTCGTTGCCCACGCTCCGCAGTCGAAATGTATTATGCAATGGGCATCAGATATATCTCAAGATAGCCAACTAAAGGAATACTCTTAATATCGAGATAAATAAATTATAAATTATATTTTATTCAAATCTCTAGAAAAAAACTACAATTGAGTAAAAATATTCATAAAAAATCATATTTAAAATTTATCTAAAACAAAAGAAAAGCAAATCCAGGAAATCCCGAGCCAGCAGTGGCTAAAAATAAATAAAATTCCATTGAAAATGAAAACTGTCATAATTTTAAATGTTCTGTGTCATGTTGCAGCGAGTGCAGACAGTTGGATTTAGTCTAGTTTGTCTTGGTTAGTTCGCAGTGCATTGTGAATTCCATTTGAAAGAGTTTTCCCTCTGCCTGACGAAAATAGCGACACGTCATGGTACATTTAGAATTGAGGAGGCGTTGGTGGCCCACGGGCAACCGAGCACCGTGCCTCGAGCACCGTGCCCCGAGCTCCGAACGTCGAACCCCATGCCCGTTACCTCCGGGCGCCGGCAGGCGTAGCCAACATTTTATGGGATTTAGGCAATATGCTGTCTGGCGTCGTCTTGGGGCTTTTCCTTCATGGCCCGCCTGCCAGATTGTACTTTGATTCTACACAAATATTCTCGCTGTGGGATTTATTATTGTTTATGAGGCGTCGCCAGAGTCAAAGCGAAAAGAATTGAAATCTGTTTGCACCGCGACGGGAATGAGCCATTGCAAATGCCGCTGAAATAAATTGTGGCGTTTAGTGTGAAAAATAAATACATAAATTACTCTCGTCTACTAGCTGCGGGCACTCGGGCGAATTTACTCATCAAATGTTCAATTATATGCAAAAGGCAATATAAAAGAGAATATATCAAATTGTGTATAGTATATAATATATAAAATGATGTATACATTGTAAACATATTTTGAAAAAAAGTATTCCAAAAAAAGAACATACAATATAATATTCTTGGAATACTTTCTTTCAAAATATGTTTACATTTTTATGATTACTGGAATTAATTAGAGGCTGGTCAGACGCTCGTCTGATATCTGTTGAGGAAAATGGAACTATATTTCTAAATTTATTTATTAATTTTGTTACATTGTTATATATATTCTTTCGTATTAGAACTTTTACCATGAGCTAAGAGATTTAATAATTATTTGCAATTTATAATTTTTTTTAATTAATTGATATTGGTGCAACTAGAATCAATTCAAAGATAAATTTTTAAAAGTTTTATAGCTTAAAAGAACCAAATTTTCAATTCACCATCCCGGTGGGAGTATAGGTATAAATGATTGGATCTACAGCTCTTTCATTGTAGATCGGTCCTCTATAAATAAAGTTGATTGAAGTTGGCTCAGGGGTTTTCTGAGTACATTATGAAGGATTTAAAAGATAGTGCGACACTTAAATTGATCTCATAATAAATTGGGAATTCCTCGTACTATAATCGAGGTTTGGTCCAAATTAAACTTGTATTCAATTGTGTTGTTAAGGTACTAAATTATGATTGTACAGATTCTACACTTAATAAATAAGTCCAAAGTAAAAAAAAAAATAAATTGGATTAGAATAAAACTAAAACTACTCAAATTCAGGTACAAACAGCAGCTTCAGCAACTTTTCTCTTCACTTACCAACTATTAATATAATAAATACGAGAGAAATACGAGAACTTATCTTACGATACATAACATGAGAGAGAGGGACAGATACATTAAGATTTTGTGCATAAGGATGTCTGATGACGAAGATATTGTCATTTGAGAGACGAAATTGTGATCATATTAGTCATAACACAAGTTAGATGAATTTAGTAGCACAGCATCTGTCAATGCCATTCGATATGATATCATATCAGAGAAGAGAAAAGAATAAACTGTAAAAGAAGAGGTGAGAGGATGAGAGAATCAATAAATTCAATAGACAAATACTTTTTTTTTGCCTACTAAAATTTTATTAAGGGTTTCATTTCATCTAAAAACTTTAAAACTATTTCATGATTAATTGACAACAAAATATAAATACTTTAAAGAAATTAAAATTTTGTAGATAACGGAACTGAACACCAAAATTTATTTAAATTAAGAGTACCTCAAATATATTCGTGTACTAAAAATAATTTTGTTTTGCCCTTTGGAAAGATTCAGATTCGAATGCTTCAATGAATCATTTCAAAAGTATAGTCAGGCTATATGTTACTACTCAATATATATTTAGTGTTTCTAATGTGAAATTAATTATTAAAATAATCATTTATTTTATCTAAATGATCTACAGCCATATGCTGCTGTTTATCTTAACTTCATCTTACAGATTGAATCTTCTTCATAATGTAATGATGATATTCGAATTAGATATCAATGACATTAAAGTTGAATACCGATTACCTTAAATATATTTAAATTAGCTATAGTAATTCACCTAAAGCCTAAATTCAATTAGTCTACTACACTAGAGATGTTTAAATATAATGATATGACATGATAATACTTAATAAAAATGAAAATATAACGAAATCAATATACAACTCAATACCATTCGTTGGACTCCAAATCCAAAAGATGATAATCAATGAAGTACTTATCTTTCTGACTAATATACTATATCGTTTGTTCCCATTTAAAAGAAAACTTATGAATGAGGCTATTTCAAAATGCATACTTGTCTTCTTCATCTCTTTCATCTCAAATTGTACAATCGTAATTCTTGTTATGTCTCCTAAACACATAAAGAATATTCACCACTTTATCAAATTCGATTTATATCCAATTCATCTTCTCTTCCCGACCTCTGTTTCGTTGGCTGTCGCAAATGTATTTAACACAATAATTTTGTAACAATTTGCAATATGTTTTTGGGCGACCCAAATGGAAATCGAAGTCCCCTGTGCCCCGGGACCCCAATGCCCGATGCCTGATGCCCGGGCACATTGATTTGTCGCCTGATTGTAAATTATGGCTCTGACCATTTTGTGTGGCTGCCAACATTTGAATGGGCATCGTTTTTCATGACAGCGTCTTTATTCTTGCTGCCCCGTTGGCAGGCAGCGACCATTTTTCAGGCCGGAAGTTGGCATTGTGTAATTGTTTATCTAAATGCTGGCAGTTGCCGGAGCGGAAGTGTGGCCTTCTGATATGCCCAGTTGCCGGCACTTTTCGTAATAACTACGAGTATTATCGCTATCGCCCTCTCGCCCTCTCGCCAAATGATTTATGTGTCACTCCCGACTAGCTGTACGACATGATCAGTAATTGGATTATATTCAAGTAGATGGCAACTCGATATGCCCGATATGCCCGATATGCAGTGCACTGGAGACTGCAACACAATATGGAAATTTGCCTCTATTGTCGTTTTTATTGCCTTCACTAATGGTTTTTGGCTTGTCAGGCTGAATTATGGCCAGGCAGACGCACAATTGATATGTAGTAGGTGCCAGGAGACGCTCGCCCAGCAGTTCACGGCGAGAGGGCGGTCAAGGATAACTGGGACCGAGCAGAGTGCGGGCCGAGCGAAACAAAGGCTGGCTCGGTCCTGTTTTGCCTCGCAGTGGGCAGAAGTCAAACGAATTTATAATTTATCGCCCTCCATTTGTTGCAGTTGACCGTAAAGAAAGCCAGCCAAGGCTGGCCCAGCGCACAGAATTATTGTTTTCATATGGTTTCCAGTTTGTCAGCAGAAGCCAGCAGATGTGTTTGCCAGACTGCGTCTCGGTCGCAGCCGGGACGATTGTCCTGCTGAGCGTATCCAGAACTGCCCGCACTACATCTATTTGCCCTCACAAATCAAACGCCTAATTTTACGCAGCGAATCGGGAAATTAATGTGTTTGTAGAAATGTCACCGGAAATCTTGAAAAACTCAGATGAACGTTCGACTATAAAATATTTATTTGTTTACATGGCGAGAGATTTCGAAGGGAAGATTTTCAGTTGGCTTTAGTAAAAATCGTATTCGCCTGAAAAATATTCCATTATTATAATATTTTATTATATTTTATTTGAGATTAATCTCCAGATATTTATTCTTATTATATTATATTAACTAATTTAATTAAAAAGTCGCAATAATGCTATATAGTTTAATTGTATATATATTTTTGTATTTTGAAACATATATTAATAAAAGATTTAATGAAATTATTAAGCCAATTCCATTATTTTTATATTTCATAAATACTTATTTGCTTTAAGTAAATAATACTTTGTAAATTGCATTATTTACTAATGTTTTATATATTCAAGTTTTGGTCTCAACGCAATTATGTTTACTGAGCCTTGACATAAATAATAGCTGCATTACTAGGAAGGATAAATATTTTAGTGCGAAATTAGAAGTTTTTTTAATGAATGTCATGATCAATAGCGATGATCACTGCGATTTTTTATCAATCTTCAATTAGAAACTACTGCAATTACAATTACAGCCAGCATTATTACCTTAAATTGATCAAATCGCGCCTTGCTCAGAGCTTGATATAGTGTGGATGTTTCAAATCGCTCGGCAACTTACTGCCGACTGAATCTGTAGCTCCTCGTGCTGCTGCGCAACATCTGCTGACATCGTTAATATTGCATAATTAACATTTGTGTAATCTTGGCTTGGAAATATTTTTAAGGCTATGCCGTATAAGTTCAGACACTTTCGTACATCTTGTTGATTGATATTATCTAATTGTATTGTGAGCTGTTTCACAGTATTTATTATTTTGCTAACTCGAATCTCCTGCAGTCCCTCTTCGTGCAGTTACTTCTTATTTTACTAAATTAGTTTGAATTTTATACTGACCTATGAAAACAAGTTAAAAATATGTCAGTTTGTCTTTTAACATATACTAGCTAGAGGGAATATACATAGTACGTATTAAGAGCTTATAAAAATAGTAATAGTAGTAGTAAAAATAGTATATGAATAAAAAGATAAATAGCCTCAACTGATATTTGGCAATTGAAGGAAACCATTGCAAAGTTATTGAATACAGATATAGTTATTGAATTGTCAATTTTTAAAAAACAGTCTAGAGTAAAAATTGAAGGCAAAAGTCTTCCCCATAAAAATCTCAAATAATCTCATCTTTTATTTCATTGCTTTCTTTGCTGTACTTACCTAGCTGTGAACTTTTTAACTTATCTAACTCGTAAATTACTAAGTTTAGTTATTTATTTATTTTTTGTAATACTTTATTATACTTAAGATAACATAGTCCAATTCCCTAACTATATTTGGTCAGTTGGGTAAATAAAATAACTCCACGCTGTTATTCTGTTGGTTCTTTATTATATTGTAGTTAGGCCATGAATGTCTTAGCTTTAAGTTTTTGATATAAAGGAACATACTTAAAAAATTAATTTGAATAAACAAATTTAAAATACATTTATATATTTCAATTGAAAAAGCCTTCATCTGCATTTACCTATAGCAATATACATAATTCTGTCAATTGGATTCAGTTGTGATCGGGTTTTGCTCTCTAATCTCTAGGCCGTAAGCGACTTAGGTCGATTGTCACCGTGCGCATTATTCACGTCTCTGATCAGAGTCGCTGGCTAATGGCTTAGTCGCGGTACTTGTAGGGTTTTACCGCTAATTACACATTATTCGCAAATTGAGTACACATTTCAGGCTAAACAGCTCATTTAATGCGGCTTAGCATGCCGGGTCCGACTAGGGCCAACTAGAGCCGCGACGAGCATGTGTAACAGCTGAGGAGTCTATAATTTGAGGAGCAGTCTGTATAATTTTCATTTATCACCTTTGCCTTTGAGAGCTCAAAGCCTAACAAAAAACAGAAAAGACCCGCAATTAAAAGTCAATTAGGCTGCGGCCAAGACAGAAAGGATACGGGCTGGTCTACGGCATTTTGAAGCAGCTGACGGGAAGCGCACACATTGCTAATTGTGGGTTAGACATGATGAGTGTCATGTTGGTGCGGCCCTCAACTATGCATTCGAGACGGCTGACCCACAATAAGCAAAAAGAAAACGAACAACAACAAAACACGACGAACAAACCTTTTTTAGCACCTTGCAGTTGTCAAACAATGAATGCTAACAAACCGGATTCGACAGACGAATTGGCAACGAAACTTGAATACCCTACGGATGATATATGATACATATATATTGTAATATATTGATGGACTTACCTAGATTTTGCAAAGAAACTTGTATACCCTATATATAATACAATATAATATATATAATATATTTCAGGACTTGCCTAGAATAGGAATTATTTTACATCAAATTTCCGATTATATACCTTTGGCTTGGTTCGTCATTCACATTCCCCTAAAGTGTATCATAATTGACGCTAAAAACTGTAAGTCATCCACAATGACAATGCAGAGGTGTGAACTCAACACCTAGCAATGGAGCTGCCCACTGACGCCTTCTTTTCACCACAGGAAGTCGTCGCCTAGCCGTGTGGGTGTAACCAGAACCGGAGTCGCAGTTCCTACTGCCTGACCACGACCGACCAGGATTAGGCCGGGGGTAAAGCACTTGTGAGAGAAGAACAAGAGAGTATGAGCTGAGCTAGTGTCGGCGGTTCAGTTGAACTCTGAACTGTGACCAAGCCGAGTGCTGTCAAGGGTCTATCGACTTCAGTCGTTGCCTTCGCCGATGTCAGCTTAGCTGCACATTCGTGCATATGCGGAGGATTGTAGCACATGAACGCTGGCTTTTCGGGCCGTAAGTGAATAAGTATTCGCGCCAAGATTCAGTCAACCGCATTAAGTATTTAAGCACTCGGCATACTCTGCAGACTGCGCATGTATCACGTTGCCAGGGCTCTCGTTAATCGCAGCTAGGAGCTCGCTCCAGCCCATTCCTCATTCCTCATTCCGTATTCCGTATTCTGCATTTCGCTTTTCGCATTTGGCATTTGGCATTTGGCGAGTCGCTTGCTTAGCATTTTTCCACAACAGCGGATACACTTTGAGGTAGCTTTTCCGCTAATGAACGCATTAGGCCGGGCCCGTTCCATGTCACACTACTTACACCTTGTTCTCGGCTTAGTTCTCTTTCATGCACTTCGCCTCGGGCTGCGTTTATTTTATTAAGTACTTAACATGGGCCGCTGTTCTCCAGCTTTTGCCGTCGACATATTTAGGTACACTTTAGCTACAATTAGAGACATGCTCGCGCTATGCTGTGTGCAGGTACGCTGAATTACACAACGTTTGAGGTTAAGCGGATTTCGTAATTATCCGACTCTGAAAGGCGGGCTTAAGCCTCTCTACTAGATCTAGCTGTTGATTCCAATGGCCTCTTAAGGGTTGCGCGCACAAATGCAGCAATAATTGTCGCCCGAATGAAATACTCCCTAATAAAACATAAGCTAATGAGTGGAAGCCTAGAAGCTGACGCTTTGATATATGATTCAAGAGAAAAAGTAGAGTAAGTGGAGTAGGAATATTTAGATGGAAATACTTTATCCACATTCAAGCCAACAAGTTGAGTAGGTCCAATATATAATTAATATTAGATCAAATAAAAATAGAGTAACATCTAAGTGAAAAGACATCCATACATGAAGATCAAGTCAATTTCCTATAAAATTATATTATATATATATATATATATATATATATATATATATATATATATATATATATATATATATATATATATATATATATATATATATATATATATATATATATATATATATATATATATATATATATATATATATATTAGTCCTAGTATATTAGTCCTAGTAAATTTATATTAATGCAGACTTGGGACTTAAATGTAATAGATATTGAAATACTTAATAATATTATACATTATATTAATAATATTGTAATGAAAAAAATATATATAAATATATGTAATATATATATAAAGATAGTAATATATATAAATATATAAACTAGTTTAATTCTTGATTATATAATAATTACTTAGTTTTTCATGAATATGAATCTTAAAGCACTGCAATGTGAATGCCATACTGCGATATGTTAGTATGTTAGATCGAGGACGTGACCTATTCAAGCACTCTTAATTATAAAATCCTAACTTTATAGCTAATTGAAGAAATAAGTTACCCCCACTAAGTAATCAATATTGATAGTCTTTCCAAAAGTTTTTATTTGAATGATGGGAAAATGCCCTGAAACCTGCAATGATCTGATAATCTGATCTGATTTTTTTAAACATCCATTTTAATTGCTAAAAAGAATATATATAAGTTATTCAAATATACACTCTAATACATATTTAAAATTTCAAGAGTCTACCTTGTGTGGTTTACGGGATCACTGGACAAACCGACAATCAAACTGATGGATAGACTCCGACTCAGCTGTTCATCCTGATCAAAAATGTATATACTTTACGGTGTCTGTCGCGCCTTCTTCTGCCTTTAAATATATTTTCATATAGATATCATATACCCTGATTTTCCATTTCCAAAGGCTTCAGTGTATAAAATCAGAAACTGTTCAAATATGTGTCGAAGTAGACGATATTATACCCTGAAACCTGCATGAAAATATGTAAGTTATTCAAACATATACACGAGTATATATTTAAAATTTCAAGTCTATAGCTTTTGTGCCTTACGAGACCTCTCCATTTATACAAACCGAGTGTCAGACTGATTCACGAACATACAATAGCTCTAGCAACCCAGCTCATTAACCTGATCAGGAATATATATGCTTTATAGGGTCTGCCACGCCTTTTTCAATATTTTACATACATTTTCACAAATCAAATATGTATCCTGACTTCCCATTTCCAAAGGTTTCAGTATATAAAATCAGAAGCTTTCAAATATTCGACTAATTTTTAAAACCAATTCCAACATTATTATTAAGTTATTAAGTACTTTCAAAATGCTTTAATTTACCCACTTTGTATTGGCAAATGAACAGCTTTAGTTAATCACTTGGACAGGTATGGCTTTCGGCTAAAATTTATATTAGCAGAAAATTCATGGCCAGATGCTCTTGGCTAAGCAGATAGACTATATTCCTTGGACTCGTCGAGCCAGAATTGCAGCAGCATTTCATGCATTATTTAGCTAATGACTAAATCTGAATTTCCACTTATGTGCCTCACCTGCTCGTTCAGCCATTTGTATGGGGCGTATAATTTTCCTTCGCCCGCACGTGCGTCCGAGCCTATGGAATGCAGTGGGGGTTGGGGACGGTGGCTCTATTATTATACGACAACAGTTAATAAAATCTAATATGCTTACCACAAAACGGTTGTTTGGGGTTTGTAATTATGCACGTTAATTTCCCCCGGTCGAGCGAGCCCAGCTTTCTTGCTTATTAAATATGCGGCCCGGGGTGCTCGAACAAGACCCAAAACCCCAAAACTTGTGTCTGTCTGTGCGGTGGTCTCTCGGCTCCGGTTCTCCGTTTGCTGCTTACTTATGAAATTGTTCATTCCGTTTGTATGACCGCATGGAAATTTTCATTTTATTGGCGCCGGGGGCGCTGTCTGGCTGATAACCCCCCCTCTGCCAGCCCTCTTCACATGTGTGTGTGTGAGTGTGTGTGTGCAGTACTCGGCATACCAAAATCCTATAAGTAATTGTCATCGTAGTTCGGCGCCTCTTCTTGCCTCTCTTTTCGATACACGTTCGCTCTCTGTCTCGCTCTCCCCCATTTGCATTTATATTAATTAAGCGTCGCTGGGGCTGCCTTCCTGTCGTTGTCTACGTGGTTATCTGCCCTGCTATCAACGGCAACGGCAACGGCAACGGCAACGTCTTCGCCGTGGTAGTTGCTGTGACTTGTTTTACAAGAGTTTGACTTAGGCCTGAGCCTGAGCCTAGCTCCTCCTCCTCTCGCTCGCCCGTCTCCTGCTCGAGCCCCTGCAGACATTTTAATTGCTCGAAATTGATGATAATTAAGCCAATATACATATTTGTACTAAGCGCACTCACACACACAGACAGTTGGTGTGGATTGTTTTCATTGGGTTTTGGGCATGTTAGCATATTGATTATGCATTTGTGTCGCTGTCATACGCTTATTGGCTACGAGAACCTAATTTCGGATTGGATATGCGATTAGGTATTTGATAATGTGAATTATGCCTGGCTTGCTGAATCTCGAATTTGGCTCAGTGAGCATAATGTCTTAATAGAAATTTCATGCTGTTCATAGGCATACATATTTCGAAGCGCTTAAACAAACAACACTCGATTAATATGCAGATGCCAGGCCAACCGAATTTCCACGAATAGATAGATACATTACTTAATATGAGCAGCATGTAATTGCATCGATCATAAACGAAATTGACCAAAATTGATTGAATTTCATGAACAGGAAATCTGGCGCTACATGCAGCGTCTACTACTATCTCGTAAACAAATCAAACGCCATCAAATTCAACCCATCAATTCTCGTAAGCTCCGCACCCCAATCGCCCATCCAACAAATTTGTGCCATAACAATAAATTAAGTTTGAAGAGTTGTCAACTCTTGGAAGTGGAAACAAAAACAAATGATTACAAAAAAAAAAGAGAAAAGAGTGCTCTACTGCCCGAATTGGAAATACCCTGGACGATGTGAAGAGAAGTACGGTTATATTAAATATTCATTACAGACAATAGATTCACGAACGGAACGGTTGATAGAGAAGCAAACGGATGGACAAACAAACGGACAGATGGACACATGGACAGATAGACGGACGATAGATGGACAGATGAACAGACGGACAGATAGACGGACAGATGGACGGACGGACAGATAGACGGACGGACAGATAGACGGACAGATGGACGAACATATGGACGGACCGATGAACGAACGGACAGACCAATGCACTGACAGACGGACTAACAGACAGAGAGACGAACAGACAGACAGAACTAAATCGATTAATATTTATTAATTCTTCAGCTTAATCAAGAATATATTCATATACCCTGAAACCTAATATACCCTGAAAATCCCAATTCCCATGCATACAGGGTATAAAAAGAACGTGTTTCATTTTATATTTCGCTTTTAGACTTTACGATGAGTTTTATAGACTTTTATTATAATTACGTACAAATTTTGTGTTCAACATTTCTACGAAGTCATAAAAATATGATTTCCCTGCAACATCAAGGCCCACACGTACACGGGAGTGGCGAGTGCGAGTGCGAGTGGCGGGTGTCACACGACCTGTATACCCTTTTATTTTCGATTCACGTGCTCTATCGGAAACTCCTCATCTACATATAAAGTGGATGCACGCGCGCTTCTTCACACTTGGCGGCGCAGTTGGGATCGGTTCACTTGCAGCGCTGTTGGCCCAGTGGCCGGCGCCAGCCCGAGTCGTCTAGGGGCTTCCTGTGCACTTCCCAATGACGATGCTCCAAACACGTTTTCTGCATTAAACGGCGCTGACAGACCAAACTTTAACGAGTCGAGTCGAAGCCAGTCGGCCCATAATAATTACATAAAATTTTCGTGGAAATTTAGAACAAACAGCGGCCCCTACAATATTACGTGGCATAATTGAAACAAAGCACACGCCTAAAAGGAAGACGCCGAACATCAATTACCCTTACCCTTAAAAAATCCTTGTTTCGATAAATAATATACATTATTATTTTCAGTTTATATAATTGCTCAATTTATATCTAAAACTTGTCAGAGCTAGTCTATACTTCCTACTCTTCCCTGATGCATGACAAAGTCTTATTACCCAATGTAAGTTAGGGTATTACGAAATGCACTCTAGTTAGTAGTAGAAGGGGATGCGTGCAAACGCGCAATACTTGAAGCACCGTAGGCACGCTTTCATGCTTGGTTGCATAAATGCTTAAGTATTTGATGTTTGTGTTTTTCAGTTTATGACAATAAGTAGAGGTAATAATAGCCATAAATGACTGCAAACATAATGACTTAACTTCCTTAGCGCTCACTTGTTCGTAACTGGTCAAGCAAATTGGAGAGCCATAGCTAATTAAAGGAAACAAGCTCCAGGAATCATCGAGAGAGCATATATGGTTAGAACTGGTTCGACATATGATGCATATAAATACTTTTTCTCAATGGTAAGCCTAAGCCTCTTTTTTAAATAGCAGGACAGAAAGTTAAACATAGCCAGATCCAATCAATTCATCTTTCTAACCAATCAGACATTTACCTAACAGTGTCTCACAATTAGTTGCAGGCGCTCGTTCAATGATCTACTACCCATTTTCTGGGAGTAAATCTATTTTCGTAATTTTACTAAAGCAGGTGTACAGAAGAGTCTCTTTCAAATTTTTCTTTTCAATTCATTAAATTAATTACACTGCGAACTTCTAGTTCCTTCTGATTCATAAGTCAATATTTCAGGATCTTTTTGTTCATTAGTTTTGAATTGAAACTATATTTTTGATCAGGCTGAACTGATCGGGACAAAACCCTAAAACATACCATTTTTCCTTCGTTTATCTAAAAAGGAAAAAAAATTATATTCTATTTCAATGTACTCGATTAAAAACATTATCAACATTATTTGCTTTCATATACGCTACATAAAAGTATATCTCCCACATACATATTTAGATCTTTTGAATTAAGATTAATACGTATTTATTTATTACTATTTATTTCGGCTTTGGTTAAATTTTGAAAACACGCTAAGAAACTTACGAAACTTCTCTTTGAAGTCAATTACAAATAAATCAAATATGGTAATGAGTTAGCATTTTTTATAAAATTTTAATTAAAAACATTTAAGTGATAGATTTTAAATTATTTAGCAAAATAGTTAGTCAATTCTTAAAAGTATTCAGCAGATACCTTTGAATCAGAATTACAAATTGATTGTTTTCGAATTTTGAGCCAATACTTTAATTCAGATTTACTAGATGCCAGTAATAGTGGTGTTGTTTCAGACTCTCAACTAACTGCTCAAACAGTGAAGTGGCGATGCGCGTCTTGGCGGCATAGGGTTTAATTATTTTAATATATGTATTTATTTTTTACGCAGATTAAGTGGCGGTTTTTAGTAGATGTGACTCGTATATAGATTTTATTTCAAATCCGCATCTAAACACACATTATTTTTCAATTATCTTTTTTTATACCCTGAGCTGAATGAAAATGAAAAGCAGAATATGATGGTAAATCCTTATATGTACATATAAAAAACAAAATGAAAAATTTAATAGTTTGGGGTAAACAACAAACTAACTTCCCGGCATGCCTCAATTACCAAAACAACCAGAATAATCTCATTACTTGAGTAGAATAAATGCTTAAGCTTTAATGTAAAATTCATTTCTGGCAATATTATTACCATTTGGTCCACTGCTGATTGTGGATATATTACCGTAGTAAACTTCCAACTAGAGGCCTTCTATTTACTTAAGTATCACTCACTTTCAATTATCGTAATGCTGTGTCCAAACATTAACCTAATAAACGAAAACCGTTCGCTGTGCACTTGTTTTATCCTCTGATCTGCTTGGTTTATGTGATTCAGAAGATCTTAGTAGAGTTTTAAACCTAACAAAAAAAAACATTAAATCTCTAACTATCTACTTAACATACACAAATGATAATTTATTCGAGCCACTTTGAAAGAAACCCTATTTCTTGAAGCTCTTCTGTGGGCAGTTTGTTGTAGTCGCTGTCTGCTGGCTTGATGAATGACAGCTAATTGGAAAGCGCTTTGAGTGTCCTGTTATTAGCCCGATGCCTTTCACCTTAATCAATTCCAGGCCCGAACCCGTTATTTGAGTGGCCCTAACTGCTGCCATAATAACCGAAAAAGGATGCCATTAAATCGGAATAGTGAAAGGCGAGCCAAATGGAAAACGTGTGCTAAAGGCTGACTCTGCGGCGCCAATGGACCAATTTAGCTAAGCCTACCAGATCTGCGCCGACTTGAGGGATCGATGCTTTATGATGTTTTATTTCGACTTCCGCTGCGAGACAAATGATCGTCTGAGTCGCAGCATCATTAATTCCCGAAATCTGTTTCTGTTTGCATAGAAATCCAGTGGCATCCTTTGAAGTCGAGGGCTGGAAAGTGTTGGTCGACAGGCAGAGCATGTCCAGGGCAGGGCAGGGCAGGGCAGGGCAGGGCATGGCATGTCTTATCTGCCAATTTGGCACGTAATTTAATATTAATTTGTTAAACTTCATAAAGTCACCTCCCACAATCGCCGACAGAGCAACAGGCAGCACTCAGCATCCAGCATCCAGGGCCCAGCGCAGATTACAGCTCTCCGCTCGTTAGTTGGCTTAAACGTTTTCATTGTTATGCGTTGTGGCAACGCCCCAGCGAGTCCCGAGCTTGATTTGGAGTCCAGGCTTGGGCCGCTGCGCTTCTTTCATGTTTGCTCGATATAATTACGGTGCAAGCCCACTCGAAGCTGTCGGCTGTGTCTGAAATCATCATCATCGGCAATGGCGTCGGCGGCCCGATTGTTATGTATTTTGATCGGTTTCAACGAAATCAGCGCCCTAATAGCTAGTTGCATGCGAACCCAGCTCCAGCTACAGCTACAGCTTGAGCCTTCCCTGACTTTAATTATTGAGCAGTGTTCGACAAGTGATTATACGGCATTTGTGTCGTGAGATGGGGGCGCTCCCATCGCTCTGCGCCTGGGTCCAAGGGCAGCCGCTCAGGCTGTGCTCGTTGATTATGCGTTTAACTTAGTTAAACGCCATTAACCGAGGGCACCAACGTTTTCCCGGAATGAATTAGCACCGCCAACCAGACATCGATGTATGCATGCTCTATATATATATGTATATATGTTTGAAGTAAACCTCTGCTTAAGACACAGTCACTCGCACCTAGGCTCATTGTAAGCACAGCACTGGGATCAGGGCAAGGCTGTGTTATGTTCGAAACCGCACGGGATCTGCATTATCAGCTACCGTTCCGAATCCCAGCCATTGTGCTGAACAAACAACACGAGCTGAGGCATTCGGAATCAGTTGCCGGAAACTGCAGCAAATTGCATAAGCGTCTAAGACATGGGATCTACTATTTGGCAAGGACATGCCCACCCAAATGACAGCAACACCCCGAATAGCAGAAGCAAAAAAGAAAAATCCTTGTCGAGACAAAGGAGCAGACAAAAGGACAAAGAAATACGCAGCCATAAAACGATTGTCAGCCAGCAGAGAGAAAGAAGACGACGGCACATAAATTCTGGTTTCGGGTTTTTGTTTTGCCTTAGCTGGAAATAAAATCCATTTATGGTTACGCTTATGGTTCAATTAACACTTTCAATGGGAAGAGAGAGAATGAGAGAGAGTGAGAGATAGAGAGAGATAGTCCAAGACATACTGAGACACTCACATTCACATTCACAGATAGATATCTCGCTGTGTCTGTACGTGAGTGTGTTAGGGGAAAGTAGAGCTCAGCAGGGTAGCAGACAAAGGCTAATCATTAAGACAATACATGAGCGACAGAGGATGTCATAAATTTCAAGTGTAACACCAAATGTGCTCTGCCCTCCCTCCGGTCCCTACAGTCTGGGATAATCTATCTGATATGCTGCGCGATGCTCGTGTTGCGAAGGTCGTAAAAAAAACTGAAGCCGCAAGTAATTGAAAATAATTCAACACTCCGAACCGAACTCTCGAGCAGTAAAAAGGACCCTGAGGATTAATGAAATTGTGGCTGATTGCGGACGTCAGATAAGAGACTCGCGATCAGCTGCTGCTCCTGCAGGCAGGTAGAGCCCTCGGAAGATGCGTCAACTCTGATTGCCCTCGCAACGGTAGCAGATGTCGTCAAAAAGAAGAACAAGATACTTCGGGGGAATCACTTATTCAAATGCTGGCTAATCGCGATCCACATGCATTAGGCTCCCACCTACTATCTGCCTGTATCCGGGAAGATTCCAATCAGGGCATATAGCTATAAAGTTGTACTCTATATAGGAGAGAGTATGCCCTCTGGGATTCCTAATAAATTAGGAAAAGTGCGAACGTGCCAGCGATTACCCCCTAGATTATTGATAGTACAACTAATATAACAATGTCTTCCTCAAGTTAGGAGGAGAGTTCGTCGAATCAACGACATGCGGCACAGTTTTCCAGGCAGAGACGTGCACAGCTTTGGAAATTTGATCAAAAGTCGAGTGCTACACGTTTTACGAGTACCGAGAAGCAATTATCAAAACGAAAGAGTTATTATTTAGCCCGGGGGCTGACTCGTTGGTTTATGAATGAATTTGTAGAACAAAGTTGAGAGTTGATAGAAAACAGTCGTAGAGAAAGAGGTTCGTGGAAATGCGCTGGAGAAAACTCACGAAAGAGTCTAGACAGTTGGGTAGTTAAATTGCGCTGCGACTGCGCTTGAAGCCGTTAAGAACCTGTTCACAATTTATAGCTTCCGCTGGAGCTGGTTCGGTTCATGTGACGAAACTAGTGTGGACCACACTCCGGGGCAAGTCAAGGCAAACAATGAATGGAGACAACAGCAGACTAAATAAACAAAATAAATGAAACCACTCGTGATTGTAATGAAAATATGAATGGACCTCAGAGAACACCATGATGATGATGATGGCGAGGAAGAAGAAGAAGCGCTGTGACAACAGGACCACAAAATGCGAACATATGTGCCCGGGCGACCAGCACCGGGATCAGGATAAACACAAATAGATGGATAGTCACTGTGCACAGAACCACTTATACAAATAAACAATGACAAAAATTTCACAAAGTACTTAAATGCAACGAGAACAGGAAAAACAACTGCAGCTTGTTGTTTATAGATACAAAAGAACGTTTCTGTTCCGGTCCAGGGGTTGTAGCAGCTCTCTTTATTTTCTTAGGATGAGAGGCACTGGAGGCAAGCAGCCAGACAGCAGCCCAGTAATGAAAACACAACAAATTCCAAATTCAAAATAAATAATGAAAAACGAAAAAAAAAAGCGGAGTGAAAAAGTAAAGAGACCTAAAATGCCACACGTTGAGGGTTCGAGCACTCAAAATGGAGCTCATCAGAGGGCAAACGAGTTCGGCTCGATGATATGTTGATGCGTATTATGGCAGACGGCCAATTAAACCCTCATGGAGGTTAAATTTATGTGAGACCCGCCATGTGTCAGCTACCGGGAGACTAAAGCGATAAGCTGTGACACAACTGACGAAAGATGAGACATAGATTTCTTTTTCTCTTTTTTGTTTGAGTATATGTTTGAGCGCCTTGTTAAGCTCTTTCTAAACACATTCAATTTACTCCAATTTACATATGAGGATTGTGACGAATGGACTCGAAATAAGGAATAAGCCAAATGATTAAAGAATTAACTATTTCGGTTCAGAGAGAAGGAGAGAGAGAGAAAAAGTTTTTTTTTTTCTCAAAAATAATTCTTCTACTATCTGGAAATGCTTATGATGTGATTACCCAAACAAACCGTAATCACGGTTTGTATTCTGAATCATTTTTGTATTAATATTAATTAAATATAAATTATATATATAAATGCAAATTAATTATACAAAGTAATTGAAATTTCATGAAATTGTAAACAAAATATTTAAATTTATTTTTATCAAATTATTTAAACAGATAAACAACATTACATAGGAATTGGCGATATTGATATAAGCTAAAGAAACAAAACTAAAATAATTTTAAAAGTTTCTTGTCAGTTGTATAATGTTATATAAACTGAAATTCACAATGGAATTTCAAGCAAACCCATTGCTTTTAGTTCCTTCTCTCTGAAAGCATTTTACGACCCATTGCATCTGGCTTTAATTTGAATTTGTATTGATCTGTTAAGCTCTGGAATCCACTGGAATGCCTTGCCGAATTGAAGCAAATGTATAAGAAGATTTCCTTTTCTCTCGTCCTTAGATAAGTATGTTAGAGTATGCTAGACAGATAGACTTTGGCTAACAAGCGTAAGAAGCAGCAAAATTAATTTGAAATAATTTTAAAAAGCTTGTAAATGCCTAAGACATTTTCTAAATAATATTTGTAGTTAGAGTTATCGAGAATGTTTTAGGCATGGTATTATGTATTAACAAAATATGATTGAATTATTGATAGACGAACTATATATATATACTTCGGTTCGATTTAAACATATTCATTCCAATGTGTTAGCGTTATCATGGCTAACACATTGGAGTGAATATATTTAGATATATTTTAAAATTCTTTATTTACTGCAAGAAATATTTGCAAATTAAATTTGTTTCAATCTTGTGCGAAATATTTAAGATTTGTTGAATGTTTATAAAACTCCCTATATATGACAATTATCACATGAAAGAATATATTGATTTTGTATAATTGATCTCAACAAAAGTGAATACTTATTTAGAGGTGAAAGATTATGAATAAAGAGGAATATTTTGGTATATATATATATAATAATTATTTTTTTTTTTTTTAGTATTTATTTTACTTTGTATAATATTACAATTTATTGTGTGTAGTAGATTAAAATTACAAAAAATTAACAGTGTATTAAATTTTAAATATTAGTACATTTGCTTAAAATATCATATTGTAATCTAAAGTTAAACTTTGGTTTTTGAGGAAGAAATAAAAAGAAACATAATACTCCTTAAATTTGTATTAATACTTATAGCTTATACATGATTAAATAAATATATATTTATAATCACTTATGATGAAAATAAATGCATAGTTAAATTCTTCATACATAATTAAACTATTTAATATATGTTAGATCTTTATGCATTACATTAAATTTATTCTTTAAATTAAATGCAAAATTTAATATTCTGAATGATTCCTCGACATCATCATACAACTTCAATGTAGGCATAAGTTCTATTTTCTTCCACTGTAAAATCATATTGCTAAAGTAAGCAGGTCTTCAAAGAAGTTGCTGATTTCACCTAATTCCTTTCTTAAAGGAAAAAGAAATTGTACTGAATACCTAACTCAATCGCCTAACTAAATTATGTTATTCGAAATATGATACACAAAGATATTAAAAAGATTTGAATATATGGAAAATTGGCATCGCCTAATGAAATTTGGAAATAATTTCGATTCTCTATAGACAGACGCTCAGACATAACTGGAAGCTGAAAACGAAACGGTTGATGGCTCTCTCAGCTTGGAGCTTATTTGCATTGGGAACATCGCTTTTGTGTGAACAGATTTGATTGCCCGGATGTATTCGCCGGATCAATTAGTGGGACATAAAAGTTTTTACGACAGTCGTTATTTTCTATTTTGAGCAGTTTGTCAGGTGGTTAGCCAGGCCAGGCCAGGCCAAGTCGAGGCAGTCGAATCATTTCATTCGTATGTGCATGTCACACATTGTGAATGAATCAATCGAAAAGGAGGCGATTCGAACTCTGTTTTGGCAGAGGGAAATTAGGAATGCAGAAGGCGACTCGGGCGTTATGGGTAATTAAATGCGGAGCTCTTAGAGCCAAAAACCCAAAGTCCACATCGGATATAATACGGCATGCGTAAACCGTAAATTGCTTGTAATCGTGCATCTCAATAAGGTTAATTTATGGGCATGGGCTGGGGCCGGGCGGCTTTATCAGATGGTGTCACAACTGGCAGATATTTAATATGAGTTTTATTGGTTTTCGCAAGTGATATGTGAGCCGAAAGCTAAGCAGCGCTATGTACCGTCGCCTTATCAGATCTCAGCTACGCGCAGGGTGTGCCCCGAAGATCGTCTGAAAATGTTTGTTTTTTTATTTTTATTTTTTTTTTTTTTTTTGTGCTTGGCTTTTACTTCTTTTCATATTTGCGTAAGCATTTCAAACAAATCAAAATTCAGACGGCGCCAGCAATTTACAAACCAATTGGGGGCTGGAAACTAAACTGAAAACTGAGCAAAGAAAACCTCAAACCCAAATTGAGTCGAGGCCTTTGTCGGAAAGTTATGTAAATCAAGGCGATCAAAGGAAACCAGAAGCAACTGCAGCAGAGGCAGCAGCAGCAACAGCAGCAGCCGTCACGAGAGATCCAAAACTGAGCAGAGTTATGCAAACATTGGCTGACAGTTGGACTGACTGACATATTGACATATGATGTTGGATGTCGGTTGTTGGGTGCTCGATTGCTCGACTGTTCCACTGTTTGGCTACTCGCCCGGTTCGACGGGTTGGCCGGCTGCCGGGGCAGCAACAAAATAAAAGTCAAGAACTGTGTCCATGTCAATACGAGCCCATATATCAGACATGCCTAGGAATCAGACAACCAATCGAGTCGCTCCGGCAGTCACTACGTCATTCAGTATCTCTTTTCGCTGTTCGCTTTTCGGTTTTCGCTTTTCGCTTATCGCTGCTGTGTTCTCTGCTGCTGTTGTCTGCAATGCATTTCTGACATTTTATTGATTGAAGAGCCAACAGAGTAACATTGACGGACACACAATGCGTTGAGTCCATCCGTCGGCAACCCCAGCCCAATTGCCAGCCCCATGACCATTACCATCCCCACAAATGCAAATATTTAACAACTTTTTTCATCTCTTTTTTTTCGACATAACCAATACGCAATATCTTAAGCTAACGAGCTGCATGCGAACGTGAACAGAGCATTCAGTAAACATTGGACTTTTATTTAAATACACACTCGTAATCCCCCCCCCCCCCTCTCGACCGCCCGGACGGCCGTGCGCATTGCATTGAATACATGATTGAAAATATGAATGCATGCATGCCTGAATGACGGATGGCTCTGTGCTGCGTTCTGTTTTTGCTGCCACACACGACTCCCGTATTCAATTGTTGTTCTTATTTGTCCTGGCCACGGCCATGCCCCTGCATACATAACTCTCGGCAAATGATTGAAAAATTGCTATATGAGCTTTCAACCAGAAGTAACACAGTCGTGAAATGGTATCTACGGCATGTCTGCGCCTATTCGAGCACTCATTACAATGGACTCTCGTTATGATTAAATTTTCGAACGTATAATTTCTTCTTGGCTTAAAATAACAAAACAATTCATGGTATGGAAATTTGAATCTGAAATTACAATATATAACCATACATGTATATATAGCTGTCAGAAAATTCAGTTATTAGCAGAATAAATTAAAATTCCAATTGTGTACATGGAAAAGTGGTCTTTTCTGAAGAGTCTAACTAAAAGTCGAATAACTACTAAACTGTATACTCTGGATTTCTTCAATATATCGTATCCCTGCCACCCCCTATCCTTCTATGCTTCTATGAGAACTGAGGCTATGAATGAGTCGTGAATTTACTGTCAAATTTAAGTTTAAATACTTTTAATGAGTGTTTGCTTCGGCAGCAATTTCTGCATGATACTTAGATATTATAGGATGATTTCACGACACCATATATTGCGAACAAATTTTTTCTGTTTCGTTTTTTACAATGACGAAAGTCTTCAAAAAATGATATTAAAGCAAGAAAACTTGAATCAAAATTTATAAAAATAAAAATACAATTTTTTGGATTAATTTAATGAAAATATATAATCTAATTTTATTCATGTTAAGAAATAAAACGGTTATTTGTTGTCAAAAAATTCTTAATTTTTTAGTTTAATTTAGTTTAATTTATTTATTTTCATTTATTTTTTACAAAAAAGGAAAATCTTTCATAATTATAGTAGTACTAGTAGTATACCAATAACTTTATTTAATATATGTATGCACTCATATTCATGTTAACAAAAACAAAATTGCGGAATTCTGTGTTAAAAACATATCAACATATATTTTATCTAATATACAGTAAACTTATTCACTTGACACCAAGAATTTAAGAAAAAAGCTAGACATTTCTCAGTTTATTAAAAAAAAAACACATTTTTTTATAGAATTTGTTATTATTTTTTTTTTATTGTTGAGATTTTGTATTTCAAATGTTCTTATGTTATTTGATATTCTTTTCTTTTTTTTTTTTAATGTATTTATTATGTTGATGTCATTTTTTTAGTATACAGAAAATAATGAATAATTTGAAGAAAATTAAATAATGATATTTTTTCGATATATGTATAGAAATTTATTTTTAAATTTATAAATTTATCAAACAGAAAATCAGATATAGCTTTATCAACAGAAAAATGAATTATATTTAAGATTATTTAAATATATAAAAATATTAATATAAAAGAAAAATATTTTACTATACTTGAACACTAAAGAAATATCTATTCTACATATATGTATATCATATATTTCGTTGGCTTTGGAGTAAAAATGCATGTAGTTCATGGAGGGCGAGCAATCGAAGTTTTTTTATATATACCATCGAATTGCAAACTGCTTTGCATGTTAAATATACTAGCAGATTTCATGATGCTTGAGATAAAAAATGGAAATATCTTCAGATTGGTCACTTTTACTCCCTGAAGAAGGAGCACATCAATCGGTTGGGCCGTCAATCACATTAGCTGGCACTGAATGGCAGGGAAATGTCGTACACCCAGCGCCCATTAACTCCGATGGGATGAGTGGAAAATTAAATGACAACTGCAGACGTCTGTGATCAATTGACGGTAACCACAAGCTTGACCCCGAACCCGAGGGTCGCCTGCACCCCGAACGCCGCTTAGCAGACTGACGTAATGAAGGCGGCCCTATGGTGCGCTGGTCCTCTGGTTCCCTGGTCCTCTGGTACTCTGGCCCTCTGTTGCCATATTGGACTGCTTCGACTGACCAGAGTGTCAAATTACCCAGAAAGCCGTAAATTTGGGCCTTCTGGCGGCTGTCATTCGGCCAGTCGGACACACAAAATTGGTTGCTGTGCGTTAATCTGTGCGGCAGAGATTAGCGCCCCATGTGATGGGCCAAAAGGTGCCGGGACAGCACAAAGCTCCGGCCGCCTTTTGCCGATAAACATACTCGGACAAATGTGCTATCCGATGCGTTCTGTGGTAAATTGATAGCCTGTCCACTGGCCAGAAGCTAATTAGTTGCCCGGCCACTGCGGAGTCTCGTCCCTCTGCCAGCGATTTGCCAAATGTAGCGAAAGCGCGCGTCAGGTAATCCGATGCAAATAGGAACTGCTGCTGGTCGAGTCCAGGTCGAGTCCAGGACAGGACAGGATATCTCACACCAGCGAACATGCCATGTGAGCCCGACTTACGGCAGTAACAACAGTGCTTAATACCCGCATTTGACTCGAAACAATATTTTTAAGTAATTACCAAGGCACAAAGCAAAGACACAATTCTGCATTCGTCAGAGCACTAAAAATATTTGCGGTTTTCATTTTTCAATTTGGCCAGTGAAATGGACTGAATCCAGAGTTCTGAATGCTGAGTGCTGAATCCCTTTGCTAATCACTGGGCAAATACACAGACACATCCGAGCAAATCCAGTTTGAAAATGCCAGCCAACTGAAGGGGCTGCTGTCAGAGAGTTTCACTCGAATTGCATTCGGGATTGTTTGCCTTTGTCGACTTTTTGTGAAATCCTGATGGAAATAATTGTTTATGCATTAAATAAGCCGGCCGGAGCGCACAGACAGCCAACAGACAACAACTGACAAAATAGTCGCAGCAGTCGGAAAACCAACAAGTGAGAAAAAGGGGCGCTTAGCCTGCTGACAGCTATACAATGGTACTTAATGCTGCCTAGAGGGTAGATTTTAAGGGCTCTGTCTCTGTCTCTCTCTCTATCACTGGTCTTTGCTCGCATTCCGTATTTCCTTTTGCACATTTATGATCATATCTAATTCCATGATGGACAGCATTCCCACTGTCACATGTCAGGGATTAGCCGTAGGGACTGACTCAACTTCTGATTGTTATCGCACGCAATTTTGTAATTTGATGAAAACAAACGAATTAAGATAAGAATCGCACAAATCCAGTAGTTCGCCCGGCACCGAAAACGAAAACGAAGACGAAAAACAAAACAAAGCCAACAACTTGTATTCTCCTCTTTTTTTCTGGTAGCCGACATTTTTGTTCTCTCTAATCTCTGGCCAAATCAGCTGGATCAAATTTTCACGGCCCAACAATTGTGAAATTCGATGTTCCACAGTGTTTTGTCGTAACCCGATATGCATCACTCTGCGTCCTTTGTTATTCGCCGTATTGTATATCCTCTTTTGCACATTTCCAAATCCAACCACTATCCTCCGCACTCACAAGGGTCTCTCTCCTGTACACACTTCTCGTTGCCGCTTCCCTTCCCTACTTAGGTGTGAGCTAATTGATGCGTGTTTTGTCACTCGGGGCAAACAATCAACTATGTTATTTCGTTTACTCTGGAAGGTTATGTTTGTTGAACTGTCTGTAGTCGACATATGCGCAAAGCTTTTTGGATACAGCTCCAATTACATTTTCACACAAGTCTAAAGTCGGGAATGCCTAGCTAGGAAGTTCTGGGAGATCTATGTTTTTTTAAACTTGATTCGGTGTTTTTGAAATTTACGGATCGTTATTATTACGCTTAAATATCCTTTAAAAAATTAACCTTAAATTTTTGCGACATTCGGGTTCGAAAACAAAGAATCCACACATTGAGTAAATGAATACTGAATTTATGTCAGTCTGCACAGTGAATACTATTTAATGTATATCTCTAAATTAATATATAAATTAAAATTTGCTTATTCCAATATTTGATCTCAAGTATACGCGTTATTCAAGCTAGAAACACTCTTGCTGTATGTGCTAATGCTAATAATGCTAATGGTTTACAGTTGACTGATATAACTTTGATTAGAACATATCAAAGATATAGTCCTGGTAAACCTAAATTGCACACAAATGACCAAAAATATGTAAAGCATTCTTTTCAGCCCATTTTTCGTTATATCTATGGCCAATAACGGTCATAGTTTGACCAATATAATTATTTTAAGGTAACATTCAGCTGTCATCCGTTTTCAGCCGTTTTACATTTGAATTTGAATTTCGGTTAAAAATAATATAGTTGCATAGTCACGAAGCGATCGTTGCGACCGTTGGGACCAAAATTTAAACGAAAATTTCGGCCAGTACCAGGCGAGTAGAAATTGGTAGTTCGGTTGAAAATATTAATTAACAACGCAAAGTTGACTCACTGTTATTTAACAGTGTGTTAACATAATTATGTTAATTGACAGTACATCAACAGTGTTATGTAAACTCACTGTTAAGAGGTATTTTTCACCCTACTACTGTTTTCTGTTCGCCTGGTACTTCCGAAAATGGCATAGGAATTTTTGCCAAAGTACCAGGCGCAAAGAAATGAGCTGTAGGGTGAGAAAAATTATTTAACAGTACAATTACAGTGCGCTGTTAACACTCTGTTACTTAATATCGCCTTAACATAATTATGTTATTTAACAGTAGGTTTACAAAAATATGTTATTTAACACTGGGTTAACATTGTTATGTTATTTAACAGTTGGTGAACATAGTTATGTTGGGTAACTGTATATTAAAATAATTATGTTAGTTAACAGTTTCTTATACATAATTATGTAAACGCACTGTTAACTAAAATTTTACCCTTACTACTGATTTCTGCACGCCTGGTACTTCTGATAATAATCGGTCAAATTTCTGCGCTAACGGCATAGAAACAGACTGCTAAGTTATGCAGCGATATTTCGTACAGTGCATTAATTATTTAAAATTAACTGCCAGCCAAGAAAGCCCGATACTTTAAAAAACTTTAGGTCTCAACGGTCACACCAATGATCTTTTAAGTTATACAGCCATATTTTGTATAGTGCATAATTTTTACCCTTGCAGCTTGAACATTGATTGCCAGTAAAGAAACCCTGTTAAAAAATAATACAAAAAAATAAAAAAAAAAGATATTTATTAAAAAATATTATTTATTATTTTTTATTTTTGATTAAAATTTTAATTATATTTAATTATGTAATTAAATAAATATAATTATTGTTTTAATATAAATTAAATTAAATTAAATTATTCATTCCATATCCTAAACAAGACACATATTTAAATTTTTTTTACATAATTATAATTTTAATTATATTTAATTAAGTAATTACCTAAGATAATCCCCAACAAGATCTATTACTACGAACATTCGCAGATGACACAACTATGATCTGCATCTTTCATACGCTATACTAGCAATAAATTTCAACGTATCCGTGGATGGATACACAATAAATAAACGACTAATAACTTACAACTGTAAACAATATTCCCACTTTGTATTATTTGCCAGAAGACTTCGCCACAGAAGAAGACTCTGAAGATTTAAGAGAAATTCCACAAAATGTGTTGTTTAACATATATGTAGTATATGTACTGTAGTCGACTTTAACTAGGAGACATCTTGTATCCCCAATCATCAAAATACCTGACAATTCTAACGCTAAAAAGACTTCAATC
The DNA here is from genome assembly GCA_035045145.1 of Drosophila meridionalis. NCBI lineage: Eukaryota > Metazoa > Arthropoda > Insecta > Diptera > Drosophilidae > Drosophila > Drosophila meridionalis. The sequence continues at coordinate 11,705,811 of JAWNPG010000031.1, forward strand.
TTATAATTTATTGTTGCATATATAAAGAGTGATTTGAAGTTTTTTTTTTCAGTAAAAATAAATAACAGAAATATCACCAAATACTTTCAGTTCATTCATTGAGCCGACGGCCTTTGTCGAGGTCTTTACACATTGCTCAATGCATAATCCATAATCAAAACTTCCCACTTCCATTTATATATCATTTTATTTCAGCCACATCGAATCGAAATGAAACTTGTGTTAATTGATTATAAGACAAGTCTTGAATTGTCGTCGCGGATAATATAATCAGCCGAAGTCAAGTACTCATTGTGCTCGCATAGAGCAAATTATGCATGCTGACTGAGTGAGGTCTGATCAGGCCTCAAAGACGTAGAGTCATTATGAGCAATTGCCATTAATGACATTTTGGCTGACCGATACTTAAGACATTTGAAAGAATGGGAATGGGAATGGGAAGGGGAATGTGAATATAGGAGTGGGAATAGGAGAAGAAAAACAAATTAAGTGGCATTTCCTGCCACTGGCGACTTCTTTTCCATCTGATCTTTGTCGGCAACCAATAATTATATGCGCCAGAAGCGCTTTGTCATCTCGCTGGGGCCTAGAAAATGCAGATTAATGCCTGGCTTTGTGCCTGCCCCGCCTGTCCGTTCGACTGTTTGCCTGTTTGCTTGTTCGCCTCCTTTGCCCATTGTCATAAGCATAATTTTCTCATCGATCTTGTGATTAATCATAAATTGTTGGCTTTTGTGTGAAACGCCGACAATCCACCAAACTCTGAACAGATGTATTTCATTAAAGTAACTGCCTTTTCCTCATTCGCACAAAGGCACCGACTTCGACTCCGACTCCGACTCTAACCCCGGCACCTAAATAGTCGGCGGCCTAGTCAATTCCTATAGTTTCTCGAAAATTAATTGTAATGCCTCGAGGGGTATTCAAGAGCACGTCCGATTACATCTGCCAGCTACCAGTGTTCCACATTTGATCGATCTATCAGCATTTGAGCTGTTCGAATTTCGAGTAGATTGAGTGTTGGAATATTTGAGAGAGACTTGGCGAGTTATTCATATTGCTATTCAATGTGATTTGAAAGCTTAGCTCTAGCCAAAAAGGAAGCATATAATAGGTAAATGTGAAACAAAGAAATCATGCTTGCGTCTAGAACAATTTAAGTAAGTTTAACTAAAATTAAAAAATTATCTAAGATATTATGAAAGTGTGATATGAAGACCCATATGTAAATTAAATCTTGAAAAACCTTTAGCAGTTTTATTTAATAAAATTATTAAATTTAAAAATCTAAAATCTTGATAACAATTTATATTCATCTTTATAAAATGCCAAATCGAATATAATATATATAAATAATTTAATAAAACATTCCATGAAATATTTCATGAAAAGCGTGTAACAAGCCGAAGAATTGCTGGCAGATCTAAAAATATCGTAAAAAAAAGCTCAAAATCTCAAAACATTCAAAATTAGTATTATATCTAAATTTTCAGTAGCAAGTAGTAATCACCTTAACAAATGTTCAAATCGAAAATAAAATATATAATACAATATTAATTAAACAATTATTTTGATATGAATGTAACAAGCAAAAGAATATCTGAAAGAGCTCAGAAAAATCTTGACAAAAATCTAAAAATATTCAAATAAATATAAAAGGTAATATCAAATCTTAACTAGCAACAATAAATTACAACCATCTTAATAAAGTATTAAATCGAAATCTAATATTTCATTTAAAGAGCATGTAGCAGGCAAAAGAATTGGTAGCCGAACTCAGAAAAATCTAAAGGAAAATATAAATTCTCAACAATATGTTATAATCATATTAACAAAATGTCATTTCCAATTCTTTTATTTCATTTGAAATGTGTCTAACAGAATAGGAGAGAAAGCCTGTATAGATAGTCATATTTAGGCTTAACGGTTAAATCGATCTAGACCTTCCCGTTGTCCATATGTATGAACCATTTACTCTCGAAGCCTTTAAGAACCTTTCATGTTATTTAAGACCTTAGTCATTGCATAAAAATTATATTAATATATAAGTCTACAGTTTTTCCATAATCAAGTTTCTCCTATTTCCAGCAATAATAGGTTTAAAACAGAATGTCGACATGGAATACCTGGTATCTTACAGTCGAGCATTGCCGTTTAAAGCAGTTCAGCTTTCTTCAAACAAACTAGAGTAGTCCACAGGAGATTCAACATTTCAATTATCATCGAACATTCCCCAACATTCACGAGTGAATAGCATATGGACAGCCAGAGAAACTCGACATTTACTATTCCCCACTCAATACTGTTCATGAATATATAGACATAAATGTCTCATTAGCTCCGTTCCATATACATTTGCACAAATCTAAACTCTGCCAATATATAAATATTTATATACATATATATATCTATATTCATGCTGCTTTCCGACGTTCGAATTAATTTCCTTTTGCATTCGTGTAGTATTTAATCATCTCAATGAGTTCGCTCAAACTCCTTTTGCAGAGTCGTCGGCAAAAACGGGCAGCAATGCGACGGGAATGGCAGCGAAATACAACAATTTCCGATTGCGATAAACACGTTGAATTCCGACATGTGCAGAGTTAGCCATTAATAACTGGAAAGGCCAACAATGTTGTAAGATATTCCTCGGCAGCGAGCAAAAAGCCTAATTATAACGCAAAAAGGCCGCGACAAACTCATTTGTCCATAGTGAAAAATTCGCATTACACAGCGGCCGAGATTGCCGGCATTGCCATCTGAGGACGAGCAAATGCGAATGCGAACGCGACTCCGAATGGTGGCAAAATTGCGATGACAACAAATCAAGCATCATAATGTGTCAGGCAATGCGTCAATGCCAACTGTGGAACAGTGCGGCGATGCTGCCACCGCTGCCACCGCAGCCAGTGCTGCCAGACGCATTACAACGTAATTGACGAGGATTGTCAACACGGGCTTAGTCGATGGGGAACCCTCGACAACACCTCGCTGCACCATAACTTACCTCAGAGTCCAGTTCAGCTCTCTGCTCTCTCTCAAGCTACTTGCCTTACTTCTCTCAATTACTAATTACAGCTAGCTCAATGACAGACTGCTGTTGATACCCTATGCGATAAATAATTATCTTAACTTTAAATCTAATTTATCTTGTGTATCTAAGGCTATTCAAAAGAGTGATTATTTTGTTTTCTAATTCTATTAATTATAATTGTTTCTAATTCTATTAATTACAGGGTACCCAGCTGTCGTTCAACCCGAGTTTTTCCATTTTCTTGCCGTTCAATTGCTATGGCTGCAATTTCTTAACGCATTCTTTACTTCTCGCGCCTGTTGCTGATTTATTGGCGATTCGCTAACTATTTTTTGTTTGACCTGCGAGAGCTCCGTTCTAGTTTGAATTGGTCCATAGCGCGTTATGCACTTGATATTAGAAACTTCACGGCAGCCTCTGTAGTTATGCAGGACAAGAGTGTCTAAAAAGAAATTTACTATGATTTACTGTTTTTGAGATATTTCTAAAATAAATTATAATAAATATATACTAAAATATAAACCTCTTTCGTATGCCTGGGGTATATAATAAATCTTTGGTACTTAATCTTCTAATGAACTTAAGAGTTAATCAAAATCAAAAATATATACAATATATAAGTTATAATTATGTATATGTTATAAAAAAACTAAATTTAACATCACTAGGTTTAAGTCTTTTAATAGCTCAAATAGTATGGACCACTGTTCATTCTATTTCTCCTTCCATTGTACTTCAACGAGTCAGTTGGTATTTGCTAGTGATACTAATCAAATACTAAATCAATAATAAATTTTATTATTTATTCATATATTTATTTATAATACAATACAATATAGAAGGACTTCTTTAACGTAAATCGTAGAAACTATTCGAACTAGTATTTCAACTCTTCCCATTAACATAAGGTTTAATCTACTGGGCTTCTTGGTGTAGCTTCAACTGAGTTCTTATAAATGTAAGGTATTTAAATTTTATACAGTTTGTTTCTACTACAAATTTTTCCCAATTACATATTTTTCTCGAAACTCTAATAGGATAACATAAGGATAGGATAGCATAATTCGTGAAAGAAAGAAAAATGAACTGTTCAGTTTATGATTTTTAAGCAAGTTTTCTGCAGTACAATCTGGTAATATATGTCTGTATATAAGGAAAATAATTTGCAGATCTAACAATGCCTCTATGGTATTTAAAGGAGAGTAGGTTTTGTATGTTTGACGGCTTAGTATGATCAATCGGATGCGAAATGAGAAGCAACACACATATAAAGAATAGCGAGAATTGGATCAAATAACCGCAATCTGTTAACAAATGTTAATCTCTTACATATCTCATATTCCAATACAAAGCATTGCACCAGCTGCTGGGCCCGGTGAAATGGGATAATTCTAGCAAGAGTTAACGTATATCAAAGATGGGACTCTATAGCTGGGGGATGGGATGGGACTCATTTGGATATAATTGCTTTGAACTCTCAAAGACATTGAATAACTGTATACATTTTTTAACAAATTTCTCTCTATAGGCAAAGACTGGGAAAAAAAGTTCTTTTAAAACTTATATATCATAATTATATAATGTGTAATATAATGTATAATATTTACGTTTAGCCAAAGGCAATTAAGGGCAAAAAGTTTTAATGAAAAACTAATTATTTTATATCTTACATATCATAAATAAAACAAAACGCAATTCTTCACGTCTTCATTGTTTGAGAAAGTATTAAAGCAGCGTAGCTGCATAATGGATCATCATCAGCGGAGCCAATCTATAAATGCAATTCGAGGCAATGCAGTAAATTGCATTAAGGATGTCCGAATCGAAGGGCCCCGCTCAATGATGATGCCAATGGAAAATTGTCAGCACAGGATGAGAAGACAGTCGAACCGAGCCGATGGGCCCTTGTCCGCACAAGGGTAAAGGTTTCTCAGTGCTCAGATCTCTGTTCTCAGTTTTCAGCTTTCGGCTTTGGGCTTTCGGCTTTCGGCTTCCAGTTAAAGTTTACGCCGCTCCGAATGACAGTTGACGGTTGACGGTCTGTCAAACGAATATCTGTCAACAGGCCGAACATCGCTTTCAATTCTGAAACGTTCGCGAAATGTCAGGAGGCAAAAATTTATGTGACTCGAGTGCGGATCGGAGCCGATTAAAGTGCGGGGGCTGTCAGAGAAATTCTCGTTGCAAATTATCGTACATTGGCGCAGTATTTCTGAACGCTCGTTACAGCAGTAGTCGTAGTAGTAGTAGTAGCAGTAGCAGCAGCAGCAATCAGCCGGACAGCTCCGGCCTTCCATCAATCGATGCGGCGATTCATGGCAGGGGCAGCGCAACATTTTTATGCGTCTGCATAATGAGTTGCAGTTGTTGTCGTTGTTCCCTTTGTTGCGTTCGTGGACGTCGATGTCCTGCGGTTGCTGCGCTGCTGTTGATTATCCCTTGACAGGGCATCAAATGCGAAAACGACCGCCCAATTTACATACAATGCACATCAATCCAACAGCCCCAACAACAACAGTAAGTACTGCCATGTGCACCTTTGTGGCAACAGGTTCTTTTTTTGTTCGTTTTTGTTTTCATTTCATTTTAATTCGCTTGGCTGCTCGGCTGTCTCGTTTTGCTCCTTTTGGGGCTCTGCGCCTTCTGGGCCGCACAATCAAGCGTACTTGTTGTCCAACTCCGATGGCAACAACTTCAGCGGCCATGACACAAGGATTGACAGCATGTCGTCGCTGTTCGGAATCCTGATTGACATGAGTAATCAACCAGCCGAAATGTGCCCACAAAACGCAGCCAGCAATGACACTGACAGCGCTGAGCAGCGGCCAAGCAGCAGCAGACCCGACTTACCGAACAGCCAAACAACCAACAGCAACAACAACAACACCAACTACAACAACAACAACATGGAAATGGAAATGCTGCTCTGAGGGCCAGAGTCAGAGCTACCAATTTATTGTTAGCTTAAGCTGAATGCGACTGAGAAGCTGGGCATCGCTTGAAATTATGTACATATGGTCTTTGCATAATCGTAGAATCAATAAATTATTTAATTGCATTATCAATTGAACTCCGAAAATTCGGAACATTTTGGGTTTTTTTCTAGTTTATGGAGAGCAAAGAGTATAATAGCTTGGTGCGTGAGCTCTGGGAACCATCTATGACACCATATCTATCGATTCACTTTGATAGATGACAGATCGCTTGATTTTGATCGATATAATAATGTATATAGCATAGCAGATAGCTGAAACAAGGCTTGTAATTAAATGGATAATCTAGTGAACTAAGTAATAATTATAGATATTATAATTATGCAAACAAATATTTGTGGCTAATTAAAAAATTATCTCATTTAGCTTTTAAAAACTATATATTATATAACATATATTTTAATAAGATTATATTCTAAAAGTTGAAAATAAAAAAAAAATAATTTAATCAATCAAATTTAATTGTCTCAATAAAACTTCGACATTTAATCTGTGCTCTTTTTTCTATATTTATTTATTTTATTTTAATATATTTATTATATATAAAAATCAATCAAATTTAATTATCTCAATAAAATTTCGACATTTAATCTGTGCTTTTTTTATTTATTTATTTTATTTTATTTTAATATATTTTTTTTTGTATATATAAAAAGCTTGAAAATAAAATACATTGATAAAGTAGGATTTTCGATAAGCAATTGAGCTGTTAAGTCCATCGTTGATGGTAACGATTTATGAAAACATTTGTTGAAGAAAAACTATTGACAATGCCCATGAAATTGAATGAATATGGAGTCCGACTGTGCAATACATTGTTTGTATATGTGTGATTAATATTTGTGATTAATATTTGAAATATGAATATGCTCAGAAGGAGAAGAAGAAGAATATAGTTCTGTAACTTTCACATAAGCAGATCGACGTATGACTCATGTAAACCAAGCATTCGAAACTGTTAAAAAATTATGATAACTATGGAAGTACACCAACAACACTTTAAAGATAGACAATGATAAATCTACTTTTAAAATAGACAGCGAAAACTTAATAATTTTAAAGTAACTAGAGTTTATTTTTATATAGCTGTAATAATTTAAAATTCATGACTGGACTCACACATTTTAAAAATAGACCATGACGAATCTAATTTTAGGATAGAAAACTTTAACTAAAAATTAGAAAACAAAAATTAACTTGAAGTGTTATCGATTTTAGTTTATTCTAAGAATATTTTAGTATATTCTGATCTCTTCCCTATGGATATCAGCTACATGATTCACCAGAAGGGGATTGTAAAGTGAGCTGATAATATAAGAATATTACCGAATTTTGGATTGGTAAATGCTTGTTTCAATTATGATAATCATAATCTTTAACTAACCAACCAAAAACCAAGAAGAATTTTCAACTTCAGCTGCTATCACGAGATAAATTAAAAATTATTTAAAAACTTACCAATATACCTGAAGTAACTCGAAAATTAGATATATTTTAGAATCCGAATCGGTTGTAAAGAAATTGCACATTGGCAGCCAATTTACGCATCAAATGCAAATGCAAATTGTACTCGGGGTGACAGCTCCCTCAGACGTCGAGTCCTTTCGATTACATGCACATTCGATTCCATTGTCGCATCGACTGCGCCTTTGATGAAGGCGACACGACATTGACAGACGGCAGCCGATTGACTTCTGACAGCCAGCAGCGAGCAGGGAGAGGCCACCGCACCACTGTACCACTGCACCACTACACCACTGAGCCACCAGGCAGCAGCAGATGGGATCTGGCACAACGGCCACTGGGTTCGATCATCTTGGGGCATCGAGGAATCGAGACAAGGTCCACGCTGCTATTCTGATGACTTTTTGTCAGGCTGATTGACGTCAACGACTCAACGTGCGGCTGGCATATAAATCTTGAAGCTCGTTTGCTGCCTCATCTTCGCATCAGGCTTTCAGCTTCAGCTTTCAGGGATTATGCCGACGAAAACGACGTCGACGACGACGACGACGGCGGCCATAAACAATGTCATTTTAAATTGGCCATCGATGGGACAATAAATCGTGGAATGAATTACTATCCGTGGATTTAATTTAAATTAATAAAAAAAGCCTTGCCAAACACGCCGGTAATTGCTGGAGCGAAAGTATACGCTCAGATACATTCACAAACTTGGCCCAGAAAGGGCGTAACTAAGTCTCAGTTCGAAAGTAGCCCCAAATCTGACTAAGCTCTGGCTATAAATACGAACGTTTGAACTCTACTCAAGCACAGTTCGCTTGGGAGTTCAGAGTTCAAGCATCGCCTAGGCAAGATCAACGCTTAAATCTGCAGCAGCACCATGGCCACTAAGGTAAGATCCATAAGGCTCACTTAATCCAGTGACTAACAGATCTCCTTCGCTGCAGATGTCCATCGCCTTTGTCTTCGCCCTGCTGGCCATTGTGGCCGCTAGAGCGGCTCCGTTTCATGGTGGTCATGGAGCCACCAGCCACGCCTCTGTGCATCTGGTGTCCCACGACGACCATGACGGAGGCCACCATGACGGAGGCCATCATGGCGGACACCATGGCGGACACCACGGCGATCAACATGACTCCCATGCCGAGTACAACTTCAAGTACGGAGTCAAGGATCCCAAGACCGGTGACGTCAAGGAGCAGAGCGAGACGAGGGACGGCCACAAGGTGACTGGACACTACGAGCTGATCGATGCCGATGGCCACAAGCGCACTGTCCACTACACCGCCGACAAGCACAAGGGCTTCGAGGCGCAAGTGCTTCGCGAGAAGGTGCACCACCACGTGCCCGTCCACCACGGACACAGCGGCTACACGGGCGGACACGTTGAGTTCGAGGAGCACTCTGTGTCCGGACACTCTGACTACTCCGGCCATGGCCATGAGGACTATCACTCGCACGGCCATGACAGTGGACACCATGGCTCCAGCTCTCACGGCTTCTCCCTGAAGCAGGAACATGGACACGGACACAGCCACGGACACGGTCACGATGCCGGACACGGACATGATGCTGGACACGATGCTGGTTATGAGCACTCATACGGCGGACACGAGCACAGCTATCATTAAAACAAAAAAACAGAACCAATTTCAGGGATCGTTGGGATCTCACCTTGAATAGAGTACCAAATATTATTGTTATATGTCCAAATAAATACTGCAATATTTTTCCAAAGTGAAAATATATGAAATTTTCATCGTTCGTTCATCAAGAGAAAGGAGTAAATTGGCTTCGTGCAATCTGCAAATTGCATCAATTTGAAGCTAGAGACAAATTGCAAATTGTACTTGTTTCTCTTCAGTTTATAACATTGACATTTTTTGGTAATACCTTTTATTTATTATTAAAAGACATTGACAAGACTGGAGTCAACTTAAATGTAAACAATAACAAGTAAGAAAACTCTAGTCGGAGGTGCCCGACTAGGAGATCCCCTGAGCCCCGTCCGATTTGCATTGTTTAATACGCTATATAGCTTGCAAATAACATTAAATTTTGCAAAATTAAATTATAATTTTGAAATTTTATTCAACTAGAATGTATGTTAATAAAAAATAAATTAATAATTAAATAAACAAATCAACAAAAAAAAAGAAGAAAAACACACATCCCCGCACTTGGACTCGAACCTGCATCTATTTACTACATATGTATCGTTAAAGCACATCATCTCAACTAGCAAAACCACATCATGTTTATAAATTTAATAAAAAATTAAAAAAGTTACGCTGTAGTCACTGAGTTTCGAACTCGGCACCTTTCGTTTACGCGCTTTGCGTCTATCCACTACGCCACACCAGTATTGCGTTGCTTGTTGGCAAAACCCAAAGTAGTACTACAAGGGCGATATGTGACAAATACAAAACTAAAGAAGCTAAAGAAGCAGATACAATCGCAATTGTAATTCTTAGAATATGCTGAAATGCGCGCATATGAACGTATGAGTATATGTACATACAAAAACGGTTGTCTGTTTCAATGTATGCGTGTAAAGGGCGATATATGACAAATACAAAACTACGGAAGCAGCTGAAAATGCAAACACAATTCAAACACAGATTTGGGTGAAGAATATGCTAGAATGAATGGCCTTGAATGTATTGGTGCACATGCATAACAGAGGCGCTTGCACGTTTCAATGTATGTGTATGTGTATATGTTATTTGCTGCGCGTCGCTGCTTGCCACGTGCTTGTGATAATTAGCTAAACGTTTTGTTTAATAAATCGGGACTGACTTAACAGAATTTGATGAAACTTTCAGCATATGATTCTATTGAATTTTTTACATTTTATAAAAATGCTAATTTAATTACATGGTTATATTTGCAACAGACTCTCAATGGGTGTTTGATGGCAGGGGGGGAGGTTAATTAGTAAAAAGAGCCGGTATCCAAAAAATAAAAAAATATAAATTGCATAAAATTCACACGAATCTATATGCAAAATTTGAGGGGTCTAGCTCTAAAGGTGTGGGAGATATAATTTTATAACATGTTTTCGATAAGGTTTAAAATCGATAACAATACAACCAAAATAGATATCGTTTTTTGGTAACAAACTTGACCTGCGCGTGCTATCCACGGATCCAACAAAAAAAAAATGCAAGTCTCTAGCTTGTCTAGATGCTTCAATCGACGCGTTCAAACATACGGACGGACGGACGGACAGACGGACGGACGGACAGACGGACGGACGGACAGACGGACAGACAGACAGACGGACAGGGCTAAATCGACTCGTCTTGTCGCGCTGATCAAGAATATATATACTTTATGGGGTGTCACACGCCTCCTTCTGCCTGTTACATACATTTTCACAAAACCATTATACCCATTTTCCCATTTTCAATGGGCTCAGGGTATAAAAATATTTATATATAAAAAGCCTAAAATAACAGAAATTATCAATAATACCACCAACTGGGGGTACTTTATTTGCCAGTACGGCCAGCTATGCCCCAATTCACAGCCATTTTAGTTTGTAATATTATTGATGCTATAAATGACAGAGAGTAATTGCAGGAAACTTATATATTAAATAGATTATAATCTTAGATATAAGTAAAAATCTAGGAACTACCGGCTCAGTCATGGGCACTATCAGTGATACCACGAAGATGATCTGCAAGCAAGGATTTTATTAAGGGCAGAGAGAGTTCAGAGGAGTACACATGATAAAATTTATTATAATTTATGCATAACACGTGTAACGCGCTATGCAAAGAATAATCTGATGTGCATAAAGGTAAATACAACGGACGAAAGTGTCTGGTTGTTCTAGAGGGAACAGAAAAGTTAAGCTGAACTAACAGACATGGCGAATCAATTTTACCAATAATCAAATTATGTAGGAAAACAATCCCCAGAATTGTTCTACGGTTAATTAAAGATGGAAGATTAATAAGAAGAAGCCTACTCTGATAAGACGGTAAACGAAGATTTGGATCCCAGTTTAGATCACGCAACGCAGAGATAAGAAACTGTTTCTGGACCGATGCAATACGGTCCTGATACAATTTATGCTGTGGAAACCAAATAATTGAACAGTATTCTAAAATAGGTCGAACCAGCGAAGTATATAACAGTTTGGTTATAAAGGGATCTTTAAACTCCTTTGACCAGCGTTTAATAAAACCAAGAGCACCTTTAGCTTCATTTACGATAGTAGAGACATGAAGATTGGAAGAAAATTTTGTGTCAAAAGTAACACCAAGATCTTTGACAGTTAAAATTCGTTGCAGGGAAATGTTGTTAATAGTGTAATTAACAATATGTGGGATGGTACGACTGAAAGTCATTGTCATACACTTGGAACAATTTAAATGCAACTGAATAGTCGCACACCAAAGCTGAAAGGAATTAGGGTCATCTTGAAGGCGAAAATGATCAAGCAAGTTGGAGTATGAAAAGCAGAGCTTAACATCGTCTGCATACATAAAAATTTTCGAGTGAATAATATAGCTAGGAAGATCATTTATAAAAAGGGAAAACAGCAGCGGTTCTAAATGACTGCCCTGCGGTACGCCTGATGAAACAGAGATAAGCTTCGAAATTGATGTCCGCAACAATACCCTTTGAGTCCTGCCTTTCAAATAGGATGAAATCCAAGACACAAGTTTAGGGTGAAATCCTAAATGATCAAGTATGCAAATTAAGATATTGTGATTAACTGAATCAAATGCTTTGCTTAAATCAGTATAAATAACATCAGTTTGAATTTTGTTTAAAAAGCTATAGTTGATTAGAGAAGAAAATTCTAATAAATTAGTGAAAGTTGATCGATTCTGGAAAAAACCATGTTGAGATGGCGAAATAATCGATTTACAAAAATGTTGTAAGTTTGAAGCTATGATTTTTTCAAATAATTTCGGGATAACAGACAGTTTAGCTATACCTCTATAATTTGAAATGTCAGACCTCCCACCTTTCTTACGTAATGGGATAATAAATGATTCCTTCCAAATAAAGGGAAAAACAGAAGTTTCTAGGGACAAATTGAATAGTTTTAATAAAGGTAACGGTAAAGAAGCACTGCATTCCTGTATAACACAGCTTGGAATATGATCAGCACCAGGCGAAAAAGATGATTTCAAAGTCCGAATGGCAGAAACCAAAGAAGCAAGGGAAACACTAGGAACATTGATAATATTCGTTGCCGGACTAACAAATGGGTACGAAGGAGTGTGGGAGTCATTAGATGAATAAGTGGATTGAAAAAAATTTGCAAAAAGATCAGCAGAATCTGGATCATTACAAGATTTTTTCTCCCCAAAGAAAAAATGGAAGGTAAATTAGAAGATTTACGCTTAGAGTTTACAAATGAATAAAATTGCTTAGGATCACGAACGAATTTCCTTTTGCACCGTAAAAGGTAATTCTCATAACACCTAGCATTTAAAAGATTAAAATTTGACTTGGCTATTGAGTATTTAGACCAGTCAACGATTGAACCAGACTTTTTAAAATTCTTAAAACATTTGGTTTTAATATTTCTAAAATTGGAAAGAGTCTGAGTAAACCAGGGGGGCTTATTAGAAGCAGGCCTTGAGAGATACAAGGGAACACAGACATCAAGGATAGAGCTTAGAGTTTCATAGAAAATGTTCGCTGCCAAATTAATATCAACTGAGTCGTATAAAAGCGTCCAGTCAGTTAAAGGTCCACCAAAATAAATGGACACTTTTGAAATATAATCGCGAAAAATTTTAATTGGAAAATTTACTATTGATACGGTGCACAGTTGAAAGTATTTAAGAAGAAAAATTTATTAGATTGGTATATGATTCAAATATTTAATAAAATATGGCTCTAATGAGCCATATTGTCTAAATAGGGACATCCTTACCTTGAACCGAACTGCATTACAGAAGTGCCTCATGCATATTATATAAAAACGATAAAAACGTTGCATTTGGACGTCACTGAGTGCGAGTACTCTGTTTCCATAGGGACAGCTGGGCGCAGTAAACTTTGTTGCCAAATTATTATATATCACGCTCAGTGGGCGTAAATATATAATATTTGGCAAGTTCTTAGAAGGAGTCTATGGTAATATAACTTGAACTGGATGCTCACACTCAGAAGATGTGCAAATTAATGACTTTTCGATATGTCACGCAAAGTGACAAACAATTTATTTTTGGGTCATCAATAGGAGCCCTTCAGTAACTCACTCCGATTTGTTAGCCTGTAGCCCACGCCCCCAATGAGTGTATTTTTGTGATCTTAGGTGGTCAACGCGAGTATACATTCCAAATTGAAATTCTATATCTTCAATTAATATTATTTCTGAAATACAGGCACATGCATTTTACCGTTTGCCACGCCCCCAGTGGGCGTATCGAGAAAAACTTGCTACTTTATAATTTGAGGGTATACGCGCGCATATGTTCTAAGTTCCAAGTCTCTAGCTTCAATAGCGTAGAAATAGATTGAATTAATCAGCGGGACGGACGGACTGCGTGGCGAACGTTGCACAAAACCAATATTCTCTTTTTATACCCTGAGCCCATTGAAAATGGGAAATCAGGGTATAATGGTTTTGTGAAAGTGTATGTAACAGGCAGAAGGAGGCGTGCCACACCTAATAAAGTATATATATTCTTGATCAGCGCGACAAGACGAGTCGATATAGCCCTATCCGTCTCTCCGTCCGTCCGTCCGTCCGTGGGAATGCTGAGATATTTTGAAGTACGCAAAGTAGAGACTTGAAATTTTACATGAATACTCGATAATACCATACGCTGCACAAGTTTATAAAATTTTTTGATAACTCATTCCATTTCGATTTTATGAGCATTTATCGATAATGTTAATGTGTTTTTAAGGCGTGGTTTATACATCGTTTGAACTAGAGACTTCAAATTTTCTGTCTGGTTACGTCTAATGAATACAGAGATAACGTAATCATTAGATTTTGGATGCCACGCCCCATTCGTCCCCAGACTTGTGCTTTGGCAAATACATATATATGAATGCCATTAATAAGTTGTGAAAGTTTGATGCACTTAGTCCATCGCTAAGAAAACTTATTAAACAATTAAATTCCCATAGTAATGCCCACATTGCTGCCTAAGCGCAGTCGCAGTCAACTGTGCAGTTGGCAGAGCGCGGGCTTATGCTTAAGTGCATACGTGTGTGTGTGTATGTGTTGTTTCTATGCATGCATAAAATATGCGTAGAATGATTTGATATTTGGCTCTTCACAGGGATACCCTGATCCCCTAGTCGAGCAGTCTCGACTAGAGCTCTCTTACTTATTCCTTTTGGAATCTGAGTAAAAACTACCCATTTAAGCACCAGATTCAAAATAAACATCATTTTTTCTCCAATATTCGATATCATATTGTAAATCAAAATCCAAAAAATATTACGCCCAACAAAAAACAAGTGAAAATGTTGCAGTTAGGCGCTACCGCTGCATTATACTCACTTATGATCAAAAAGCGGAGACTGCTAAAATATGTATTTTTTTCGATATGTCACTCCGTCAAACGATGCATGTATGTGTATCATTTTTAATGGTTTATTAATAGAAGTGGTCAACAGTAATTTAGCTTACATTTTTTTGTTTCTATCTTTTAAATTATGGGAGATACAGTTTTTCACCTTTCAGTAGGAGGGGAGTAACGGATAGATGGACATTGCAATATTACTTTTTTACTTCGTGAATGAGTAGAAATATGTAATAAAATAAAAATATTACATCCGTCTAGATTCGAACCCGCGTCTCATCATCCGTACAAGTACAAGTACATGTGTTCTCAAATAACTGATGTCTAACGGATTTCATTGAAATTTGCATAATCTGATCTTTTTTCATTTAATATATGATTTACCCTTATTTCTCATATTTAATGGGTTCAGGATATAATTATAAAATAAAGTAAAATTAGATAATTCACATATCAGGCCAAATGCAAAGTTTTATAACGCTAGCTCTAATTACGTAATATATTTAATTTTATAATTAAGCCACGCTAATGAAAACAGAAAACAGAATGGTATAAGGGATCAAATTGTAAAATCAAGTATGTTGATTTAATATATATGTACATAAGAGTAAACCTAGATCCAATAATACCTTAATTCGGGTCCAGAATCTGTAGACAGCGAAAAAAATCCACATGCAACAACAATCCACATGTTCAGATGATGAGTTTCGCTTAAAAGATTTGGAAGATAAAGCTTTTTCTGATTTGCCTTGCTTAAATTTTAAAAATGTTCTGTCTACAGTAATAAAGATATCAAATACTTCTGATTTTTGTTGAAAAGCTATTGATAGTTACTTAGGTGACAATATATTTTATGCTTAAAAGCCCAAGTCTTAAGCTACAATTGCTATTACTTATTAAGAAATATAATATTTCCCGATTTGCCACGACTATAATGGGCGTATCTGAAAAAGTAAAGTGTCTTTTTTCAAGCTGCGAATGAATTAGAGAAATGATTTTCGTTCATATATACAGGCAGATAGACAGTATGCCGAATGATACGACAGACAGCAAGGGGCCATGGCATAAAACCACTATGCTCCCTTCTCTTTACGAACAAGTATAAAAGATAAAATATAAGAAACCTTGTTTTATCATTTACTGGCAGATTCGGGGCGTAAGGCAAGAAAGGTTATGATTAATACTAAATTAGAGTGCTCTAGTGAAAAGTGCCCGACTAGGAGATACCCTGATATTATGATAATATTTCAAACACTTAACGCATATCGTAACAATGCTTATATGGGCCATAATGGGAAATTAATTTTTAAACAACTTTTTTTTAGACACACTTTCATGAAGCATTTTTCAGAGCCGTATTCAAAGCGCTCAAATATCTGTAATTGCCAAAGCACACGTCTCTATTATTTTAAATATTTACGTTCCCCAAAGAAACTTAACACTCTCACACGCACACTCGCAGTCTTTTACTATAAATACGAATGCTTGAGCTGTACTCAAGCACAGTTCGCTTAGAGTTCACAGTTCAAACAACGCCTAGGCAAGATCAACGCTTAAATCTGCAGCAGCACCATGGCCACTAAGGTAAGATCCATAAGGCTCACTTAATCCAGTGACTAACAGATCTCCTTCGCTGCAGATGTCCATCGCCTTTGTCTTCGCCCTGCTGACCATTGTGGCCGCTAGAGCGGCTCCGTTTCATGGTGGTCATGGAGCCACCAGCCACGCCTCTGTGCATCTGGTGTCCCACGACGACCATGACGGAGGCCACCATGACGGAGGCCATCATGGCGGACACCATGGCGGACACCACGGCGATCAACATGACTCCCATGCCGAGTACAACTTCAAGTACGGAGTCAAGGATCCCAAGACCGGTGACGTCAAGGAGCAGAGCGAGACGAGGGACGGCCACAAGGTGACTGGACACTACGAGCTGATCGATGCCGATGGCCACAAGCGCACTGTCCACTACACCGCCGACAAGCACAAGGGCTTCGAGGCGCAAGTGCTTCGCGAGAAGGTGCACCACCACGTGCCCGTCCACCACGGACACAGCGGCTACACGGGCGGACACGTTGAGTTCGAGGAACATTCGGTGTCGGGTCACTCTGACTACTCCGGCCATGGCCATGAGGACTATCACTCGCACGGCCATGACAGTGGACACCATGGCTCCAGCTCTCACGGCTTCTCCCTGAAGCAGGAACATGGACACGGACACAGCCACGGACACGGTCACGATGCCGGACACGGACATGATGCTGGACACGATGCTGGTTATGAGCACTCATACGGCGGACACGAGCACAGCTATCATTAAAAACAAAAGAACGAACCAAAATTCTATAGATCCTTGATATCTTACCTTGATTACCAAATGTTATTGTTATACATATATATCCCAATAAATAGGGGAAATTTATTCCAAAATGAAATCTGCGGCTTTTATTTTGTTTAATCTTGGAAAGAAATTTAACTAAAAATTATAATTCACAATTCAATTTATGATATCAGTTATATTCAAACCAAAGTTTGATAGTATTTGCTATAACATCATATCAATTTTTGGTTGGTTAATTTAATACGGTTTTCGCTTATTTTTTGTTCAATCTATTAAATTACTTTTCATTTGCCAACTAGATTTAAACATTCGGATGGAAATTTTGTATGAAGTGAAAAGTATAGATTAGATAGTCATCCGACTGATGTTTATTTATATTCATAATTATATAGTCGTGATTTCATAAAAATATTTTTTTTTTGTTTTCGAATGTATTTTATAAATAATTATATTATAATAATATAATTATAATAATAATATATATAATGAATATGAATTTTCCATAAAATAACAAAAATATAATTTATCCCAAATATATTTAGCTATAAATGATTATATATTAAGTACACTTCACACATAAGTATCTCTAGCCGCTCTCTAAACCAATTGCATGTGGAATTTAGCTGAATTGCTCTAATCAAAATTGTATTCACATTGAGTGTAAAATCCCTCTTAAATACATCCATAAATACATGTATATTATTGAAATAATTCAAACTTCACTGGACTCAACCGAGAGCATATGAATTTTCAGATGTAATACATTTCAGATAGCTGAAACAGATACAGAAATCAAGAGTATCACAAATACCCGCATAATTTAGTGTCTCTCAGCCTAGAGAGCAACCCCTATTAGCAGGGGCAAACCCAAAAACAAAAGCAAAAACAGAAGCTGAAAAACAGAAAAAAGGAAACATTTTTATCACTTACCACACAAATTCGAATTGCGCGACGCAAAAAATGCTATAATAAATAAAAATAATAGCAACTGCAATTTTCGCACTATATTTTATGTATAATGTATAAAATGCGTGCCACAAACAAAATACACTCACACACACTCTCACACACACACACACATACGGAACGTATAAAAATAATAAATTACTTCAATAGCCGGATAACTGCGAGCGGGCAAGAGGAGGTCGGGGTGGCTCTGCGAAATGGAGAAGAGCGTTTATTATGCGCACAATAAACGCGGCGGGCGCAGTGGCGACATAAATTAAATTTATGATGCTTATAAATATTCCACAGTCATTTGTAATACAGCAACAAGGAGGAGGACGAGCCGGCCAGGATAACGCAAGGATGCAGCCTGTCTGCCCAACAAATTGCCGCCAACAGGGGTAGCAATAGCAATACACACGCGCACACACACACACACACTCTCTCATTCTCATGCGAAATAAGCGCTGATTTATGAATATGGGACGAGCAGTCCACAAAATGTCCCTGGGCCCATCAAGCACATTATGCGAGAACTTTAAATCAAATCATTTTGGGGCACTCGCAATGGGCAGCTCGAGAGTGCTAAAAAGGTGGATCAACTCAATCATTTTCATTTTATTAAAATCTCAAAATGATTGAGAGTGATTGGCGCTTTTTGAAAAGAGATAAAATTGCATAAGAAACTAGAAATGTGCATAGACGCTATAAGAATTGTATAATTGACATTGATTGCTGTGTTTCAAATGGATCGTAGAAATGTATATAGATCATATGATCATTAGAAGGTTATAGCAAGCTTAATTTAGTTGCGATTATAGGTGAATGCTTAATGATTGACATTGATTGACGCTGATTGATATCAAACTATATTAGAAACTTGAATCTGTAAACAGAACTCTGCCATAAATACAATATATTTTAAGAACTCTATGATTGACTTTGATTTCTTAGCTTCGAAGACAGCTAGTTCATAATTTATTGAGTATGATCACAGGAAATATAGATCATATTTACTTCCGAAGTTGATAGAAAGCCAAGCTCAACCTAAAGATTCTATGCGATATTAATTGTTCAATTAATTTGATCTTTGATCAATTTAATGATCTTCACATAAAATAATTTTATAAACTTTAAATCGGAAAACATAGCTTAGTTATAAATATATGTCTTAAAAATCTCTTGATTATTATAATAGGATAATGGGATATTAATAGATTAAAACATTGTATTAGAACTGCCTATATTTGCTTAGCTTTTTAAGCTCGGTAATTTTCTATGATCATTCATTCTATAATCATTAAAAATTGAATCATATAATAGCTAGAAGTCCATAACAAACACAGCTCTTTTATGAAACCCAAATGAATGATAGTGAGTTACGACCTATGATTAACTCTTGTTTCATGGATATAATGTGCATAAATCCAAATTTATACAATTTATGACTAGAGTGAGGAAGAAAAAAAAATAGATTAGATTAAGATTGAAAGAGAAAAAATATAAAATTGAAAGATCAAATTCAAATTCATAAAAAAATTGGGTAAGTGAAGCTGAAACTGAGATTACTTACTTCTGTTTACAGAAGCCACTTGAATAATGTAAATATAAAAGAGTTAACAGAAATATGCGAATGATTAATGAAGAGTCCAATCCATACCAGCTCGATACGTATATATCATACCCTAGCTTGTCTGCTGCAAGTAAAATTTGTTAAATTAAAAGTAAATATTAAATTAGGTAAATCCTTTCAAATATAGATAGGTGATATATGAGTTTTAACTATATTTTAAATCGATTTTATTTGAACTACCCCAAAGTCGATATATTAATATGTATATATTATGGATATAAGCCATTGCTGAACATAGGGTATGTACTCTTCGTACAACAGCATTTCCCTTAACATTGGTTGCCCATTACATTCATAGAATTTGATATTGTAGTATGCTAATTCTCGATTCTCGACTGAGGTAAATAACGTTATTAACTCGTAAATAAAAGCGAACGCACTTAAAAGCCAAATTTATGCCTTGAGTAGATTTCGTGAACAGGAAATATAAATCTATTAAGCTGATTCCATATATATATCCACATATATATTCACATACATCGAGTATATCGATTCGAAAGTTAATTA
This sequence comes from Drosophila meridionalis, assembly GCA_035045145.1. Lineage (NCBI taxonomy): Eukaryota > Metazoa > Arthropoda > Insecta > Diptera > Drosophilidae > Drosophila > Drosophila meridionalis. Next base: position 11,726,248 of record JAWNPG010000031.1, read on the forward strand.
ATAAGCAAAATCAATAAATATTAAATGCAATTAGCACTTGCTCGTGGCTTATCGCGTATCGCGTATCGCGTATCGCGTAATTGCGATCGGTTCGAGGCTGACATTAAATTAGCTCATCTGAGAGAGAACATGGCGTTAAATGCAATTTTATCATAAATTCGGTGTTTGACACTTTGCGGTTTATTTATGTGCCCAAATGAGATTTAAATTGTTTAATTTAAGCTCAGCAGAACGTAAAGTTGCTCGGATCGTAAATTAGCCTGATTGCGATTTATTTCAGCTGCCGAAAACCGACAAAAAATAAAAACTTTGCCAACACTTCAATGAATTTGATTTTAACTAGACGACGGACGGGCTCGAGAGTCGAGCCGCTGAGAGCTGGACTAAGCAAAAGCTTTGATCATTTGCATTGCAAATTGGGTTCGCTGTTGCCTCGCAAGCGCATAAAAATGAAGTAAATATATATTTTATGTTTCACTTGTCGTCGTTTAATGCCATAAAAATGGGTATGTGTCTTATTAACTGATGAGAATGTCGTTTAAAATACACAAAACCGGTATGGCACCAGCCAAGTGAGCGCAGTCAGCCCAGTCAGCGCAGTCAGCCAACCCAAGCGAACCGAGCTTCAAGACCCAGCCAGGGCGCCCCCAAATCCAAGCGCCCGTTACCTGCCTTGGCGTCATTAATTTTGGAATCGTAAAGCCCACAATATGTCAAATGAGACCACACAGCGTCGTAAAATTCAAAGTTTATGGCACTCGCTCAGCTTTGTCGAGGGTTCGGATTTGGTTTCGGTTTGGTTTTCGCTTTGGTTTTGGCTTCGGCTCGGTCGGTCTTTGAATTTTTGATCAGAGTGTGGCGTTTTTAATGGCTTCGCTTTAGGTGCTTTGCTGTCTAAATGTGTTGCGTGTCTCGGTTTATAAACGCTTGCCACAAAATTAAGCGTAACTTATTTGTCAACTCGGCCAAGATTTCGTTTTCGAATTTCGTTTGCGCCGGCAATGGGAAAACTTGAATCTCAATAGCCAACACTTATCATTCAGATCGTGCTGACACAACATGTTACTGCTGCCTTTACTAATTAGCCAACTCATTTTGTTGTTTATAATATCAAAGCATTCGCCAAGACAACAGCTGAAACACTTTTTTCACCAAATGGTACAATCAAGTTTCTTTTTCTTTACCATGAATTTAATTGATTTGCGCCGACATTCAAAACACAATTTACGATATTTGTCAGAGAATGAGAAAGTTGCAAAATAAATTTTTTAAATAAAATAAGAAATTTTACAAAACTCTGAATATATATATATTTTTATATTTAAAAGCTCAAATATTTGCCAAAATAATTTTATACAGATAATAAAGAAAAAGGTTTCAAGAATGAAAGCATTACAATACGGAATACATTTTTCTAAATTTTTTAAAATTTTAAAAATTAATTTAATATCAAAATAACTTTATGACTTAAATTCAAATAACAAAATCAATTTATAAAAATATAAATAAAAAATATATATAAAAAAGTTTTTCTTTAATTTTTTGCATGAAATTTTTTAACACTCTGTATACATTTTATTAAGTTTTGAAAACTTTAAAATAATTAATTTTAACAGAAAATATAGGAAAATAGTTAAAAGTGGTTTATTAAATATGATACCATTTTGTTATAACATCCTAACAATAAATATATTTTATTAAAAAAAAAAAATTTTTAATTAAAAATAATTAAAATAATTTTTTAAAATTCTGAATGACTTTTTAATCCTTTAAAGAAGCAAACATTTCCAAACATTTCCAAAAATTAATTTGAATCTGAAAATATAAAAAAATGTTTTAAATAGATATTAATATTTAAAAATATAATTTAAGATACTATATACTTTAAAATGTCATCCAATCTGCTAGTTCCTCGAATATACTATATAATATATATAATTAATCTAATATATGTATATAAATCCATCTAATATCTGTATATACTCAATCTTTCTTTGAACTGCTTCAAGGAAACCACAAATTTATACGACAGATTGACTTTAGCACTCAATTTAAGTGTCGGCGCAGCAAAACACAAAACGGCAAAAACGCCAGTGTCAAAATTATATAAAATCGAAATACACTCGATTGTAACTGATGGCCCATGGCAGCCATAATAATCTTAAATGCTTTATAATAACCATAAATGTTTGAAATTCATGTGTCAAATGCCTTTTGGTCGCGCAGCGAGTGGACGGACAGGCGCGACTGGGCCACTCGCAGCATGGAGTCTCCACTGGAGCCCCCTGGTCCACAGTATCTCTGGTCTCTGGTCTCTGGTCTGTGCCAACTGACCGACTAAATGCATGAAAATTGTTTATGACCGTTTCGTATCTCTGTCTCTCTGTGTGTGTGTGTGTGTGTGTGTGTTTGGGTCTGTGGTGTATTTGAATTTAACTGATTTTTAATGTGCATGCAGACCCAAAGAGAGAGGGAGAGAGGCTGGGGCGTGGGCAAAATTGCGAGGCTTGTGGGCGGCACGCAGTGCAAGATAAATAATCACATGGGGCATTACTTTGGGGTCGCCGCTTGCATTAGCCAATTTGCGGCAGTTTATGGCTGTATACATTTGGCATGATTGGGGCTACTGTTTAATAAACTCGTTGATTTATGGCTAATTAAATTAGTTGCCGTATTAATTTATGCTTGTTTACGCGCTCATGCGCAATGGCTGCCTCAATGGGTCATTGCTACAGTCGCTGCTCGGCCAAGTGAGTGGATTTCATGATTAATGATCGCAAAATTGGGTTGCCGTTGCCGTTCAGTTAGACTCATGTGTGTGTGTGTGTGTGCGAGTGTGTGTATGTGTGTTATGCCAGAATTTAAACTGAAGAGCAAGAACCGTGTAACGCCCTGGCTGTCAGTTGTGCATCACGATTGGAAGCCACCATCAGCTCATCGTCAATATCCAGGCCCGAGGTCCCGCATCGCAAGTCGTGCTTAATTCACCTGGCTGGAGGCTTTTCAGGTGCTAACCACACATAACCGCAGCCCATTTCGGCCATGCTTATCCCAAATGGCAATCAGCTTAATAACAGCCTCGTCTCAATGCCGATCACGGGTTTCTCTCGCACGGCCAGTGAATGTTTTCTTGCCGCTCTACGCACTGTAATTATGCTGCACAGTGTACTGCTGTCAGCCAACTGCTAGCTAACTAGCCCCAGAGCTTTTCACTAGCCACAGTTGCCTGAGACCAATCATAAATACTGGAGTTAGGCTGCCCATTTTCATGAATACTTAGTAAAGTCAATCTACGGCTAAGCAGCTCATTTTGGAGCAGAGTGCGGATGGTATTGTTACATGAGAGTAAAGCTACTCCTGAGCTATGCTGCCTCAGTTTGATCGAAGAAGAAGCAATTCAGGGAATTACGGCAAACATCAAGAGCCTGGAGGCAAGGATAAAGTAGTTAGAGACTCAACTCAAGATAAGTAATTCTGATAAGAATTATTACTAGACAACAGACGACTTGTTGATATCCAATCAGACTCCAATGAGGTACAAGATGTAATAGTACAATAGATATAAATATCAGGTCAGATCAGATCTGAAAACTCTAGACAGTTTATATACGACAAAAACTAAAAATCTTGAAAGTAAATTATCTGAAAAAGAAATGGGTGGTATTAAACTACACCACTCAAGCTGCATGGGAAGAGAGACAGCTGAATATGATACACGCGGAATATGATAACCTGAAAAAGCTCAAAACCATTTTGTGTGCCCTGTGATTCGAATCTAGTTGATTTAGGTTAGAGTCAGGAAACTTTAATTGTCGGGAGACAATCGGGATTCGGCAAACTGAACGACGAGTTTTGTTGATATGAAAATCTTGATTTATTAAGGAATATATCTAAAGGACTCTGATACCAACGATACTTATGAGCAGTACAGCCACTTCTCCATTGATGGTGTGGAAGAACAGTTAAATCGCATATGATTCTTTTTCTTACCAGCTCAATACAAAGTTGTCAACTTATGATGAAGACTATTGTATTCCAAAAATATTTAATTTCGGGATGGTGGCATAAGAGTTTCTAATTTACGGAAAACTCCTAAGCAAATCGATTATTAGATGTTTTCAATTTGCATTTATATTTATCTTTAAGGAATATATATTATGACAAATGATCTTAGCGGTTTTTTGCTTTTTTTATAAACTATACAAATTTGTCCAAATGATGATCAAAACAAAATAATAACAAATGTTATCTATTTTAATATTTTAATCGATAACTTCAATTCAAAACAAACTTTTGAAGAATTTAATATATCCGAATAAATATCAAATAATTATAGCAATTTTGAGTATATATATTGTGGCAAAATATGCAAGAGGCAGAAATAAGTAATAAGTTGAGTTGATATTCCTCCAGATACTCCTGAATAAACTATTTGTACTTGTTAGAAATTAAAAAAAATTCTCTACCTCTCTTCTATTTTCATTTTAGGATTAGAATTGATGAATTCAACTTTAATTAAATTTAAATTAAAATTCAATTGTTTGAAGTGTAAGAACTGCAAAATGCAATACTTGCCCCGCATGTTACCCCAACGCTTCGAGGCTCTACCTTGCTTACTGAATAAATATCGTATATCATTCATTCCATATTTCAACTACAAGTCAGTTTAATAGAGTTTCATGTATAATTATAGAGCTCTTTCATTACATTCAGATATATAGGCTCTACAATTTATGCAACCCAGAGGGGCAGTAGTATTAGTAGTAGACAGCTCGCGTTTCGCAATTATAAATGTGTTTGCATGTCTTTGATGTTTATTATGCAATCTTAATTAATTTCGATATGATTGATATGATTCGAGCAGTAAAACACAAACGAAATAAAAAAGAAACAGAAATAAAAAACCCTTTCGAAAAGTTTGCGCATAATAAATCACCCAGGCAAAAACGTGCACGCGGCAGACATTAGTCAAAGAGGCCAAAGGCAGGCGGGCAGGGTTTGTTGTTGTTGTTGTTGCTGGCAAAACGCATAAACATTTTACAGCGCAAACAATTAACTAAAAATAACATAAAAGAGTAGGCACTGACCCAGCCAGACAGACAGACGGACAGAGGCCAACCAGCACAGAAACACAAAAATGATTTATGAACGTCACAATCGCATTTCGGGAAAGTTACATAAATTAACACATGTCTTCGCCGTAATGAGTCAGGTCTTGTCAAATGCCAGTTGCCGGTTGCCGGTTGCCGGTTGCCAGTTCCCAAAGGCAGTTAAACAGCCTAATACAAGACACATGTAATTAACTAACTACACTTTTACAGATTTTCTTTTTATCCAAAAAGACTCTAAATGTTATTTAATGTATTTAAAAACGAAATCTTCAAAATGTTGATAGGCCTTATACACCTTATACACGCATAAGCATCATGCATATATCTTTCCATATTGAAATATTCAATCAATCATTCAAATTATATTAGAGTTGCAATTCATATTTTTATAAGGTCAAAATATTTTGTATTAAATATGCACATTGAAGAATGTGTAGGCATACAAAAAAATGTTTGATAATATTTCATGTGTATAAATCCGATATATATTGTAGCTTTATATATATGTATATATGTACATATATAATAAAAAAAAATTAAAACAAATTCTTTAACATTTAACATTGCAAACTTATACATATTAAATAATGTTTATATCTTACCATATCGATTATTATCGATTTTTATAAATGATTGAAGTTCAATAACTGAGAAATTGACAATATAGCATCTCTTGAAAGTAACTCGAGGAACCAAATTCTATTAAGAGTTAAGAAAATGTTTCAAGTAGCTAGATTATAAATATTAAAAATAGTTTATACTAAATCCAATTGATTTTAGTTTATTTGTATTAATGATTGTACCAAAATCTTAACTATACTTTTATAATATATTTTATAATATTATAATAAATTATATGTTTAAACTAAATTTTTGAACAAAGTTTGTTTAAGAGTAGTGAAAGGGTGGAGATTAGCTGTTCAGTAATATGGTTTTTAGTTTTTATGATTCAAGCTGATATTGTCAACAATAAGATCCAACTCTTAACTACGAGCTTCACATATCTTATGTTGTGCACTTTTTATTATAATTGCTCATATTTTTTTTTTTATCAATCTAAGCTCAAAATTATGTCTTACATTTTTAGAGTTAGTCAAGTTTATTTAAAAAAAAAAAAATTAATATATATTTCAAGTATCAATGAATTGAAAATTTAATGATATATATTTCGAAATAGGATTTCATCCTTTAGCCATTACCGCTGGAACGATCTAGGCCAGAAAATGGAACACAAAATTAATAAATCATCGGATTTTATGATCATCGTTTTGCTATGATTTAGACCGATGAGTCTGTAGTTGTGCTTTGGAAAAAGCTTCAATATTAAGACTATTGGCAGACTTTTCATTACCGTAAGTCTATCCATAATAAACAGTTTCTCTTTCAGCTTTGAAGTGCTCTATCAAATAAAACAGTTCTGCCAACTCAAAGTTGTAATACTCAAAAACGAACACGCTCTATATTATATTAGACTGAATAAAAACTAATTTATAAAGATGCAGATTTCAACTAATCACAACTAAATGACTTTTAGAATAGCATAATAAATTCTACTACGATTACTGCTTCCTCCTCCAATATTGTATCTTATAACCACATGTCAATATGAAGAACTTAAAGATTGCCGCTTTAATACATAAATTAATCATATTCGGACTATTGGAAACATTTGAAAGCCAAACGTTATGAGAAAAGTGCAATTCTGGACCTGGCAGAGTGGGTGCGTGAGGATGTATGTGTGAGAGAGAGAGAGAGAGTGGGCCACAATGACAACGCGGCTGAAACAAAAGAGAGCATGGAGAAGAAGAGGCAGCGGAGAGCAGCGCAACAAATGAATTGCTAAGTTCATTCAAATGGGGCAAGCTGCAAACGCCGGCAATAAAGAATGTGTGCACATGTGCCCCGAGGACAATTCACAGATAGTCCGACACACACGCTCGTGCGAGCGACACAAAGGCAGGCCCAGATAGCAGATACGAGAGGCGAGAGGCGAGAGACGCCAGATCCCAGATCCCAGGCTCGGGCTCTGGCTCGGGCTCGGGCTTGGGCTCCGGCTCCGGCTCAGGTCCGGGCAGACACTAATTCGATCCGATAATCATGGAGTCCCGCCAAAGGGCATGAATTGTAATTTCCTCTTTCGCGGAATTAACTGTCGGGCCCTGTCGCTCGCTCGGCTGGCTTTCAATGTTTTTTTCCCTCTCCCCCTCTCTCTTTCTCTTTTTTGTCTTTTATTATTTTTGCCCTGTTTCGCACACATTTTGAAAAACTGGCTATCGAGCCATTGTTTTTTTTTTTTTTTGTTATTTTTCGCCCAGCGCTTTGTATTTATGTGTCATATTTATTTATTTATTTAAAACATTGCGCTTTTGTTGTTACTTTTTCATATGGGCCCGTTGTTCGCTTTATCAGTCGTGTGCATCCGCTTCCACTGCAAGCCGAAAAGCCTGGAAGCCATTTATTTGCAAAGCATATTCTCCTGTACAACGTATTATCCTTTGAAGTTTAGACTTTGTTTATGAACTGGCAAAAACACACGCACATATACATATATGTGAATATATTTTGCAATTACTCTAGAAAACATTTGCGAACGAAATTTACATTGTTCACGCTTAGCTTAACTGCAAATATTATTAGTGCTACATAATATTATATTACGGAATTTAAACACAAATTGAATACTCAGAAATTATTTTTAGAATTTAATTCATGTATAACTAAATTGAATCATGTGATTTTATTGTATAGTAAAAAATATAGTTTTTAATTTCTTATAATTTTTTTTTTTCTTAAATTATCTTTAATTAAAAACATATTTCATCATTAATTTAATAAATAAAGCAAAATCTGCATATAGATTACTTAAGACTTTGTGTATTATTATATAGACATTAATTTCATTAATTTATTGTTGTGATATTTATTATATACGAGTATATGATATAAAATATATATATATGACAATATATATAAAAAATATAAAACAAAACAATTAAATTAGAAATAAATATTTTTTCTTATTTATAGTATTTTCTCTAGTATAATAGTATAATATATACCATTATAATAGAGAAAATATACAAAATATATTAAACACAATATTTATTTATAATTTTATTGATGTTTCTTTATTAACGATATCAACTCTGCTCAATAATTTAATTTACAGATTTGAACCATTTGTTTTGTTTATCCCTTCGGCAACTATGTATATGTGTCTATATATAATATATGTATCTACAATATATGTATATTATTATATGAATCAAATCCTAATGTTATGTTTAAAACAAAACTTCAATTTATATTCTATAAATTGCTTAAAACTCAGTTTTCGCCAACAGAATCATAAATTGATTCGTTCCATTTCTGATGGCAAATCGTAGATAAACTCAACATTATCCTATCGAGCTGCATCACATGTAACTGTGATTGATTCGATCGAGTAACAGCTGGAACATCTGTCCGAGAGCCATTAACAATAATAATACTAAGCGAAAAGCAACAATAATTTCAGCACAAATGCCGCGAATAGACGAGTTCCCCCAGCACAAAGAGAGCCCAGAACTGAGGAGAAGCGAGGCTGAATGAAATGCAAAAAGTTTTTTATTCCTGCTTTATTTGGGCCAGGACGAACCGTGCGTGGCCTTTGGGCAGGAGGGCGGAACGGGGGCGACAGCAGAAATAAAATCAGCATTTTTAGTAGTTAATTTAATTTATTGCAGCATTTTTATGGTTGACTTTATTGCATAATAAAACATAATTTACTGCGCCATTGAGACTTTTGCGTTTGCGTCGATAATTCTAAAGCGCAGCCATATTCCCCGCCCGGTTCGCTCCGGGTTGGTCTGCGTTGGTCTGGGTTGCTGTGGATCGGGTCGGCAGTTGGGCTAGCGAAAGATGGCAGAGGGCCGGACGATGACTGCCGGGCAGACTTCAACTTCCAACTGCCATCGAAACATTTGGTTAACGTGAGCGCCAAGAGAAGTGTTTTGGGATACGTCGCCTGTGTCTCCTGGGCACAGATATACATAGATATACATAGATAGATGTATGTGTGTGTGTGTGTGTGTGTGTAAATTGGCACGATGTAAAGCTGGCTAAATCATATGTACATAACAAATGTATGCTTCGGATTAAGGCCACAAGTGTATCACGATAAATATGAGTTATGTGACTTATATATATTTAATATAAATAATTTATATTAAATATAAATCATTATTGATCTAAGCTTCGATCTAGTTCATTTATTTTATAGGAAATCATCAAATTAAAGTTATTTTCTTGCCTTATTTTTTTATACAATAATTATTCTGTATCTCTTGTTGGCTTTACTTTGGGTAATCAACTGTTGAATAATTTTTGTTCAAGTTGTACTTTGTTTGCAATAGGAATTGTATACATGCAGAGCATCCATATATATGAAGTTATAAATTGTGTATAAGTATAGTAAAATTTATTTGTAGTATTTGAACAACGTTCTTTGCTAATTTGAGAAAAAAGATGATTTATTAAAAATTTAATTATTGCATTTAACTTAAGGAAATTTAATTTTGAATATCTCATTTAGGAAATCAAGGCAACGGTTAAAAAACGAAATCGTATTATATTACTTCTCATATATGAAAGCTCTTACAGAAAACGATTCAGATCATTTCAACAACTCAAAATGAAATCCATCACATAGTATGATTCAAAAATTTTCTATTTATGGAAAATCAACGCAAAAAATTCGCCTTGTGTCAATCACTGCACTGACTCCTACTCAAAATGAAGTGAAAATTATGTCTTTATATGAATTTCCCTTAAAAACGAAAACCGAGCCTCAATCACTTCATTTCAAGATGAAATTATCTAAATTCATCCAATTAGAAAAGACGATAAGTCTTACAAACAATTAATATCTATGTCAATGGCCGCCTTAACCGTGTTTAAAATTATATTATTTTATTTTAGTTTTTTTATTTTATTTTATTATAAAACCAAAAATCATAGTTTAACTCTAAATTTTCACAGGATATTATTTATTAATAGGTACTAGTATCCAAATAGAAAAGATTGAAGTTAACCTCTACTCTTATTATTTGTTATTTTAATCTACTACTCCTAATAAATTGTATTATTATACACAGTGAAATAAACAAAAATTTAAAAAAATCGATCAAAAAATATTTAAAGTCTTAACCAAATAAAATATTTTAAGTCTACATATTTCCCAAGAAAATGTTTTAATTTGATTGACAATCTTTAAAAAAAAACTTTTTAGTCTACTTCTTATACTTATATTGATTATACATATCTACTGATGTGAGTGTAATCTATAAATTATTTAATTTGAATATAATTAAGATAATTGACAAGCAAATGCGATTATCCTATTAATCAACATACGCTTAACAGCTTCTTCGCTGACAACAGAATAATTCATAAAAAAAAACTTTTTGAATATATAAAAAAAGAATTCTCGAGTAGGAAATAATCTGAAAACAGTTGTTACGAACATTCTGTTTATATACAATACATTCAGAGTAAATACTATTAAAATCTCTGAATCAATTTTAATTATTTCAGAATTACATCAAAAAGAAGTTTGTAGTCTTTAGTCTGTAATTATATATCTTCAGTTATATAATAATATAATATAAATATTATTATATTAATTATTACACTTTAAACTAAATAGTTTTTCAATTTAATATCAATTCTTATTCATAATCTGGCGAGTTAAATAACGTAACTTTTCCAGTCAAGTTGGGGTTCAATGAATTCTATTCCAGTATTTTTTTTATCCTCAGTCGAACTCAGAACTGTGTCCCATTTGCGTGTTATGGCCGAGTCATTTGATTTAAGCACCAATTAACAGCCAAACACAACATCGACATTATCAGCTGATTACACGGCCATTCAGTCCTACCGCAACATAGCCCACTTTCCACTGGGACCCACTGCGGCGTGGAACACAAACATTCCATCAGAGAGTCGCCGATAATTCATTCGGCGAGCCCATCAAATCCAATTGCAGCAGAGACCCAGCTCTATAAAAGCGGCCACTGTTTGGGCAAGGGTCAACAGTCAGAAGTTGAGTTCGCGTCGAGCATGCATCTCCAGGAATTGCTATTGGTCGTCGCAGTGGTGCTGCCCCAGTGCCTGAGGGCGCTGCGCTATAGCCAGGGCACCGGCGACGAGAACTGCGAGACTCTCAAGTCCGAGATCCACCTGATCAAGGAGGAGTTCGACGAGCTGGGCCGCATGCAGCGCACCTGCAACGCCGACGTCATAGTCAACAAGTGCGAGGGCCTCTGCAACAGCCAGGTGCAGCCCTCGGTAATAACTCCAACGGGGTTTCTGAAAGTGAGTATGCATAGAGGCAGAGAGAGGGAGAGAGAGATCCATATAACTCCCAGTCTGACCTCGACTTCTTCTTTTCCTAGGAGTGCTACTGCTGCCGCGAAAGCTTCCTCAAGGAGAAGGTCATCACGCTGACTCACTGCTACGACCCGGACGGCACCCGCCTCTCCTCGCCCGAGATGGCCACCATGGACATCCGCCTACGGGAGCCCACTGAATGCAAATGCTTCAAGTGCGGCGACTTTACGCGCTAATCCCAGTCCAACAACAGCTTAGACCAAATAAAGTTCCCCATCTCTCGAGCTTTTCCTCCCAAAATATTCAATTCTTGTTTTTCTCGCCTCCCCCATCCCCCAGTCAACGGACATGGACAGCGGACAGCCCCAGGGCCTGGGGCTAGGGATAACAGCTGTGTGTTTGATATGCTGATTGATATCCAGTTGATATGCCTCGCGGCCCCCTTTCGACAGTCAATTGTGCACGCTGCGGGCATCGAGTCCATCCAAACATTGCGTATTTTGCCAATCTGCCCGAGGCTGTGCAGCAAACATTCGCAATTTGAGGTTATGTTTTTGTTTAGCGTGCGGCTTCTGGCTAGAATATTTTTTGCACAGATTGTACCAGGTTTTTTATGCCGAAATACACTAGGAAAAAGTCAGAGAGGAATTGTTCAATTATAACGTCAGTTAGTCTTTAACCAGCTTCACATCAAGTGGATTTCAATCATTTTTTGCTAATTACAAGAGTCAAACAAAGTTGAAAGTTTTTTACGGTTTTACAAATTTGTGGGGCGAAATGAAAATAAAGAGTGCCCCAGTCGAGACTGCTCGACTAGAAGAAACCCTGAACCCTCTGTGAACTGCATTTTGGTATTTACTATTACATTGAATGTAAATGTTGAATAATTTCTATTATAGTTTCAACAAACATTATCAAACTTTCACTACTAATTATTGATAGTCATATGTGTATATTTGCAAAAGCACAAATCTTTTAAAATACGTTTTTTGCAAATTGGGGGCGAATGGGGCGTGATATCTCAAATCTGAAGATTACAAAATCTCCGTATTCATTACACGCAGCTACACAGCAAATTTGAAATCTCTTCCTCAGAACATCTATAAAGCACGCTTAAAAAACGAATTAAAGGAATCGATAAATGCCGATACAAAAAAAATGGGATGAGCTATCGAAAAAATATGATAAATTCATACTACGCATGGTATACACGAGCATATATGGAAAAGTTCAAGTCTCTGGCTTGTGTACTTTCGAAGATCTCTGCGTTCGTATGGACGGATAAACGGACAAGGTTATATAGACTCGTCTGATCAAGAATATATACTCCTACTGCGTATGGTATACATAAAATGTATATATAAAATTTCAAGTCTCTAGCTTTTGTATCTCTGCATTAATATGGAATGACGAACGGACAGACAGACACGACTATATCTACTCAGCTTGTTGCGCTGATCAAGAATGCTTATATAACTATGGAGTCTGCCACGCTTCTTCCTTTAGCCTGTTACAGAATTTTCACAAAATCATTATACTCTGATTTCCCATTATCAGTGGGTATACAAAAAACGGGTAGGAACGAATAGGATTTAAAAACTACAATATAAAGTAAGTAATTGCATAGTCAGAAAGAAACATTCATTTATGAGGTATATATAACAGAGGAATGTTAGGGTTACCTAAACATAATATGGACTTCATACTAGTAGCGCTACGAACTGATCAGCCCAACTATTCCACATATTCCCTACTCAATTATTGCAAATATTTTAATATACGCAACACAACAATGTTATATTAAAGGAATCTTAATAAAAACTTACTCAAAACATGCATTATCTAGATTAAACAACTTGCTGCAGAGTGCGACTATAGATATACTAAATATATATATATATAGATATTCCTTTGTATTTACTCACATCCGTAACTTGTAATGAGAGCTGCCTGCCCCGTGGCTTCACGCAGCGAAAGGTGCGTGACTCGATCAGTGGAGGCCCTAGCCCCCTCTCCCTCTCCCTCTCCCTCTCTATAGGAGTGGAGCCTGTTCAGTGCCTGAAGATGCGCTAATGCATGTTATATATAATTTATATTGTGTCGGCACGTTGCGCTGTTGTTGATGGAGCAACTGACGCGATGCCACCCAACAGAGGGTCCCTCTCCCTCTGGCTGCTGCTGGCTGTTGCTCGGATCGGGGCTGTTGTTAATGGGCGTGTCAGCTAAATTATGAGTTTCGCACAGTCCGAGAGACGGACGGACAGGCAGCTGGTGATTATATGGATAGCGGCAGAATGCTTAAGTAAATTACAGTGCGTGCAAATGTGCTTGTGAACATGAAATTATAATTCAGCCCGCTGCAAAACCTGCAGCGCACCAATTTACAATTAAGCAACGTATGCGCCTCGTGCACTCGCTTTTTAATCAACGTGGCCCAGCCCGTGGACACCGACTGCACACATACACTAACAGCTGACCAGCAGCAGCAACAACAACAACTAAATAACAGTCTACAAGTCAAGTCTTGGGTCTTCAGTCTTCAGTCTCCATTCTTCAGTCTCCTGCCTAAGTGCAGTTTATGCCTGATTATTATGTTTTACGCAAGACCTCTTTCCGGGTGGGTAAGCACAGCGAGCGAGCACTACAACTCTATATAGAGAGAAAGACAGAGAGACATAGAGAGAGAGAGAGGGAGAGCCACGGTTGCCTAATGAGTCAATTTGAAATTAAAATCGGTTTAAGAGAATACTTTATTAGCCATATAGCAGCAACAGTCGACTGGTTGGTAATTATTGACAGCGGTAGTGATAGACGTTAGCTACAATGTTGGCAGAGACAATTATATATTATACAAAATAGACGACTAAGAGATGCCCTATATAAGAATTAAGCGTGGAAGCTATCTATAAGTAGAGAGATTTATTTGTTATCGACTTGTCTGCGTACAAATTATAATCATATCTATTTCCCACATATATATAACGCTATTTTAGAAATTGAGAGAGATATTTATCATATTTTTATTTATATTTTTTTGTATATATTTATGGATATTTACCTAGCACACACTCTATACAAAGTTTATGTCTTGCCTAAGTGCCCTACATACAGAAGCCAAGTAAGAGTAATACGTTTATTAGTATAATTAAGTGGAACTTACTTTGTATTAACTATAATTGTAATATTATTCAATCTTTTTGAAATCTTAAGTTCATAAACAAGAATTTAGCTACATTGTAAGAAAAGCTGATTAAGGAGGATTTAATTAGCAAATAGAATTGACTCCATAAAATGCTTAAGAGTGCATATGCATGCAGAGTGTTGATAATATTACAAAAAATAATAATAATAATAATTATTATTATAATAACAAAAATAATAATAATAATAATAATAATAATAATAATGATAAAAATAATAAAAACAAGTAAGAGTGCTCTAGTCGAGACTGCTCGACTAGGGGATACCCTGATCCCTGTGAAGAGGCAAATATAAAATCATTCTACGCTCTTTTTAAGCATGCATAAAAACAACATATGTATATTATCACATTAGTACTATATAAAATATTATTTCATATTTTATTATATTATATTATATTATATTTTATTATACTATATTATATTATATTATATATATTATATTATATATATACAAATTTAATGCAGTTCATCTTACAATCATTCGGGTATAAAAGGTATAACTTATATACAATATATATATTGCTTTTATATAAATAAAATCGATATTAATATTATATTAGAATATAGCTGAAAGTTCATACTCTGATCAAGGCAAGTCGGAATTCAGTGCATTTATGCAAACTATACTCACATTAGTACTAATACGATTCAGCTCTAAGTGAGATAAGACAAAAGTTTTAAGCACGCTATTTCAGTATAAATACAGATATATATAATCAATATAAATATATGTACATATATCTCCGCGCACATTTGTATGCAATCTGTCTCGCATTGTACACTAAATATGGTCATAAATTTTCTTATGATTTCTGTGTTCCATTGTCTCGACTGCCAACGTGTGTGTGTGTGTTTGTGTGTGTGCATAAAAAATTGATGCATATTAATTAGTTATAAATTAAACGGAGCAACAAAGCAATGCCGCTGTGTCTATGAATTCGCATTATTCGATTTCTTCCGACTGCGAGTTGTTTAATAAATGACTCTTAATTAATAACAAATTTGAAAGAAAAAACAATAAAAACATTCATAAGCATTTGCAGCCAGCCCTAACACACATTTTTCTCATCTTCTTCTTCTTTTTCTTTCTTTTTTTTATTGTGTTCAAATGCGTTGATATTGGCAATTAATTTCCATCTTCGGTTTCTGTCTTCGTTTTCAAACATCTATAATTTGTTTGTCGATTTGCATGATTTTGCAATTAATATAAAGTCTGTCTATGTCTTGCTCACTCCCTCTCATTCCGTCTCACTCTGCGTCCAACTGTCATTTGCTTTATATATAGTCTTGTATATCTTTTATCTGAATGCCGAAGGCGAAATGTAAACAATTAACAAAAGCAGCGCCAAATCACATTTGCTGATGGAAAAAAGCTCTTAGTGTAAAATACAACAACAACAACAACAGTGATAACAACAACAACAACAACAAATGATGCGCGCCCACATTAACGAGAGCTCGATTCGGCATGACATCATTAATGAGTCCCTCGATCGCCCCTCCATATAGGATCGGGTATCTATTGAGTTTGGCAACTCTTTCGCCTTGTCGCTGGCGCATTAGTTTCACATTGATTGGAATTTATGCCGTGTTTATGTTTATGTTATGACTTTAGTTTAGACTAATGCTATTAACTATTATCATATTTTCATTCGTTTTTGTCTTATTTCTCAAATGACTTTTTTGTGAGTTTATTTATGCATTTGGCTCAGCCGATTTCGTTTGTTCAACAATAATTTCATATTTGGACGGAGCTAAAAAGCGTTGCGTGTTATGTGAGTAAATTTATTTTTGACTAACAGATACCTAATAAATTTCAGAGTTCACTTAATGAGTAAGTTAAGTATTTTACTTTAGGAAAAAAAGATTGAATTGAACTTTGAGTGTTTATAACTATAATTAATTTTATTGATATTTATTTGAAAACTTGAAACTCATTAATTTTGCAAATTCTATTTAATGTCTTGAATATATATTATTTTATTATATATTTGAATTCAAAATTTGACGTCATTCAAACCAGATTTACAAGTCGAACCTTTAAAAGATGGTTTTCGATTCTTACTTAACAAACTTAAATGTAGGCTGTATACCACACATGTTTATGGTCTATATATTAATGGATATATATAACATATATACTTCATATTAGTTCATTTGGATGTATTATTTAGTAAAGAGTAATTATATGAAAGAAGCGAGACATTTCGAGTTGGATTTGTAGGACTGAAAATTTCACTAAATAATGGAGAATTCTCGAAGAAAAAGCCGCAAGCTGCATATGAAATATTATGACCAAACCAAGGACAAATATTTTGGTTTAAGCCTACAAAATTAAAATGTATATTACGTACATCAATTTAAGCTTTAACTACATACATAAACACTAATTCATTAAAAATATATACTACGCATTCATGAATTTAAAGTACATTCATTTGATGCCGCAAACAAAAAATAACAAAATTTAATGATTTATGTCACATTGTAGATATAAAGCCAGAATCTTTTGAATACAAATAAATAAATCATATGTGATTTATATATAATAATTTTTAATTATTTAGAGCTTTTTCAAAAGACAGTTTTGAGCTAAAAAAAATCTTAGACATAAAAGTTTTTTGGTGATTGTTCGTATAAAGAAAACATTATATGATTATATGATTTAACACCATACAACTATTTCGGATTATACAATTTACTTGAACTTATTGTACATAAATAGATCATATGTGTTTTGTGGTAATTTACAATGTTTTCTAATGATATTTTGCATTGCATTGCAAGCTTAGAGTTGATGAAACTATATTAAAACATTAAATAAAAGATATTTCTCATATTTTATGCCTCAGCGATTCCATATGCAAATATAATATAATATATTAAATTATCCGTAGAAGATTCAGTTCAGATTATGATACTTTACAAACTGCTGATATATAGTAGCTATAGTTATCGATTTTATATTTTTGCCAATTGAGATTATGATATACTATAAGTATATATATAACTGCATTTTATTGAGTCCCCAAACACCATATGTATATATATATTGTATATTTACTTATTTTATTTTATGTTTCATTTGCAACCAGTCTTTTAACCATATATCAGCTATAAGTATAACTACAATATATGTTATATATCTATGTATTAATATCTAAGTAGAATAGGTTCAACATTTAAGCTATACTCTTATTTTTTTAATTTTAATTTATTAATCACAATAAATTGTAAGATTATAGAGTGAATTAAATATAAAAAAAATTTAAATATATATAATAAAATATAAATACATATCTAATTTGCATTGATCTATGTGTAATCAAAAGTTTACATTGTCTAGCAATATACGAATTTCTATAACAGTCCAACTGATTAAGAATTTATTATATATATAGGTCTTTCCACATTATATATTCCTAAAGTACAAGATCCAAAATGATAAGCTCATGGACTATTTAAAGCTACGTGGTGTCATCCGCACACACTTTTAAGTTGCAGTTAGAGCTTTTCGCTTAGAGTGCAACAAGAGAATGAAAGAAACGCGAAGGCGAGAGAGGATTGAGTGTGGATTAAAGAGGATGAGAAAGGCGAGGTGGGTTGAGCGGGTTGAAGGGGTTGAGCGGGCTGAGCGGGGTCACCTGTCAAGAGTAAAAGCGCAACGAAGCGAAACGTTTTTGCATTTTGCATTAAATTTATGATTTTTACAGCTGACATTTGTTTGGGGCGCCGCTGCGAAGCGTGTGTCTGTGTGTGTGTGAGTGTGTGTGAGGACGTGTGTGTGTGTGAGTTATGCCCTGCAGCATGTGCGTGGAGTGACAGAGCAGAACACGTAGCGAACATGTGAGTGTGACAGCAACAGCAGCGAAAAACAACGACAGCAGCATATTTTTCAACTGCAGCAGCAACAACAGCAACAACAGCAGCAACAGCAAAAGCAGCAGCAGCAGCAACAGCAGCTGTCATAAGATGAAATTCGCGCGCGCCTGCATTTTGCATATGCAACTGCAACTGCAACTGTCCGGGCTTTTAATATGCGCAGGTCAGACGGGGGCCACTTGCAACATATTCTAATGCGTTGCGACATGAAGTGACTGCCACGGCGACAGTTGCTGTTGCCGCTTGAGAGGCGCTGACAGCAGCAGCAACAGCAGCAGCAGCAGCAGTGAGCTGGGGCTATGCAAAATGAAAAGTGAGCTGATTTTTTATTCTTTCTTTTCCTTTTCTCTACCATGCCATGCCAGACTATGCCAAGCCATCTATTTTCTTGTCAACTGCTTGAGCTCCTCACTCCTCACTCTCCACAGTTGACCGGAAATGGGCAACTAACTAACCCGCTAAATGACTTTGAATAAATTGATCGCCATTATGTTGCTGTAGCTGTTGTTGTTGTTGCTGTTGTTGGTGCTGCTGCTGCTGTTGCTGCTGCTGTTGCTGATGTTGCTGTTGTTGCTTTTGCTGCTGCTGTTGCTGCTGTTGCTGTTGCTGCTATTGCTGCTAATGTTATTGCTGTTCCCACTGCTGCTGCTGCTGTTTCTGCGGCTGTTGCTCTTCTGGCTATTGCTGCTGTTGGTGATGTTGCTGCTGCTGTTGATGTTTCTGTTGCTTTTGCTGTTGCTGATGTTGCTGTTGTTGCTTTTGCTGCTGCTGTTGTTGCTGTTGTTGGTGCTGCTGTTGCTGTTGTTGCTGTTGTTGCTTTTGCTGCTGCTGTTGCTGTGTTATTGCTGTTCCCGCTGCTGCTGCTGCTGTTGCTGCTGTCGCTGTTGCTGTTGCTGCTATTGCTGCTAATGTTATTGCTGCTGCTGCTGTTTCTGCGGCTGTTGCTCTTCTGGCTATTGCTGCTGTTGGTGTTGTTGCTGCTACTGTTGATGTTTCTGTTGCTGCTGCTCCTGTTACTGCTGCAGTTGCTGTTGTTGCTGTTGCTGCTGTTGTTGGCTTTCAGCCCGAATGCAATTATAACTTATTGTGATTGCGCAAGTGCCATAGGAAGCCAGAAGTGCCGGCTTCTTCTGCTTCTACTGATCACAATTCCAATAAATAGTTGAGGCTATTCCATAGAGGATATGCCTAAGCTGTATTTAGCTTGAGTGCGGCTCATTTCTTCATCAACTCGCCTATTAGTATCGATATTTATTTCACTTACAGTTTTATAACTGCTTATTGTGCCTATCGAATGCCGATAGTTATACGAGTTTACCATTCTCAAGAATTGCTGGATCGTATATTGAGCTAAACTATTGTACATAAATTTAGTAATAATAGCTCCATAACATTTACCCGTACTACACCTTTAAATCTCTCTCTTCCCCTAGATATATATCCTATTTTAGAATATCCATTAGATAATAGATGATGTAAATATTTAATTCAATTCTGTTACCTAAAAGGCAGTACCTTAATCTGTAGATAAACATTTAAACAAAATTTTAAATTAAAAAATATTTTAAGAATTTTAAATATTTATAATTAATTAAAATTTTTAAATATATAATTTAATTTTTACAATTAATTAATTTATTATAATTTTTCATTTATAAACTTAGCTGAGCTTACAAATACATTTGTGATAGCTCTGCTCAATGTTTGATCTGAAATAAAAGATATATATTGTATGGGAAAATTAGCTCTTAAATTTACAAGAATTAATGTAATTGTTATAAGAATTAATGGATATTGATTTATAAAATATTTTAAAAAATAGTATCACTGAGAAAATTTTCTTAGTTGTAGGGAACTATTATTATTCCAATTATTATTTTATGAAAAATTATTATTATTAAATTGATGTTAGTTACTCATTAGTCATACTAAATAATAAAATTAAAACGTGAATGTCCCAGCAAAAGAATGTCCTGTTCAGTCCAACTGGCAGGGAATAATACACCTAAGTCTGTTTTTACACGGTCTTTTTTTACACGGTTTTGATATAACACGGTTTGAAAATTGAATATTTTTAATTTTTTTACACGATTTTATTCCATTTAGCACGATTTGAAATTTTATGTACTTAAAATTTTTTGTCAAATTTAATTTTTTATACCCTGAGCCCATTAAAAATGGGAAATCAGGGTATAATGGTTTTGTGAAAATGTATGTAACAGGCAGAAGGAGGCGTGCCACACCCCATAAAGTATATATATTCTTGATCAGCGCGACAAGACGAGTCGATATAGCCCTGTCCGTCTTTCCGTCTGTCCGTCCGTCCGTCCGTGTGAACGCTGAGATATTATTAAGTACGCAACGTAGAAACTTGAAATTTTACATGAATACTCGATAATACCATACGCTGCACAAGTTTATAAAATTTTTCCGATAACTCATTCCATTTCGATTTTATGAGCATTTATCGATAATTTTAATCTGTTTTTAAGGCTTGGTTTGTACATCTTTTGAGCTAAAGACTTTCATTTGCTGTGTAGTTGCGTGTAATGAATACGGAGATAACGTAGTCTTTAGATTTTGGATGCCACGCCCCATTCGCCCCCAATAGCCCACTATTTTTAAAAAGCGCAAATCAAATACTAGAGAGACATACACACATATGAATGTCATAAATATGTTGTAAAAGTTTGATGCACTTAGTCCAACGCTAAGAAAAGTTATTAAACAATTAAGTTTCCATAGTAATGCCCACATTGCAGCCCAAGCGCAGTCGCTGCGTCAACTGCGCAGTTGGCAGAGCGCGCGCTTATGCGTGCGTGCATACGTATGTGTGTATGTGTTGTTTGTATGTATGCATACAAAGTCGTAGAATGATTTGATATTTGGCTCTTCACAGGGCTCAGGGTATCCCCTAGTCGAGCACTCTTACTTGTTTCATTTTCCAGCAATGATAGTGAATGTATACGCGTTCGAAGCAAGCGAATGCGAATAACTGATGATTATCATATGATTAAATTATGATTATCACTTATTTTATTTTATTTTATTTTTTACCTTAAAAATTGAATAACCTATTCTTTTCGTTCACAACATAGTTGTTTAGTTCCTGAACTTGCCATACATTTAATTTATATTATGTACTTTTACGATTAGAGTGCATATCTTTTTTATCATTAATTACTATGCTTGTGAAAATAAGCATTATATATTTGATTTAATAAAATAAACATGAATTCTTGTTCTTAAAAATTCTTGTTTTTCACTAATTTTAATAGGTTTTAGAGATTAGGAACAAATCACCCATTTTTGTATACGATCAATGTCTTTTTTTACACGACTTTTTTTTACACGGCTTCTTCTGGAACCAATCTACCGTGTAAAAACAGATTTAGGTGTAATTACAACTTGTGGCCTCTCCAACGCACTTGCTTACGCCTTTAGTATGAATTTTTAACTGTCAAAGGTCTAGGGTTTACAATAAGTTGTAGAGCGCTCATTCAGAAGGCGAGCATAGAAAGTCGAGCAGCAGTAGAGCGGTAGATCGACGCTCCCGTTCTCACCACTGCTATTTTACAGTGGTAATTGCTTATAATCTACAAAGTATTTTAAATCCATAGTATTTCATTATATAATAATATGTAACATAATATACATACATACATATGTAATATGACCTAACACTGTTAAGCTAACAGTGATCTTAATGTAACTACTAAGAACTTACTAAAAACTTGCGTTCACTGCTAATGACTTTCAGAAGTCCACTAGCTAGGGATGTAACTTTTCAGTATAGTGTGCAAATGAGCATCAACCGTTTCAAAAAAATCAGCGCATGATCTTCTTTCTTTCGCTGAACCCTTTCGAAAAAACTCAGCAAATGATCTTCTTTCGCTGACCCTTTCGAAAAAAAAACTCAGCGAGTGATCTTCTTTCGTGATCACTCAGCGATTTCGGTCGCGCTCAGACTGAAATCATTTTGTTTGGGTTTTTTTCGCCTCCGTCGCGTCGGGATTTTTATAATGCAGTCGCGGAAAATAAAAATCTGTTGCTTGTGCATGCATGGACATACATGCGGGGGTTGTTTTCGCTAGCAAATCTATTGCGCTCTTGCTCAAGTGCATGTTGAAACTTGTCAAGATCTATGCTTATGCGAAAAAATTCAACTTAATGCAAACTTATACTCAATGTTTGCCATTAAATGTAAATATATTAGACTTGTTTAATAATTTGACGCTAAAATTGGCTACACAGAGGGTCAGTCATACAGGCTTTTTCGGTCGTACATTTAATTGTAGAGGAAAGAATCATTTCTTTAAACGATATAAATATTTACTACTTATTATTGGTATAATATATAAAAGACATATTACAGCATATACTTATAATTAAAAAACATAAAAAATTAGAAATCATTTCCTTTTTCTTATAAGCGCAATTTGTGCAAAGAGCATTTCAAATGATCAACATTTTTTTCCATCACTTGCTGAGCAAAATTGCGCGACGGAAAAACGTTCAATCCCGAAGCGATGCTCGCGCAAAGAGCGAAACGCGAAAGACTCAACGCAAAACGATCATCCGAAGATCAAAACGTCTCAAAAATAAAAACCTTGCTCAGAGTGGGATCGAGGGTGAGTGCATTTTTTCGATCTCTCTCGTGAGCGGATCGCGTGAGTTGATGTTGTTGATGCTCATTTGCACACTATGCTTGTCAGGGATCTTATATTATTAAAAAAATAATGATTACATAATAAAAAAAAATAAATAATAATAATTTAAATATAATATATTATATTATAATGAAATTTAAAAATTGACAATTTTCGATTCCAGGAACCACAAGAAAATATATTAAATTTGAATACAATTTTATTATCCAATTAATTGCCTTTTTTGATATAAAAACAATCTTAACCTTTTACAATCAACTTTAGATAGAAACATATCATGGAATAATTTCTACAATAATATTAATATTTTTTCATTAATATTTGACTTCTAATATAGTCTATCTTCCCTATATTCATAACAAATATTATAAAAACCATGAACGCAAAACCTTCATATTCAAAGTCAATAATAGAAAACATAAAAAAGTAAAGAAAACATAACAAAGTTAAATTGATGCTAACATATGTTGCCTGCTGGCCTATGGCTTTAACATTTTACTCATTTTTCCCTTTTGATCACTCATCAAACACACACACACTCGCACACACTCACACACACACACACACACACACACACACATAGACTAAAAGTTACACTTCATGCACATTACTCATACGCCCCAGTGGGCAAATTTATGAACTCGCCGGCGCACTTGAGGCACCCACACACATACATAATCTAGAAAAAGCACACACACATAGACAAACTCACACACTCACACACACATGCGAGCATTAAGTGCGTTTGTGTGTTTATTAGAGAGAACGCTGAAAGTAAAGCAGCTTGTAAAATATGCCAAGGGTTAAAAAGTGTGCAGCGCATATAATTCATACAACATGAAAGTGGGCAAACAAACACGTTGTGCAAGAGGAAGCCATGGAGGCCAAGGGGCCAAGGGGTCAGAGGGCACAGAGACTGGGTGCAAAAAGGCTAAAAGTACTTGGATATTTAACTGGGGTCGAGGTGCGACTCGAAGCAGCCGAAGAGCGCGATAAAGAGCGCTTAAACTTAACGAGCGCTCAGAGGGCTGCGATGCGATGCGATGCGATAGAAAAAGCCAGAAGAAAAACTCAACTCAGGGTTCACCTACTATAGGAATGGGAGGTTTACGAATTAGTTAACTAAGTTAGTAGTAGTACAACATAGATAATAAAGAAAGAGGTACAAGAGTCTTTTAATTGTCACTCGCTCCACTTTTCATCTAAAGATTCTTGAGATTCCCAGAAAAAACGACAACTTTACGACTTCATTTTCAAAATTAAGTCAAACTTGATTCCAAGATTCTGAAACCAAATTCCACTGAACTTTCCCTAAATCTTTAAAAATTATCCTTAAAAGTTCAGTTCAGTTGATATATAGTCGATATATAGTATGCCAGTAAGTCACTCAATTAATAAATCAGTCAAATCAGTCATTCAATCATTAATTTTCATCAATCATTCGGTCAATATATCAATCAGCCAGTGGGTCAATTTCTGTCATTAAGTTTTTAACCAATCAATTGGACATGCCCTCAATAATTCTGTAATTTATGCAAAGAGTCAACATATTAATCGGTCGATCAATCAATCAATCAATCAATCATTCGATCTGGAAATACCTTATAAAATCAGTTCTCATAAGGTCAGTCAGTCCATCTATTTGTTATTCCGTTATTGAATTTTACATAACGTTAATTAACTACTTTTAATCTGTCAATCATTCGTTCAATCAATCACTCATTGAAACAGTGTAGTATCAATCATGCAGTAAATCAGTTCAATCAATGAGACAATATTTAATCTATACTATGATTACATAAAATAGTGAAATAGGTTATATATACATTAATCAATCTGTCAATCAATCAATTAATCAGTTAGTCTGGCAATCAAATATGTTTGAAACTAGATTTGATCTTCAGTTAGTTAATTATTTCTTTAATATGCCATTTGGTCAGCGAAAGATTTTCAATTAGGCAGTTATAAATCCAATCAAACTCATACTGTTTATAAATCAATCAATCATAATTAATCATTCAATTTCTTAATTCATCAATTAATCATTATGTCAGTCAATGAGTCTGTCATTGTAATAGTTAGTCAATCGCTAAAGCTATCATTCCATCTGTCGATCAGTCATTCAGTCACCTTTTGAATTATTCAGTCTAATGTCAATCAGCGAATCAATCAATCAATCAGTTAGTCAATCAGTCTGCCAGTACATCAAGCAGTTTATCAAACCAATAGACAGTTAATCAAAGGTCATTTAAACAGTCAATCAGTCTAGCATAAAAGCTATTATCCCTCAATATTATCAGTCAAACAATTAGTTGATCAGTCACTCATCAATCATCAGTCAATTAATAAATCCTTCAATCAGTTATAAATCTATCACTAAGCAGTCACTCTATAAGGCACGTCTATGATCTTACTAGATCAGCAGTCAATCATTTCTCAACATTATCATTCAATCAATCAGAATAACATTTATAAGAAGCAAATCTAAAGCATTTTATCTACTGAACTCTTCTCCCAATCGAACAATTAACCCAAAACTCTTCGAGCTTTGGCTGAGCCCCGCTTTAGATCCGTCCCACACTCCGTTGGCCATTTGTATTGTGCTTGAAGTGGATTTTCCGGTCAATTATATGCTCGGAGTTGTTTTTGTTTTGCTTTTTTTTTTTTTTTTTGCTAGAGGCCCGCATAAATGAACTGCTAAAATGCTAACAAAAACACAAACAAAATGCTTTTCCCACTTCCGAAACCCCTTTTTTCTGTCTTTTGGGATTTGCTGGCAAAAAGGACAGCGGCAAATCCTTTTTTGCTGCTTGTCATGTGTGTGTGTGTGTGTGTGTGACCGCAAATTCAGTTAGCCACTTAATTTTGTGGTTAACACACACACACACACACACACACAGAGGCAGTTGCGGGTGAGTGCATATGTGTGTGTGTGTGTGAGTGCGGCACTTAATTGAAATCTCAATTGTTTGCTTTGTTGTGTGGGAGCTAAACACAATTTAATGTAAGCCATTAAAACAATACGCAAACAAATCAATTAGCAAACAAAATTTAAATAATGAAACATAAAAAACAGAAATTTAATTTAAATATGTGAATATATTAACATTAAAAAACAAGAAGTTTAATTTAAATATATGTGAATATTAATTTTGATTAATAAAATAAATTTTTTACAAATATAAAAAAAAATTTTTTTAATAAATCTATAAGTTTCTATAAATTTCATATATTTAAATAAAATTTCTGTTTTTTCCATTTTTGAAAGTCAAATCTTTATGGCTTTTGCTTGTCTTTCCCTTTATTGCCTTTGATTTGGAAAGGTAGGTGTTCGATTTACGGCGGGGCCATTAGCATTTGTATGGAATCCTAATTTTGCAGCTTGATTTCGGTGGCCGTGAATTAAAACATCATCAGAACTGTCATAAAAATCAAAGTTGATTTGTTCATTTGGCAAGCAGCAGGAGATTTGATGCGAGCTCTGGCACATAAAATTATTTAAATATGCAAATAGATGATTCACTAACTAAGATTTACAATTTTGCCTAATTAAAAGCTTATAATTTGGCAAAAACACGTTTCGCTTCCAGTGTTTCCTTCTAATGCGCTGCAACTAAACTGGATTGGTCGCAATTCGTTACGGTACTTTGCCCATTCCAGTGCATGTGAAAGCATTTGCCAGCAGCTGTTTTCTGTTTACAGCTCGTTCACCAAACTCTCCCTCTCCCGCTCACTCTCCCATTAGCAGCCTTAAATAAACTCTAACGAGGCTCGCTCAGCTGCTCTCCGGCTGCTCTCGCTCTCGCGCTCTCTTGTTGGCACCTCATGCATTATCTGACCACATAACTCTAGCACATATTATTTCCTCCGCCCACCTGCTCACCGCAACTTGTAAACAATTATGGCCGACGCCGTTGTGCTCAATATTACCCAACACAACCGCAACCGCAACAACAACAACAACAGCAACAACAAGAGCGAGAAAAAAATCCCAAAATGGCTACACAGAAACGACGATCGTCCAATGAGCAGCGGCTTTCCAAAAACTGTGTGTATGTGTGTTTGTGTCTGTGTGAAGACTTGCATGTGTAAATAAATAAATAAACATTTTTATTGGGAAGTTTCGAGAATTTATTGTAGCAAATATTATGCTGTAGAAATATGTATATTTCAGTCCCTACATTATCATAAATTGAATAGCTTTGAGCACAGTGTAAGTGTTGCGTGTGAGACTACTTAACGCTGCGATGTTTATGATGGTACGAACGAGTCTACTACTAAATGAAATTTAGTACTTTTTTATGGTGCTGCCTCAGCAGCAAGCATGCGCGCTCAGAGAAGAGAGCCGCGGCCACAAAGCTTGCGCTCTCACTCTTGCGCTCTGGCTCTCCATTGCGCATGACATTTATTATGTTGTCGCTCCGAGCACAACAACAAAAGCACACTTGTTGAAAATGAAAACGACCACAATAAAGAGAACACAGCGAGCACACGCACACACACACACAAGCGCACTCACGCGCTTATTGAGTGTGTGAAACTGAACTGGTTTCGGAACAAGTTGTGCCATGCCCGAGCGTTCCGCATGCTTTGCACTCTCGCAACTCTCAGCCGAACGAGCACAGACGCAAGAGCGGAGCGAAAAAATGAATGAGTATGAATGTTGTTTATAGATTTTTAGTCGAATTCTGTTATTTCACGTTAAAGTACGTACGTGCAAGGCGAACGGACTGCGAACGGAGTGGAATTTGTTTAACGTGTGCCGCGTGTCAAATAAATACGTAACAAATTGCACACACACACACACACACATAGAGATGTGCTAGTGCATGCAAAGGGAATAAAAGGAAAAAAAAAATAAAATAAAAATAATTAAAATATTAAAAAATTAAAAATAAATTCAAGTGATGTTTTTTCATAAAGGTGCTTTACTCCTAGACTGAACCACATTTAGTCTTTAAAAAATATTTAAATAAAAAGTTTTTGAAACAAATCAAAGAAAACTTTCGATCTACGATTATAGATTATATAGAGGTCAAGCCCCGCCCCCTGCGCCCCCTTTAGCAACGCCAAGTCTCACGTACGTGCCTCGTCATAAAACACGCCCCAAACGAAGGCATTCAGCCATAGCCCAAGCCAAAGAAAATCTGAAGAAAGTAATTCAATATTCAGTTCGGGAAATTAATTCGCTTTTCACGCAACTTTTGGCGCGTAACGCAAGCGAATTCAAACTAAAAGAAAAATATAATAAAACAAAACAAAACAAAAGCTAAGCAGCTGCAATTGGACTTAATGAATTTATTACACAATTAAGCAGCCGCAAATCAATTCAATTAAATATGCTCGGAATAACTGAAATCCCCTGCTGAATTATTAATAAATAACAAGCCAAAACAACAACAACAACAACAACAACAACAACAATAATAATTATAAATAAATAAATACCTTTAGCAACAATTGCTGAGCGTGCATTAAATCAAGCAAAAGCCGCAACGGCTTAGGCGAGGCGCAGGCGCCGCCTTTCACTCGAGTTGGCAGCACTGTTAGCCAGCCACCTCGCTAAATTGGCAGCACTATTCGCAGCCTGAGCTGAATTCAAGGGCTGCAGCCTCCTTTTTCACACACACCCAAACCAAAGAACAGCCTTCAAAGTGGATTTAACCAACTACAACAAAATGCTGCAGTCCAGCAATCATCACTATCTACGGCCGGATTATATGCCAGCTGCCGCAGCACCAACAGCGGTAAGTGATCAGATGATCAGATGATCTAAATGGAGGGGGAGGAACAAGAGTGGGATAATCTATTTAAAGGCATATGCGAAATTATAGGGTATACATAGGTAATTATAGATGGAAATAGTGAGAGATCTCCAACTGAGGATCATTTGGATTTAGTGGAAACAGAATTTACTTTAGTGGGCTTCTTTTTAGTGCGAAAAAGTTTCTCTACTAAGTTCCAGCTGAAGAAGATAAATCTATTATGATATATAACAATGTATAGCCATCTATACTCCAATATCTCATATATTTTTTAGGGGTTAGAGGCTTTTAGCCATCACTACTCCAAAGATCATATCTCTTTAGGGCTTTTTTGAGAAGTTTAATTGGATTTTTCTTTTAATATAACAAATCTTTTCTTTTTTATCAATAAAACTTTGTTGGTTAATGTGTGATGTGAAGCAATTATAATCACTCAGAGATTATAAGACAGTATATTCGAAAACGTAAAAAATATTTTAGTATTTTAGGCTTACAGCAAAAAGATTTATATATTATATTTCTATAATAATAATATCGGCTGTATCAAAAAAAAAGTTAAATGATTTCATTATTATAAAACTTATATAATATACATACAGCTGTGAAAAATAAAATAGCACCACTTGCAAATGCGAAGTTTGAGAAGGTCTCCTGGGTACATTTATGAGTGTATTGATCTACTGATTACTTTTTTAAAAGCAGAAAACAATACATTATTGCAACAAATAACAAGTATCATTAAAATATTCAAGGTTTTTATATATTTCGAAAAATTCTCAAAAAAGTCGAAAAAATACTGAAAAAAATAATAGCACCACTTTTTCATTTTGTGCTAAAAATTATTTAAAACAAAAAAATAAGTAACAAACTATTATTTATAGTTAATGACAAATGAAAATAAAAATATTCCTTAATTTAGTATTTGGTTGTGTTGCCTTTATTGGCAATTACGGCTGTACAACGCGGAGCCATGGAATCAACCAAGTCCTGGCATCGTTTAAGGGGAGTCTTAGGCCCTGGACTCCTGAACTGCTTCCCAAAACATCTTTACGTTGGTTGGCTTAGGTTCAGAAACTATTATTATGACATCCGCCCATAAGTTTTCGATTGTATTTAGGTCTGGCAACTGCGCAGGGCACTCCATAAATTCTCCTGGAACCAGTCCTTCGCTTTCTTACGGGTGTGTTTGGGGTCATTGTCTTACTGGAAGACCCATTTTAGTGGTATATTGTATTCTTCGTAGGGCAGCATCAATTTTTCCGATATATCAACATAAACATGTCGGTCCATTGTGGTTTTGATGCACTGAAGTAGGCCTACACCATAGTACAAAAAGCAACCCCATACCATTACACTTGATCCTCCATATTTAATGGGGTTTCTTGTATATCTAGGGCTGAATTTGATTTCTGTGGACGTCTCACATATGACCACGATCCTTTTCCACCAAACATGACCACTTTACATTGATCAGTCCAACGTATTTTTCTCCATTCCTGCTTAGACCAATTTTTGCGCTCCTTTGCGAACGCTATCCGTTTGGAGTTGTGTGTTTTATATTCAAATATGGTACTTTTCTTGGACGGTTTATATTGAAATAGTGATGCCTTTAATATTTCCGTACTGTTTGATCCGTTGTTGATATGTTTAGGTCCTTTTTCAGTTGAGTAACCCACTTAAAAGGATCCTTTTTACTCTTGCGAATGAGTCGAGTGACATGATATTGGGTCAAAAGTCGACGTCGACCGCGCTTTTCATCACTTTTTTTATGGATTAATGCATTGTGGATCATTTCATATCAACAACCCATCAAACGACCAACTTTCCTGTAAGAATTTCCATACGAAATCAACTTTTTGATGAGATTGCGCTGTTCGGTGGTGCAATGCTTTCCAGGACCCACTTTTATGCAGATTTTTACAAATTTTGTAAATTAACTAATTAAAATAGATGTGTAAGCAACAAATCTATTCAACATATGCGTTTGAAGAAATGCAACTGTGCGAAAAATAAAGGTGTTCATACAAAAAGGAGTAATGGTGCTATTATTTTTTTCAGTATTTTTTCGACTTTTTTGAGAATTTTTCGAAATATATAAAAACCTTGAATATTTTAATGATACTTGTTATTTGTTGCAATAATGTATTGTTTTCTGCTTTTAAAAAAGTAATCAGTAGATCAATACACTCATAAATGTACCCAGGAGACCTTCTCAAACTTTGCATTTGCAAGTGGTGCTATTTTATTTTTCACAGCTGTATATACAATATAATTATATTTAAATGACTTCTGAAATACTATATTACATATAATATGATATTTATACTTTGAGTTTTATTCATAAAACGTAAATCTAATTTTTATAATATATATAATATAATATAATATAAATATATATGTAATATATATATATATATATATATATATATATATATATATATAAATATATCATGTAGATTCATGCATACACATACATATGTTTCAAAAACTTATATTCAAATGAATACATACATATATATAACAAATCTCTCAGAAATATTGGAAATGATTGCATGCCATTTGAGGAGCTGAGTTCCTAAAACTGTAGTTACATAATTTTCATTGAATTATAGCAACAGCTGATTCTAAAATTCAAAGAACAATTTGTCCAATTACTGGAAATGTTATGAAAATAAAAGATATTGCATTTCTCTATAATGTTAATAGTAGTTAGCCAGCAATTATATTAAAATCGAACTTCTAATGTTCCTGTTCGTATTACAATTCTAATAATTTCGATACAAACTATGAGAGGTATAAAAGTTATATATATTTAAATAATGCTTAAGATTTGAATAGGCAGAATAGCATATTAGGAAAATACTTAGCTATTATATGATTACCCTAGTTCCTTTGTGACACTTTTCTAACCCAAAAAAAAAGAACTTTTACTTTAGCTCGAAATGTACTCCCCATAAAGCAAACCTCTTCTACTTCTGATACAACACTACTCTATCTCGAACATTCGATTTGTAAAACTGAATATACCCTTCATGATACCTTTTCAACAGGGTTTACTCAAATGAATCAAAAAATCTAGATTATTAATAGAGTTGAATTTGATCCATTAACTCTCTTCTTTTTTTGCATTCACCATTTTAGCTTCAATTATTCCAGTTAAATATGCCATGCATTTGACGGTTGTTAAATCAAAATTAATACAATTATTTATTATTATATTCGATGAATTAATTATACTACGAGTGAGGGTGTATATGAATATATGTGTGTGTACATTTGTGTGTGTGTGTGTGTGTGTGTTTATTCAGCTCAGCAAGTTCGAGTCGCAATTTATATCGCATTGAGGTGAGACTTTGTTTGTTATTCGATTGAATAATAGATTCTTGTTTGTGTTTATCTGGCTGGGTCGATGGGGGAACGGGACGAGGCGGGATTGGTGGCAATATATCACAATCTAGCTCTGATATGGCTGGCTTATGGAGTGCGAGGTATTTGCGAGCGTTTAAATAAAATTAGTTGCCATTATTTATGAACGTATGATATTTCATAAATAATAGAAATGTCGACAGAAAAGCAATTACGGCCACTTGCCGCAGGCAACAATTTACGACAACAGGCAGCAACTCCTACACATGGTTGCCGGACCGTGCGGACTGTCCAGTGAAGGTTGCCAGACTGCCTTAGCCAGCGAGAAATCGCTTTTGTTGCTCCGTAAATTTCTCAATATTTGCAAGTTTCATTGTGAGCCCAGGCATTGGAGTCGAGTTGAACGGTCTGGCAACGCCGCAGTCGAATTTATGTCTTCAGCAAATCTGAATTTATAATGGCACTGAGAACAAATGCAATTGCACAAGTGCCGAGGCAGTTAATCAGACTCGGAAAGCCTTCTTCTGGCTGCTGCGGTCTCGGCAGCCCCAAAAACTCGTTGAAACCAATAAATTTCCATTTTAATTTGTGAGTAAATATTCACACTATCCGCACCACGAACGGATGCCAGCGCCTCGGCGTTGCATCCATTAAAATGGAACGAAGTTCGCCATTCATTAGAGCTTTAAACGGAGAAAAACGGAAAGTTATAAATATATAGTCTTACAGATAGAGACGGTATAATATATAATATATAATACACAATAAATTTATTCAATATCGCCTCTTATTGGTTCGGGCAAATATACTCATTACTATAGTTTGTATAAATGAACTAGTTCTTAAGTTATAACAGTTATTAGCCTATCTCGGTCAATGTGAACTATCTAGTTCATACAATTGATCATGATATTAAAAGGAAATATTGAATATAGTTTGCTGGTTCCAAAAAAGCGTACAATATTTTGCCTAAAGAACGATTTTATTTAAGTGATCTATACAGAAATGAATCAGTACTAGTCCTGAATAGTTCTCACTTCGTCAATCTCTTGCTCACTTCAAGAAATAAGCTAAATTTCAATATTATTTTTGAACTATAAATATGAGTTTACTTAAATGAACTACTTCATTTATGAAACTAGTGAAACTATTCAACATTTTTATTCAAATTATATCAATGAAATTTTATTCAAAATGATAGTAATGGGTAGCACGCTAAGTAAATATCATGGTACAAAGTAAATGTTGACAGTATATTTTTTAACAAGTCTTCATTTAAATGATATCTCAAGGAACTAAATAATTTGCTATTTCCACATAGCTCCATGAACTAGTTCATTTGCTATTTCCACAATAGCTCAATGAACTAGCTCATTTCCTATTTCCACAATACGAAGTCTCCATTTCAATGAAGTAGTTCATTTAACAAATCACAATACCAAGTTTTCATTTCAATGAACTAGTTAAGCCTTCATTTTAATGAACCAGGTTATTTGCTATTTCCACAATACCAAGTCTACATTAAAATGTACTAGTTAATTTCCGCAATATCAAGTCTGACACTCTCCAATTTCAATACATAATGAAATTCTAGATTATATGACTAGTTCGACCAGAATTCACTAGTTCCAGGGAGTGGAGCATATTGCAGCTGAGCCTAATGAAGCCCTTCGTAACCATGATTGAACAGAACTCAGCATGAATGTGCAGGTGTACGACAATAAAACAAATGGAAAGCACTTGCACAGAGTATTTACTGTCATTCCTCATTCATGCATTATTATTTTTACGATTTAAAATATTACAACTTAAGTAAATTTATTAACTCGACTGCGACCGACTGACTAACCCTTTGCGCAGTGTGTGTTAGAGTGTGTGTGTGTGTGTGTGAGTATGTAAATACTAGCAGCGAATGCCCATAAATTATTCAATGATTAATGACACCTGCCCGCTATTAATTATAATAAAATCAAATAAACTAAGCCTGACAGCTGTCAGTGTCATCGTTTCTGCCGTTTGCGGACGGCGAAAAACTATGCCACAAAAATGTTGCCGTTGCTTTTGCTGTAGCTTTAGCTGTTGCTGTTGATAATTTGCTGTCACATTTGAGAAATGATCAAGCCTGACTCACACATGTCTGTGTCTGTCTCTGTGTGTGTGTGTGTGTGTGTGAGCCATGTTAACGTGAAAGTCTGACGAGCAGCTCAACTGTTCGGGAGTGTAAATAAAGTGCAAATGTCAGCTGACCGCAAACATCATTAATATAATTAAATGTGTCAGTCAAGCAGCCATTTATGCAGACCGCAGAGCCAAAAGCCGTTTGAGCTTTCAGCCAGTCAAACAGTCAACAGTCAAGCAATCAACGGTCTGGCAACTCTGCCAGCAACAGTCACTCTCTGTGAGTGTGTGTGTGTGTGTGTGTCAGAGAGCTAGTTCATTCTACGCCTGGGTTCAGCTCAGTTTGTAATAGTGGTGCACAGTGTATCTGTGTGTGTGTATCTCTGTCTGTGTGTGTGTGTGCGCCTCGCTTGCGTGTGGCTCTAATTAAAGTGTCATCAACAGCACAACAACAGCAATGAATTGGCCAGCATGTTAGTGATAAATTGCCATGTCTAGAGCTGTCATGTTAATTTTTCGTGCATACTGCATAATAGTTTTTTATTTATTTATGTTTTTGT
Source organism: Drosophila meridionalis (assembly GCA_035045145.1). Taxonomy (NCBI): domain Eukaryota; kingdom Metazoa; phylum Arthropoda; class Insecta; order Diptera; family Drosophilidae; genus Drosophila; species Drosophila meridionalis. Next base: position 11,761,292 of record JAWNPG010000031.1, read on the forward strand.
CTCATTCTCTCTCTCTCTCTCTCTCTATCTCTATATCTGCTGCTGTTGCCCAAAGTGTTAATTAATTCTTGGAATATCACAAATATCTGTTCGAGTGTCTGTCTATGTGTGGGCAGGTATACACACACACACACACACACACACACACACACACATATGTGTAGCATTTACAGTGGATCACAATTTAAATGAAGCCAAGAGAAACTCATTTGTCACAACTCTCGTAACTGTCTTAAAGCTCAAGCCTCAAATTAACTTTGAAATCATTTGCAGCTGTCTTTAAAAAGGCAGAAAAAAACATACAAAGACAATTCGAAATGATGCCTGACAAATATGTAAATAATTATGAAATATAGCCAAAAGCAATTAGCAAAAATGTTTTGCTGTCTTTAAACCAGTTAAATATAATGGAACTTTAAGTGATTTTAGTAATTTCTGTACCATTACGTATTCAAAGAAAATTATAAGACTTTTATAAGAATTAGCTGTCTGCTCTTTTCTTTTTAATAACGACCAGACAGATAATCCACAACATTAATATGAATTTAAGTTCTGTGAACAAGTCCTCTTCCTCTTACAGCACAAGACAACCATTTTTCATATAGTCAAGAATCGGACTATACTTTTCCCGAGGTTTTATACGCGATGAAAACTGAAAGCAGAAACAAAATAGGACAAAGACAGAGAGAGAGAAAGAGAAATAAAAAGAGAAAGAGAGAGACAGAGCCAGAGAGAGAGAGAGAGAGAGAGAGAAAGTGTAAAAGAAAGGCCCTATAATGTCTTTGACGAGAGCGAAAGACATAGAAAACGAATGATAGACAGAGAGCGAACGAAAGAATGAAAATGAAAGAGAGAGAGAGAAAAAGTATTTAAGAAATATGGTGATAGAGAGTGATCGAGAAAAATCATAGGCAGAGAGAGAGAAAGAGAAAAATAATGAAGGAGGCAGGGAGGTAAAGTTGAAGAATGACAGAAAGAAAGAGAGAGTGAAAGACAAAAAGAAAGAGAGGCAATGAGGCAGACGCGATGATCTGCATATTCAGCAGGTGATATTCTGTTGACAAACACAAATACTTAAGATATAAAATAATATAATATAATAATACCATATACTATATGAAGTATGAAAAAGCCACAGATTTGCATGTTATACTAATACATACATATATACTCCAAAAACGGACTCTTAACATTACTACGCCAGAACATCTCACAAAACTGGCCGCCTTGGCGTTTTTATGGCTTCAGATTCAGACTAAGCATATGCAAATCTTTCGTGAGCACAGCCCAATTCATGCTAACTGAATGCTGTTTGACTCTGTAATTCACTTTAATTATAGTCACAATCTCTGAGCTTCAAAATTCATTCAGCTAAATTGCTATAAAAACAGCCACAAAAAATACAAACTGACCTTTTTTTAAAGTGATTATAGCTCACGTTTAACTCTTTATTATAACTCAGATCTAATAAAACATAGCGAAATCTTTGAGCAGGAATACAAAACAATGGGAACTTCTGAGCGAAAATAGAACCGAATGACTCATAAAATAGAGAGATTAAAATCCCGATTCGTAGAGCCCGAAATAAATGTTGTGCGAATAAAAAAAGTTGCCTCGATTAGGGAGTACTTAAATGGTATAGCTCTTTTTTTATGGCACTCATAATTTTTATTGCGATCAATTTCGTTAATAACCCCAACTTTGCTCGAGACTATAAATAAAACACCATGCGGCGCGCAAATGGAGGAAATTAGAGGAAAACATCTTTTATTGGTTTTGTTTTTTTTTTTGCTTAGGCATTTATCAATAACATTGCTGGAGCGTCAATCGAGCTATTGACGGCTGAGTTAGCTCCACGCCGTAGACGATTTCATGCTAAATGCTTACGTACGTACAAATTGAATGGCCGAGAGACTCAATGAATTCATTTAAATGCACGCGAGGCACTAACTATGGTAATGAATTGAAACGACGGCTTAAACGCAAAATAATAACCCGTTTTTAGCAGCCGCCAGACTCGAATTATGGACTGCGATAATCGAGCGGGGGCGGTGGGGGCGGCAGTGGGGGTTTAGCCAGAGCCAGAGCCAAAGCCAGAGCCAGAGCCAGAGCCAATAATCGTAAAATGCGGCAACAAATTAACCAATAAATTAATATAGAAATAATCATATTAATATGCCCGCTGATAACTGTCGGAATGGGATGGGGGAGGGGGAGGGGGGAGCTCCAATGGAGCTCCAACTAGCATAGTGCTGTTAATTTATGGTCAGTTGATATTGTAGCCAAATGTGTTTTCCAACGGAGCAGCTGATTCCCCACCAGGCGCGATAAGCAAATGCCCCCTCATTTTTGGGGCTTTCGCTTGGGTATTTTTGCTCATGCCTTCAAATGTGTTTTAAAGCCACAAGCAGAAACTATAAAAAATGTCGCAAAATTGGGTCTTAACTGGCATTTGCTGACCATTTCCGATACGCTTTAATGTGGCTCTAAGCCGCCTCAACTCAAGCGCTTTCCCGATGGCAGCAATCATTAAGTCGCCTCGTATGAGTGATTGCCATAAAATGATATAAACACTAAGCCCTCGCCGCACCACCAGCACCACCAGAAGCACCACCAAGCCAACTGGCTTCGCGCAGCTCAACACCACATTTGACACTAAACACACACAAATTGCTTTTGAAGCCCCTCGCGGCTGATGTATGTACGCGTTCATGCGCCGTGTCTGCGCCCATTGTCCGCACAAAGCGTCTAATCATAAAAGCGAACAACAACAAAATAAACTCGAATGTAATATTGATAAGCCAGAAGGCGGTCAGCACTCAATGCCCCAAGCCCCAAGTCCCATGCCCAGTGTCCAGTGCCCAATGCCAATGGGACCAAATGTCTGGCGCCGACCACGCAGCGAGACGAGTTTTGCTTTTTTAACTGGGCTTGGCTTGGCTTTCAATCAAAGCAGACAACAACAACAACAACAACAACAGCAAGACAACACAACAAACAAATAAGCAATCAATCTCAATCACATCAATTATGCGCCGAAACAACTCGCTTGTCTTATCACACCAAAAAAAAAAATAAAATAAATATATATTAAATACATAAATATATATGCCTTTTTTTTTGTTTTCTATTGATGCTTGTTTTCAGTACTATTATTATTTTTGTGTGTTCGAATGGGCGACACTCTTAATGCAACACATTCACATCGATGTTAATCATTTTAATTGGCGCCACTTGAGCGCTCTTGGCGTCTGCGTGTGGGTGAATCAAGATACAGCGACAGATAGTGCTAAAGATGGAGGTGTAGATACAAACACAGATACGGAGCTAGACATATGTTGACAAACACAATTATATAGAATAGATATAGATATGTCGATATAGATACTAGAGGAACAGACAGAGCAGACTCAACTATCTATTTAGAGTATTACGTTATCTAATATTGATATAAATATATATATATTTAGATCAATAGATATAGATACAGAGTAAACAAATATAAATAATTAGTATATTATCACCTTAAGATATATCTACAAACTCACTTGTAACCAACTATAGAAAGTTCTGCAAATACCGATATATCCAACTAAAGATACATCTACAGATACCGATGTATCTATATAAATACAGATTGTATCTAACATAAATACAGATTGATATATATAGATACATATATACAACACAAATTCAGTATATATAATAATGCTGTTAGTTGCAGATACATTGCACACAGATAAATGTAAAGATATGTATTCAGATTTAGTTATAAAAGTAAAATATTAATATTAAGTGCAAATACATTCTAACTGTAGTTACTTTTCGAATTCGCGTTCACATATCGAATAGTATATGAGAGCATAAAAAGTATACATAAATATTCATCAGTATCTTAATATATATATTATTATGATCTGTACTTTTATCTGTATCTCAAAATAAATATGTATCTGAAAGTGTATTTTTGTCTATGTCTGCATTTGTATATGTATTTCTATCCATTAATGTATATGTATCTGTATCTATACTTTTCAAACTATTAATCTACCTAAATCTATATCTACATCTATATCTATCTGTATCTGTGTATCTATCTGTACATCTATCTTCATCTTTATTTGTATCTTAATCCAGTTGAAACTTGAACTCTATCTCCATCTGCAGCTGTAACTGTTTCTATAGCTCTCTGAGCGTCCGGCGCGGGTCCATTAATTTTTAAGCAGTCATTTGAAAGCGGTTCAAATTAGTTTCGTGTGTTGCAAGCAACAAGCGACCGACCCCACTTTGCACATTCGAAAAGTGAAAGTGAGCAGCGAACTTTCAACAAGACCGTGAAAATATCAATGGGAATATCCGACTGCGAGCTACTCGAACTGAAAACTTAGCAGAGAATCTGTTGACCAGACAACTCGTGTTGAAATACGAGGTCAATAATGACTTGCTTCATAGACATCTGGGCTCGAATCGCTGTAAGTTTCACACTCAGTGCTTTGGTATTTCACAAAATCAAAAATAAATAAAAAAATAATCAATGCTTGAACTTTGCTGTCAATGATGTGAGATTCGGGAGATTGTGTTCGATTTTCGCAGAGTCGAGCTAAGTAAATAAATAATATGATTTAATGACCGTGTCAGACAGAAACAACAGCTGTCGCTCGCTCGCTGCCGACGCGTCGTTACCAGAACCAACCCCATCCATATTCATTACAAGGGGCCTCGCGATTGAAAGCTATGAAATATGCGCCATAAAGTTGACAGCGAGTTCATTTAAATAGAAAACGACATGTGTCAAACTGACATTTGTTTTCATAAAATGTATTTTTTGTATTCTTCTTTGCCTCGCTGTAAACGCAACAAATTTCTTAGACTTCAGCGGCTGTCTGTCCGCCGGGCTCCATGCTTTTGACACTCTTTGAACCCGGGCTGATTTGCCTGGCGACACTTCAAGGCGACAGTCCCAAGGTTGAAAGAACACAAGAAAGAAAGAAAAATATATATGTGTATTTCCTTTTTTCTTATTTATATAGAAAGAGAAGAAGGGAAAGTAAAACAAATTAAATACTCCGACAGAATTGTTATTTTCAAATGTCATGAGTGTCAAATGGCAAAGTATTTTAGCAGGACCTGCTCTTGACAGCCGTAAACAACTGGCGACCCAAAAAGACCGAAAAGACAAACATTCAATTGCGGATAACTGTATGAAAGCTCTCAGCTGAAAAGTGAAAATGCATTTTCCCACTGCACCGCACGACACGAGCATCTCACGCTCACGCTCACGCTCACGCCTCACGCTCGAACCCTTCTCCGAGTCGGTTCCCAGCTGACGCTTATCACGTGTTGCAGATCGTTGCCTGAGGGCGCCGTTTCACGCTTCCCACTGCCTGCTTATTTAAATTAGCTTCGACTCTGCTGCAAAGTTTACCATCTGCAATTCATTTATACAGCTGCTCGACGCCCCCGTTTCCCGTTTCCCGTCACCCATCTCCCATTTTCCGTCTACCCTCACCTGCCCGACTCGTATTTTGGTATACTTTCGCGAAATTTGCTTATCGCTGTGGAAAAAATCAAGCAAAGGGCGTTGCGCACACAAAACGGAAACAAATCAACAAGAAACAAAATAAAACTAGTTAGAATGCGGGAGTTAAAGGTGATTGACTAAGAGATACTCAGTAGTTCTAGTCATACAATAATATGGTTCTTAATAATAATATGAAATCGAGAAAAATATCATTCTTCTTCACTTATCAAACTCAATTTATGAGCTACAATTGTCTTTAATTGATATATATCAATATATCGATAACCAATATATATCGAAAAAGAATAAAAGAGAACAGAGCATAAAAGAACAGAATAGAAAATATAAAATCTCCAATACTATTAATAAAATTTAAGAATTGCAGAATAAATTATAATAAGTGGTTTAGAGAACACATTTTTATCGAAATATCGAAAATCTTAATTCTGTATATTCTGGGATTAGCTATATGTCCAAGAAAAAGTACGTAATGTTGCTTCTATTAACGAATGAAGAGTTTTTACTTAAAGAATTGTACAGAAAAAAGCAGGAATACCACAATTTATCGATAACACTTATACCACTTATACTAATAAAGCTAGTTTACTGCAAGCAAAGCTAAGCATTTCTTTAATCACTATTCACTCAACATACCTCATGTCTTTGAATGCAGCAGGGTATACAATAACTGCAACGTCTGAGCAGCAAGCTATATCTCTTTATATTCTATGACAGGGTGTGTCATGTGTGCGTGTGTGTGCGTGTGTGTGTGTGTGTCTGTTTTTGGCTGCATTGCCGGTAGTATTTGGCTCTATTCGCATATTTTCGCATTTGATTATCTAAAGTGATGGACGGGGGCAGCCAAACAGACTGAAAGGCTGACAGCCTGCCAGACTGACAAACGGACGGACGGACTGGCGGACAGACGGACAGACGGACAGACGGAGAGAGGCGGCAGTATAAAGGGCGTCAGGCTGTCACTCACTCACTCGCTCACTCGCTTATTCTCACGCTCAGGAATAGACAATTTCTTTTTTCTTTCTTTCGGCTACATTTTGTACACAAATTGTGTTCGCTTTACAAATTAAAAACAACAAAATAACAAGCAAAAAAAAAAAAACATTGCTGCTGTGCAACACTGAACTGTCAGTTGGCTTTCCGGCCCCAAAATGGCCGAGTGTTTCGGAACACTGGTAGCTGTCGCTCTATCTGTCGCAGCTGACTGCCATCGAGGAGCTGAAACGGAAGTTGACTCGGAAATGCATTTGCAAAAAAAAAAAAAAAAACACTACTAGCGCCTGCCTCATGGAGTTTATTTTCATAATTTTTCTATATCTATTATGAAGAGAGCGAGGAATATTCAAAGTGATGTTTAGCTAAATTAATAGCTATTTAATAGTAACTTTAATGTCTGATAAGAAAGGATTTCGGATGAAAATATACATAATAACTGCATTTAAAATTATAAATAATATTATATAATCAATATTTGTAATGAAGAGAAATATATCTTTAGCTAAACCTTAATCAAATTTTTGTTAATGTCTAAAAAGAAAGAATTGCAGATGATTAGAAGTAATAAATAAACCAATAAATAATTTTATATTCAATATTTAAGTTTTCTTATATATATGATCTCAGTATATAAATAATTATCATGTATATACAATCATATTGGTCCACTAAGTAATTAAGGGGTTGAGCTTAATGCACTATAGAGTCTTATACAATAAACTGCAATGATAAATTTTAAATAAAAAAAATTTTAAAAAATTATTATTATAATAAATATTTATTATGAAAAGTCAGCAAACATCTAGCTAATAACATTGAACTGAAATAAAAAAAAATAACATAAAATTAAAACATCAATATCGCAAATGACAAAATTAAGAAAAATTTACTCAAATTAATAAGTAAACTAATTAATCAATTGATATAAATATTTAATATTTGTATAGATATATAATCAAGATTTATTGTGAGGAGAGAAAGGGTTGGCATCAACGTGTTTTCTAGTTAAAAAGCTTTTTGTAAATTTTAATAAAAATGTTAAAAAGATATTTAACAACAAATTTTATAAAATTAAAAGACGTTCAAGTAACTAAATGACTAAAAAATAAGTTTAACAAATATACAAAATTAAAAAAATAATAATTTAAAACAAATATAATAAATTAATTTCAATATTTGTTTCAATAAAGAACCCATGATTATATCAAACATAAATAAATGAATATAAATTCTTAATACATTCCTACAAGAAATACATTTACAAAAATATCGAACTCAAACAAATCTAAAAGAAAAGAACTCACTGCAGTTCTTAACTTTACAGCCAAGTAAATCACTTTTGTTAGCTACACGAAACTCGTGTAAAACTTTTGAGGCGGAAGTAAAAACCAAATATTTCGAAAGTTAATTAACACACGAGCAATGCGAACTGAAATCAGGCGAGGAAAACACAAAATTGAAAACACGCGAGCGAAGAAAACAGAAACGAAAATGAAATCAGGAAAATGAATTATGAATAATCGGAAAGGCGCAGGCACAGGGGCTGGGCAGGGCGCGGGGGCGTGGCTGGGCGAGAAGAGCCGGCAGCTGTCCCGACACGATTCGATACGCCAGTTGTTAGCGCTGCTGACAGGTGTTGTCAACGCATGTGTAAAGCGCATAATTATAAATAACACGTAATTAACGCGCTGCAAATGCGAATGACAACTCAGAGAGAGAGAGAGGGGGGGGGGGAGAAAGGGGGAGCTGAGAGGTGAGAGAATGTGCAATGTCTTACAAGTTGCAAGTTGCACATTATGTGATGGGTCATTGAATGTTGCATGTAGCAGCAGCAGCAGTAACAGCAGCAACACCTTGACAGCAGCAACAGTTGCCGCCGCATTCATTAGCGCTGACAACTTGAAATGCTAATTATTGTCAAATTAATTTAGTCGCCTGTCAGCTTAAATTCGCCTATAGACTGTTTTGATATTTCATTATATTATATATTATATTTTCATTTATTTTATTTTATTTTTTGCATTTGCGTATAAAATCGAGCACAGTCAGCATCTGTCTGTCAGCGGGAATTTATATGCAAGCCGGCATTATTATACAAATGTGAGAACTAATGAATGCCGTACGTAGGCGCAGGCAGTCAATCAGTTGACAGACTGACAGACTGACACACTGACAGATTGACAGAGTGAAAGACAGTCCGTTGCTGTTGCTGTTGCCGTTTCGGCATATGCAAATTGCAGCAACAGCAACAGCAGCAGCTGCTGCCGCTCGAAACTTATATGGGGGAATGCTTTTTATGGCATCCCGAAACATTCACATACATTAACTTATTTTATTGACTGTATTAAATACACATATGCATAATCGCTGACTAAATGAGTTGGTAAGCAATGCTTAGGCATGTTTACACAGCAAACACAGCAGAGAAGCGGAGGCAGACCGAGACAATTCTCAAAGAGAAACTGACAGCTTCACACTGCGTATGATTGATAAATTCGTTGTCTTAATTACAGTAGGAGAAACAAAAGAAGAAGTAAACAAAAATAAGCAAGTAGGAACGTTCCTTTCGGGTGTAACCTAATGCTAGTTACTCTGTTTTCATAGAGGCACCTGGGCGCTACAAACTTTATTGCCGAAATACCACGCCCCCAGTGGGCGTTGTCATATAATATTTGGCAAGTTCTTAGAAAGAAGCTAGGGTAACAAAGCTGTAAAATTTGGATGCCTACACTCCAAAAAATGAGAATTATAAGATATTTTCTTATATGCCACGCCTCCAAAGAGGAGTAAAATTTATTTTTGGGTCATCGATAGATAGAAGAAGCATCTACCAATTCAAATATCCAACTTTAAAGCTTCTAACTCTACAACTGTATAACAAACAAACTTTTGTGGTTTGCCACGCCCCCAATGGACGTATAGATAACCCCCATATATTTCTGATCTCGAGTGGTCAACGCAAATATTCATTCCAAATTGAAACTCTAAACCTCTTCAGCTAATAAAATGTCTGAGATGCACACTAATGCCTTTTACGATTTGCCACGCCCCTATTGGGCGTGATGAAAATTTGGATACTTTATAATTCTAGGGTAAACACGAGTATATGCTCCAAATTTCAAGTCTAGATCTAGATAGTCGGACGGAGAGCAAGGCGCACATTGCACAAAACTAATATACTCTTTTTCTCTTTGGAAACAGACTATAAAAAAAGAACAACAGACAGCTTGCCATACGCAAAACCTTGAGCTGTTGGCCCAAGTAAAAGCCAACAGCTTGTGTAGACAGAGATTGCTGTTGCTGTTACTGTTGTTGCTGTTGTTGTTGTTGCTGTTGTTGTTGCTGTTGCTGTTGCGTATTCAGCATTTGCTTTTAAGCAGCGCCATGAATGATGAGGCTGCATAATGGAATATGCCAAATGGCCGTTGACAATGGCCAATAAGTGGAAAGAGATAGAAAGAGACAGGCATAGACAGAGCCTTCTCTCTTTCTTTCTGACCAACTAGCAACTAATTGCAGTTGAACTGCGAAAAGAGTTATATCTACATTGCGTATACGCCGAGTTGTGCTTGTGAATGCGTTAAAACATAAATATAAGCCAGCAAGTGTCAACAGCAACATAAAAAAACAAAAAGGTTATGCGACAAGCGCAGCAACAACTACAATAGCAACAGCAACAGCAACAATAGAAACAACAACATTCGCTAACTGACAACTAAATGGACACGTAATGTTGACAAAAGTCTGGAATGAAATCCAACAGAGGAGGCACACAGCTCCAACAGACCCCAAATGAAAGAAAGAGTGACACATGAAAATGGCATTAATGTGTCACTCAAAAACGTACAGCAGCAACAGCAGCAACAGCAACAGCAGCAGCAACAATTGCAGCGGCAACTGTGACAATTGCAATGATATGGTTGACAGTTGCAGTTGTTGTAGATGTTGTTGTTGTTGTTGTTGTTGTAGATGTTGTTGTTGTAGATGTTGTTGTTGTAGATGTTGTTGCTGTTGCTGAGGCCACAACAACAGCTGAAATTGCAACATTGTCTAACGCCAAGTGCATATGAGATTGCTGCGTGTGTATCTCTATCTCTCCCTCTCTATCTCTGTTTCTCTCTCTGTGTCGTCAAATTAAGTGGCAACGCCATAAAAGCGCTGCCACTCGTAACCCCTGCACGCCTCTGGCCGAACTCGAGCCTCGAGTCATGCAATATAAGCTTTTCATTTATATTTCGCTATTTGTTTTTTTCCCCTACTATTTGTTCCCTCTCGACTCTCGACGCTCGACTCTCGAGTCGAGTCGAGCCGAGCTGCGTTTGACAGTCAAATGACGCTGTCAGCTGTCAATATGACAAGTGTCACTTTTGCAGCAGTTGACAGTTAATGTGACAGCGTTTGTGCGCCGGCTAAATAAACTACGGACAGGCATATTGGATTGCGCATTTGCCGCGCGCGCCGGCTTCAGTTCCAGTTCCAGTTCCAGCTCCCGCTTCAGCTCGAGCTCGAGTGCTTGGCACATGCATTGCCTTTGACATGTTGCACATTTCATGCTCGGCTTGCGGCACTGTGGCAACCATTGCGAAATTGCTGAGTTGCAAGAGTGCGACCCATTACACTGATAGAAGTGTTCTTGGAAGCACACCAAGTTCTGGCACTTATCAAATATTTATTTGACTTTTGTGGAAGGGATTACAACTGCAATGCCCTCAAGGCGATTCCGTGTAACCGTATCTTCGTCTCTTTGAGGGTTTCCAAATTGCAGATAGCAAATGTCACGCTCAAGCTGTCATAGGCTATTTATAGTTCAGATTTATGGCATATATAAAGAGTGGGTTGATTCTATAATGTAAATCATATTCTTCTTGCTAAATGAATGGTCTAGCCGGATATAAGAGGCAATTATAGGGTGAATTACATTTTTCACTGGAGCTGTTGCATTTGATAAAGAATGAAAAGATTTGTGGAGTTCATTATTATTTGATGTCTTTTAAGAACACTATATAAACTAAACAAAAGATTTTCTTTTGAACGGTTAGCTTTATAAATAATGATACTAGAATTAACTAAGACTCAAGACAAACCTGAAATAAAACATTTATTTAAAATATGTAAATTAAAAAAATAAGGTTTACAAAAATAATATTTTATATAAAGTATATAATAAGAAAAATTAATTAAAGTTACGTTTTCCAATGCGCTTTTAAGATTTAGTTTAATTTAATCTTAAAAAATATTTTCAAGCTTATTTGAAACTTAATTATTGATATTTCAATATACTAATATAAAAATTAAATAATAATAATAAAAAAATAAAACCGAAAAAAATATAGCACTAAATTAATAAAATAATAACAAAGATAAAATAATATAAAAATAATACAATACAAATTTTATTAAAATTATAAAATAAAATATAATTAATAATAATACAACAAAAATTTTAATATCACTACATTAATAAATGATAATAATAAATACATCAAATAATATTAAAATAATACAATACAGGTTATGTATCACGTTATTCATAAAAGAATAAAAAATAAATAAAATAATACTATAAAAATTCTACATTTTTTAAATAATAAAAATATTATAAAAATTCAATAAAAATTCTAAAAATTCTATAATAATAATAATAATAAAAATAATAATAATTAATAATAATAATAATAATAATAATAATAATAATAATAATAATAATAAAAATAATAATAATAATATCATAATAATAAAAGCTATAATATAATTATATTCATGAAATAAAAAAAATTACATTAAAATAATACAATACAAATTCTAATATCACTAAATTCATAATAAATAAATCTAATAAATTTCACTTTTTATTACCAACTCTTTCATTATCTTCTTGATGTTCTAGTCGTTGCTCTCCTAATATATTCATTAGTTTTAATTTAACATCAATTTTTATGCAATTTCTCGCACATATTTTTATTTACTTCAATTTCTCATGCAATTTCATACACACTTTTATTCAACGCATAAATGTCTCGACTCGACTTTAAATTCTTTCGCCTTTCATCTTTAATTAATTTGATAAATAATTGTGTCGCTCTCCCGCTGCGTACAGCCTTTCGCGCTTCGCGTTTCGCGTTTCGTGTTCTACTTTATGAATTATGATTAAGTAAATTGTCAGCAAGCCACAAGCGCGACCGAAGGGACAATTCCTTCGAATGAGCGTTGTCGAGCGCATTTATGTAAATTTTTTGTGTGGCTGTTTCGCAGCACTGGCAGAATTTATTAGCAACACGAAAACACACGCACACACACACACACAAAGGTGTTAACAGATAATGGATAAAATCCACATAAGCGTTAAGTATGTGCAGACAGAGAGAGAGCAAGAGAGAGAGAGAGAGAGAGAGAGAGAGAGAGAGAGAGTCGGAGCATAACGTCTGCATTAAGTTTTATACAATTTTTATCGCTTATTTTATAATTCGCAACAAAACTGAAAAGCGTCTTAACAGACGACGCCAACATCCTCGCTGGGGGCTTATGCAAAGCGATGCCGACGCCGACGTCGCTGTCGGCGTCGCACAATTTCCGCTTTTTATGCTTATCCTGTAATTCATATTTATAGCGGCTGTTTCTTTTTTCTGGTGTGCGTGTGTGTGTGTGTGTGTGTGTGTGGCACAGGAAGCAGCAGCAGCGACTGAGAGCCGCAGCAGCCATAGAAAATTGCATTTCATACGAAAATATGGCCACAGGGGGAGCAGAGAAGACGTGGGCGTGGGTGTGGGTGTGGGTGTGGGCGTGTCAGGGTAGTTTTTGCTGAATTGCATTATCAATGTAGATAAGTTTTATTGCGTGCGCGAGGGCAAACGGCCATTTGAGCATAATTTATAATTATAATAATGTACAGTAAACACTCTGATATGAAATACCAAAATACATGTAAATGCTGTTTCAAATTAGATATATGTATTTGCGGTGCGGCTGAACTTCAAAGAATGGCTGAAGACAGTGATTCGATCTTCACAGCTTGTTTGCGGCTGCTGTCGGTGCGCCTCAAGTGAACCCATTCAGATTTCACGGTTCGAGCGCTTGTCATTGTCATTGTTTCAAAAGTCTCAGCATTTTGTTTGTCATATTAACGTGGAGTATGAGTTTTTGAGTGGCCTCAAGCACTCGCAGTTGATCAGCGGCCCCTTCGGAGACTCGAACCTCGAGAGTCGTGAGTCGTGAGTCGAGAGTCGAGTCTCCGTGCCCATTTGATATTGTTTTTGTTTGCGTGCTGCAGCTGCTTAATATTGCTTCGAGTGTGTATTTGCTCTGTCTAAAGTGTGTCGATGTGTCATATTTCCCCCTCCTCAGACGCCGACAACGGTTTCGGCCATAAAACAACATGGCTTAGAGCCCTATTAAAATGCCGCTGCGTAAAATGTGTCACATTTCACATTTCACATATCGCGCGCGTCGTATTTGAATCATGTTCTTCGACAGCTGTGAAATATTGTGTAAGCAGCAAACACACACACGCACACAGACTCTCACACACGCACACACTCACACACACGTAAGTTTATTTACAATTGATGTTGCCCAATACAAAGTACAGTAAATACCACCAATAAACGCTAAATGGACAGCCTCTCTATTAGTAGCATCTTTAGTACTTCTGACATGGATTCAAATTGGTCTCGATCTAAATTGGTCTCGATCTAATAAGCATTAAAAATCGATAACTTTGCGGAGATATACATTAAAATCGATTAAAGTTTCTAAAACTTGAAATCCTAAAAGCTTTCAGTAGTAGTGAATAGTTTACCTATTTTATATAAAAAAGTTTATTGATTTCTATCGATTTTTTATACATTTTTATCGATTATAATATATATTAATATTTTAAAATTGTAGTATTAATTATATCATATTTGATTATTATAATTATTAAATATATAATATTATTTATCATCAGAGTTTACTTTGTCTTACAACATATTTATATATAAGATTCCATCAAGGTCATACTGTGCGTATACGTTCTATTATCATTAATTATATTAGATTATCAATCAAATGTTAAATTGATTAATAAGTGTTAATATTAATTATTTTTTTGTATATTTTTTGCCTTAAGTGCTTCCATTTGCATTGCGGTTAATATTTTTATTCCAAAAATTAGTTGGAAGAGCTTACAATGCGTATAAGTAATAATAATATGACGCAACATGAAACGTATAAAACTGTCTTATATGACATATAAATACATATATAAATATCACGATCTGTGTATTTATAAATAATTAAAAGACGAATATAGTTCTGATTATAAATAGGTTGCTTAGCTGAATAATAAAATATAATCTGATTATAAATACTTTGCTTAACTGAATAATAAAATATTGTTGAGATATATATCTATATATCTACTATTGTTTAATTATTTATGAATCACTATCGAATATTATTCGTTTTTATACCCTGAGCCCATTGAAAATGGGAAATCAGGGTATAATGGTTTTGTGAAAATGTATGTAACAGGCAGAAGGAGGCGTGCCACACCCCATAAAGTATATATATTCTTGATCAGCGCGACAAGACGAGTCGATATAGCCCTGTCCGTCTGTCCGTCCGTCCGTCCGTCCGTCCGTCTGTCCGTCCGTCCGTCCGTCCGTCCGTCCGTGTGAACGCCGAGATATTTTTAAGTACGCAACGTAGAGACTTGAAATTTTACATGAATACTCGATAATACCATACGCTGCACAAGTTTATAAAATTTTTCCGATAACTCATTCCATTTCGATTTTATGAGCATTTATCGATAATTTTAATGTGTTTTTAAGGCGTGGTTGGTACATCGTTTGGGCTAGAGATTTCAAATTTGCTGTGTAGTTGCGTGCAATGAATACAGAGTTTATGTAATCTTTAGATTTTGGATGCCACGCCCCATTCGCCCCCAATAGCCCCCTATTTGTAAAAAGCGCAAATCAAATACTAGAGACTTGTGCTTTGGCACATACACACATATGAATGTCATAAATAAGTTGTGAAAGTTTGATGCACTTAGTCTATCGCTAAGAAAAGTTATTAAACAATTAAGTTCCCATAGTAATGCCTAAATTGCAGCCCAAGCGCAGTCGCTGCGTCAACTGCGCAGTTGGCAGAGCGCGCGTTTATGCTTGCGTGCATATGTGTGTGTGTGTATGTGTTGTTTATATGCATGCATAAAAGATGCGTAGAATGATTTGATATTTGGCTCTTCACAGGGCTCAGGGTATCCCCTAGTCGAGCAGTCTCGACTAGAGCACTCTTACTTGTTTCAGCAGAAAATGCATGCTTTTCGTATCCACATACATGTCTAAATAGCATAGACATGAATAATATCGACTACATGTATATTACTTATCGATTATATATAAATTATTTTTGCTTATTCTCTCATTCAGCATGAATATCATAATATATGTATGCAGAATCAGAACCAAGAATAAATGTGTTATGAATACAATATGAAGACATAAAAATATGTACTCAGGCGGAACATATATAATTGCCTATTAAATATCGATTATTTAGGAACTGTATACCTTATTTATCGACTATTTATAAATTATTATCGATTATTGGCCATTTATTCCGCATAAATATCGTTAATTTAATGCCAATAAGACCGTAAATCTATGCGTTATTTCGAAACTTGAATAATAATCGACTATTTTTCTATTCGCTATCGATTATTTAATAATGACTTTTAATTATTATTCGTATATGCATTATACATTTCATAATGGAATTATCTATTATATAGAAACATGAATAATAATGACTATTAGTCTGTTACTTATCGATTATTTAATAATGCCTATCGACTATTCCTCGTTTATTCAGCACAAATATCTTGTATCCACATGAGAGTCATGTAGCAGCAAAGCTATGCACACAGTGCGTATACATTATATTTAGTGCAAACACACCTTAAAAACTCAATTAGCAGGTAATGCGAAATGCAGTCGAAGAGCAGCCCAAGCACACTCGCTGTGCCTACAGAACCGAGAGCTGTTTAGTTTCGAGTGTCTAATTCAATTATACGCATTTAACAAGCGACTGTGACTGGATTGTGCAAAAGGCATGACCGAATGCATATGCCCGAACCGTTTTCAATCACGGCTCAGGCTATAATTGCAGTTGTTGTTGTTGTTGTTGTAGCTCATATTTACTTGTTATTTAACTGCGTTGTTGTTGTTGTAATTGCTGCTGCTGCTGCTGCTGCTGCTGTTTGCACACATTTTTCACAGAGTGTAACATTTTAATTAACACAAAGCTCATAATTTGTAAACGGATGTAAAAAAAAATAAATAAATAATAAAAAAAAAAACAGCAACGAGCAAAGGGAAATTTTATTTAATGTGAGCGAGTGCTAATGAAGTGCCATAACTGGCCATTTGTTTGTTTTTTGCTTTATTTTATTATCCGTATATTATTAAATTTAGCACATTTTTTGTGTTTTTGTTTAGCACCCAGTAAATTGCGGCGGGGCTCCAAGTTGTTCGCTTTTGTTCCAATTAGCCAGCTCAGTCCTAAATAATTCAATCAGCCCGCAGACAAATGTCGCCTCTGCCAGAGCCAATAAACACAATTGTTCAGTCGTAAATCGTGCACGCTGGCTATCTATGGGCGAATACAAATAGTATATATATATATATAAACATCAAAACATCAGACGAGAACTAAATCACAAGCAAGCGCTAAAACCAATACGGAAACCTTATCAGCCAGCACTCGCTTAAATTATGACTAATTGTGCCAAAAACGAGACTGAGTGGCAAGCTGAGTGGGGCTCGGAGTTGATAAGTTGCCTCCGATAACGCGAGGGGTTCGTGGAATGAGTGGGCTATCGACGATCGAGGACTACCTCAAAGGGGGACAGGCCATAAAAATCAAATGGTATTTGCAGTCGACATGAGCTGAATGTGAAAGTCGGGAAAGAGCGAGTAAATTCTGGCATAAATGCGAGAAATTGCAGACAAATGAGTCTGAGAAATTGAGTGCTAAAGACCTTAAAGATATGACAATATATCGAAGATATTTCTGCAATATTTAAAGTTTCGAGAATTTATGTTTTGTTGATTTGTTTGTATCGATAAGTTTGGTTTTTTCAAGATGGATGCTATTCATTGATCTCTCTTGGGTTAAGTATAACCAACAGTGCCATCTCTTTCTGCTAGTCAATCTTTACTTGACTAAAACTCAACTCATTAAAGAAGATACAAATACATATCTAAAAATATCTAAATAAAATTGACCGAGTAAAGACTTTGAAATTCTATTTCAAATATATGATCTAGTTCAGCTATGCATTTTTTGAATCGTGATATATAAAATTTGAAGTTGTCAAAGTCATGAGTTTGAAATCTAGTTCAATTGTATGATCCAATATCAGTTTTGTATTTCTGAACCATGATATTTATATCAAATTTTAAGCTTTCAAATTGGGGAGTTTTTTATTTAACTTACAAATGTTTCAATTTTATGATCTAGTTCCATTTTACATTTTTAAACCGTTATATTTATATCAGATTTTAGACTTGCAAAGTGTAGAGTTTGAAATCATTGTTAATTTTGTGATCTAGTTCAATTTTGCATTACATTTATATCAAATTTTAAGCTTTCAGTCTGAGGAGCTGCAAGTTCAATATTAAATCGAACAATATTAAATTTTTTAATTCTGAGATTTATATAAAACTTTAAGCTTGCATTCTCAAACCCTGGAAATTACTGTCATATTTTATAATCTTGTTCACTTTTGTATATTTGAGCCGTGAACTAAATTTCTAATTCGAATGTCGTGTTAATGATTGATTGTTTCACTTCACTTATAAGCAATAGATCTTGAAGGAACTTGATATCTAATGAACCAACGTCATCGCTTTCTTCTTTTCAAGTCCTCATTATATTAACTATATTTAAATCTTTAAAGCAAACTCAAACAATGTATTTTTGCAATATTTATTTAAATATGTAGATGTTTAGCTTGCTGTCTTATGAGTTGAATGTACCAGCTCAATTAGTAGTTCATAAACTGAACTAAATCCATACATCTAAATAGTTTTAACAGTTCAATTAACTGAGATTTTCATGAATCGTTTGACTTTATGAACAACAGCTGCCAGAACTCATTAGAATTATTCATTCACTGAACAAGTTCCCTAAAGTTCACTCACTTTACTGAACTTATTATACCCTTCGACTTACTATACCTTATTAACCTATGAAATTAAAAATGAAAATCATTAATAAAATGAAAATTATTATACCTTTGCTATGACTATATTTACATTTAAAATATGCTGCCAAGTCTAACTTTTAACTTTGATTAATTCTTAAAATTCTTGAGTTTGATAAACACAAGCCCTATATTTCCTTCCCCCATATATCCAACCCCAAAAAAATTATAAATATTCTTATGAATTCTTTTATCAAACTAAAAGCTAATTTTTTCATTTACAAGTTTTTTTTTCGAGAATTTTTCGATATTTGCTTAACTGTAAATAATTTTTCTAAAATGCGGTCCTTATCGTAGCACCACAATATGTGTGTGTGTATATTTCTGTCTATGTGTGTGTGTGCGTTGTACATCGAAGAGAAAAAAGCGCTTAAGTACCGATAAGAAATTTGCCATTTTTACAATGGTATCATAATAATTTATGGCTGCCCATTGAGTGTTATAAAAGCTTCAATATTTTGTAGTTTATGACTTGCGCCAGTTGGAGCATGGGCGTAATTACACACACACACACACACAGGCACACTAAATACATAAGCTATACGTCATTATTTCCAATGTGCTTTGTTAGTTTCCATGAATTATGGCTCTCAACTCGTTTGCTCAGTTTAGGTTCGCTACACTCTCACTCGCCCCATCTCCCTCTCTCTCTCACTCTCTCTGTCTCGCTTGTTCGTGCCCTGCTGGGCCATAATTTATGGCATGCGGCGAAATGGATTTTATTGCAAAAGCCGTGTTCGAGTTTATGGCACAACTGTAAGTGGGCAATATTCATTTCATTTATATGCACTTTGCTTTGCGGCTTCGCCTGGGCCGGCATTTCTCTCGCACTGCAAATCGCTAATTTTCACTTTTCAGCCTGAAAAGTAGCACTAAAACAATATTAGTTATTAGCCATGATTAATGGCCAATGATTAGCCCAGTTCTCCCAATCACTCGCTAAATATTGCGTTGTCATATTTTATGGCAGCTTTATGGCTAGCAATTCGGCTGAATTAATTGTGAGAATTGCCTCATCCCTTACAAATACTCTTTATCAGTAGTAAATGTAATGCGTCATCGAACTGCATTAAATACAGTAGAGATTTCCTAGCCTTTCTATATCTATGTCCCTTTCTATATATATGTCGTCTTCTTTCTCTTGATTCTCTATCAAAAGGTTCTATATTTTTAGTTCTGTATAAATAAATTTTTCACATTACTATTCTTTCTTATTCCTTTTATTCCGTAAATATGAAAACAGATTTTTTTCAATAGATGAATACTATAAACAGTTTTAATCATAATAATAGTTTCAATAGTTTATTTTGATATTTTTATATGAATGAATGAAACTTCACAAAATCTTTTAAAACACTACTAAAATTAAAAATATAAATACTGTAATGTATAACATACTGAGTTACTATAAAAAGCATTACAATAGTATAAAGTAATTTCGTTTGATAACAACAAGTCTTTGATATTGATTATTATATTATATTTTCTCCTTTAACTTTGCACTATAATACTATAATATTCTAGAAATTCAAAGAAAATAAATATTAAACGAAATCAAATGAACAAAATACTATACAATACCACACTGCAAACAAAAATACTATAAATACTTAACGAATATAATTAAATATAAAAGATCTAAAAAATATGAAAATTGAACTATTCGAACAAACTGATAATTATATATAAATACTCTTGCTATGAGTTAAGATGCAACAGATTTCCAGATATAGATGAGATTTAGAGATAATAGCCGAAAGTGTTAAGCATGAAAGCCAATTTTAAAGAAAAAGTTCTAAAATTATGTGCAATTCTCTTTAGTTAAATGATTGAATAATAGATTTTCTCACAAACATAACATTAAAAAATATTATTCTTAACTTTGTTTAAGCTAACTTTATAACTTTATAAATCGATTTTATGGAAAAACTTTTTATATTATATGTATTTTTCTATATCTCAATTATTGGATAACGGATATTTTCAAACAAAACATATTTTTGATGATTTTCATCTTTAGCTTAAGCGATTATTTAAAAAGAAAATGTTTTAGGCTTTTGAGCTACTTTATAACTAAATTATATCTGCATAAAATTAAAAAAAAAAATACAAAGAAAACATTTCCGAACTTTATTATCTTTATGAACATATCTCAATGAATATTTCCTACGGTAACTCTCGTCATGTTAGAACTCGAAATGAAATCATGATGCAAAACCCAGACAGAATCTGTGGATGTATTTACTCTGTGTGTTGTGTCATTAGGTCTCATAATTTAAAGACCTCTTGCTGCCCCCAGCCCGATTTGGTTGTTTGCTTTAACAACGCGCTTTATCATATTCGTAGCGCCCCTTGGCAATGGGAATGGGTGTGGGACCCACATTGGGGACCCAAATGCTTTCACACTACATTTGCGTCGTAATTTCATATTTAATGTACTTTTTATATCTTTTATTTGCAAGCGCTTTAATAGCCCCATAATTCCATTTATTTCGGCCACGTCGGCCGTATTTATGGCCAGCAGCCCTTATTTATTACAGTTGGGAGTGGGGAGTCGGGGGTTGGGGAGTTGGGGGAAAGGGGAAATGGGAGCAGAGTGTTTCATGATCACGCGAGTGTTGGCCAGAGATTAGGATCACGCATCGTGGCCAAAGACAATGCAAATAAGAGGAAAGAAAAAAAAAGGCGACAGAGCGTGGATTGTTTAAGTCTTATCTGATGGCACGATATCGATAGAGGAGAGAGAGAGAAAGAGAGAGAGGGAGATGGAGATGGAGACTAATAATAATTGTTTGCCTTTTCCTTTCTTTTCAACTCTTGCAGCTGGACAACAAGAGCAGTCCGTTGGCGCTATTGGCACAAACATGCAGCGCCATCGGCGCGGATACCACAAATCCCAAGCTGCTGGCGGCCAACATTGAAAAGTCCACGAAGCAGCAGCCGAAGGCCATGGGCAACGGCAGCGGCAGCGGCAACGGGCTGGATAATGCACGCGATAAATCCTCGCCGGTTAGCAGTCATTCATCCAGCGTCAGCACCGGCTCCGTCGAGCAGCAGCAGCTGCCGCCGGCTCACAGCAAAACCCTCAGCACCTTCAAGCCCTACGAGACCAACAACAACAGCAACAACAACAATAGCGACTGCGGCGCCACAAATCTCACCAGCAACAACAACAACCAACGCGTTAAGACACCCAAGGCAATGACCATGGCCATGGGCAGCGGAGCCTCGGCCAACGGACAGCCGCGCTGCGACTCGAACCAGAGCGCCAGCAGCAGTTCGCATCGCGAGTCGCCAAACGCCAGCGTCTCGAACCAGCTGCGACGCACGCCCAACGCGTCGGGCCCCCAGCTGAACGGCAGCCCGGTGCACTCTTCCGCGCCGGCACGCAGCAGCAGCAAAGAGTCAGCGGCGATGCATAGCCCCAGCACAGGCTCGAATCCCAGCTCCAGTCGGCTGCAGGAGGCCGCCTACGCCGCCGCCAAGGAGGCCAGCTATGTGAAGGCTCTGCACGCGGCCAGCCAGCAGGCGAGTCCCTCTGCAGGCTCCTACTATCCGCCAGGTGAGAGTTGCTCCAATGAACAATAATAGTTTGATATTATAATTAAAATTATTTATCATAAAATCCGTATAAGTCCAATTTTTTGATCAGTATATTAAGTTATTTTAAGCATTTTAACTTTTTATAGCTGCCGATTTACAAGGATGATCGCCTTTTGCGGTCGTTCACACTAAAATTTGAATGGAAATTTTGGTAAAGTACCAGGCGAACAGCATTAATGAGTAGGGTAAATATATTAGTTAGTTAATCTACAGTGTATTAGCAGAACTATGCCAACTAAAGGTACATCAACAGTATTATATTAACTCACTGTTAACTAACAGTTTTGACCCTACTACTCATAGCTCTTCGCCTAGTACTTTCAAAACTTTAACGGGCTATTTTATAAAGAATCAGGCGCGTAGAAGCGATCAGCAGGTTCAAAATGTTAGTTAACAGTGTGATAGCATAACTCTGTTAAACTTACTGTTATTTTACATAGTTTTGTTCACTAACAGTACATCAACAGTATTAAGATGAGTCACTGTTAAATGCAATTTTTCACCCTACTAATAATTGCTGTTCGCCTGGTACGTCCAAAATCTTAAATCAGAAATGATCATATAAGTTGGGTGAAATCGTTTATTAACAGTGTAGTAAGAGTAGACGGTTAACTTGCTGTTACTAAGCATAGGTTTTTGAACTAACAGTGTATCAACAGCTCACTGTTCATTAACATTTTCACCCTACTGAACATAAATAAAAATGTGCGCCAGTTACTTCCATAACTTTAACAGTCAATTTGAGGAAGTACCAGGCGCGCAGATATGATCTGTAGGCTGGCAATCTTTATTAACAATGTAGTAATAGTGTACTGTTAACCCTTATCTTTTTTTACAGAGAGTTAACATAATTATGTTAATTTTACAGATAGTTAACTTAATGATATTAATTTACAGTACACTAACAGTGCTATATAAAATCACTGTAAGCTAAAAGTTTTCACTCTGCTGCTCATTTCTGTTCTCCTGTTACTTATGATAGTAATAGTTAAAATTTTGACCTGAACAGTCACTGCAGCAGCTCCCTAAGATATGCAACAATATTTTATATAGTGCAAATTTTTTACCGTTGATTTTTGAACATTATTTAAGAAAAACAAAGAGAAGTCGTGTTAAATTCTTATATTTCATTTTAAAAGTTTCCTGCCACCTTTAGTGGGGTTAACATTCATCTAGTTCAACAGCCCTTTTAAAGAAACACAATTTGATTATTTATTGGTACAAATTATTTATTGTTTTTCATATTTACAAAGTTTTTCTAAATAGACATTTTTTTATATTTATACATATATATAGAGATATATAAAGAGCTATAATAAATAGAGATATATAAAGAGCTATAATAAAACTTAATACTATATAAGAAAATTTTGTGCGTTACACTTCCGGAACATATTTAAATTAATATACAGAATAAATACAATATAAAATATCTTCCCTCTCTCTCCCTCTTTGCAGGCTACGGCTCACCCTATCCCATGGACTTGATGACAGCGAGCTCGCTGATGTCGCCGCATCACGCGATGTTCAAGGCCTCGGCCATGAACCCGTATTTGAACTATGCGCGTCTCAAGGGCCTGGCGGATCCCTCGGCCATGATGGGGGGCGCGCCCAACATTTGCCGTGATCCCTACTGCACCGGCTGTCCGGCCAGTCCGCACTACATCAACAAGGCCGCCGGGCAGCCCTGTCCGGCGGGCTGCCCGCAGTGCGAGATGGGCGGCGCGGGCAAGTCGGGCGGCAGCTCCGGGGGCGGCGGTGGGTCTAGCGCTGCGGCAGCGGCAGCCGCAGCTGCCGCCTCCTCGTACCACGCCCAGCTGGCGGCATTGGCGGCCGCCTCGCAGCTGCCGTACGTCTGCTCCTGGATTGGCAGCGATGCGGCGTATTGCGGCAAGCGGTTCGGCACCTCCGACGATCTGTTCCAGCATTTGCGCACGCATACGGCCTCCGTGCCGGACGCCGTGCTGAGTGCCGCAGCAGCGGGCGGCATTCCGCCGAATCATCCGCTCTTTCAGCGCACCTACCCCACCCCGCCGCTGAGCCCGCTGTCGGCAGCGGCGCGCTACCATCCGTACGGCAAGCCGTCCATGCTGCCGCCCTCGCTGGCTCCGCCCGGAGTGCTGCCCGGACTGCCGCCACACGCCGCGCTGGCCCAGTACTTTGCGCCGTACTCGTTATACGGCCCACGCATGGGCTCCTCGCATCCGTAGTAGGAGCCCCGTCCGTAGACGGAGCCGTTGGTCAGCATTCAGTCAAATCATTTTGCTTGAGTTGACTGCCCCCAAGATGTGGGGCTGTAGGCCGTGGGGCCGTGGGGCTGGGACGGGGTCTGGGGCGGGTCAACTCATTCGTGAAACGAAAAGCTAGTGATCTAATGTACTATAGCTACATACAAATGTTTAAATTTAGCTTTAGGCGAAAAGTTCTATTCAAGGATATGCCGCACATCCACTCGTTCGTCAGTGTGTCTCTCTGTATGTCCCATTTAAAGCTTACGGTAATTGTAATATTATTTATTAATAAAAAAAAAAAACAGAAATACAAAAATATATATATATATATATATATATATATATATAAATGAATATATACAAATACGTGTACATACGTTCGTATATGCATATGTGAAAACCAATTTGAAAATGAAAAGATTGTCCAAAAACTAAAAGTTGTAAAACTACTGTACATTATATTAATAACTACCTATATACACATGTGTATGTGCATGTATATATATGCTATGTATGTTTATGTATGTGTAAATGTAATTATGAACACCATTTTAAAGTTCACTTAAGTCACTACAACAAATCAATAAATCAAAGAAAACGTAAATTGAAATAGATTTTTTATGGGGTTTGGTTCAAGTTTGAAAAATTCAAAATATTTTTAGAGAAACTATTATAAGATCAATTACTCTATCAGTCAAATTTCAAATTTTTTTTCTTTTAATTATGGTAAGTACAAAAATTTCAAATACTCTCTATATGCCCTCTATAAATTTTTGATTCTTTTCAGAATATAAGTAAAAAGGAAATTTTTAGTCGGAAGGCTACAATTGCATAATAATCATTCAAAAAAACAGTTTTATCTGCTTCTATATGTATACTTCATACTTTTGGTCCTGGATTGTCTACCAAAATTCCATTACATAATAGCGTTTCTCTTGTATCAGATATAGTATTTCCGAGTTTCCACCAGCTAATGGGTTAATTAGGAAAATTTTAACTCGTTATGATGATGACGATACCAACAAGTATTTGCTCCAAATTGAAAGTCTTTAGTCTCATTAACGATGAAATAATTATGGACAGATGAGCGAAGGAATGAAGCCAATATACTCATTTCCATTCGAAGGTTCGTAAATGGAATACAACTCCCGCAACTCCTGCATGATTAATGTTCATACTTATGGATATATCATGGAGGCAGTAACAATTATAATCATATCAGATCAACATGAAATTCTTATGTTCTCATCGAATACAAATTTGATTCTCGTACGATCTTTAGAGGAACTTTAAGGTTTAGGATGAGATCAGTCTCTTATGTTCTTAACTCTGTGTCCATATATCCAAAGCACCAATGGTAAATTCTTATATAGTCTAATAGTAAATTCTCCCGAAGGATTAGTAAAGTAAGAGTTGGGAATGGAATTGCATCAGGTATTATATATATTTATAAATTTTTTTTTTATATGTGATAATGATTCGTATTTGGATTTTTTTCTAGGGAAAATAAAATCTATAAAATACGAGAAAATTCTTCAACATAATCCTTTTTGAAAGAAAAACCTACAAATATTAAAAGTTTTTTCAGTTTTAAATTTTCACAGACTAACTTCAGTTTCATCCTATTCTGCAAATTTATACCGAGATATTACCACCACTCCAGTACAAACGATCCACTTAGGATTGTCAGGGACTAAAGCTAAACGGCTGTAACTCAAAAAGCGAAATGAATAAGCACGCAGAGAGTCGAGCCCGATGCCAGCGCCAATAAACCAGAGACCCACAAATCATAGAATGCAGCTACATTGGACCCTGAATTATGCCCGCTAAGATTGAGAGACAGACGGAGAGAGAGGGAGAGAAAGAGAGAGAGGGCGGTGCAGAGTGTGCGAGGGTTTGAGCAGGAGTTTGGAAGTTAGCTGCCGAAGCTACCGACACGGCAGTAAATCAAATTTTATATTTCCCCAAAAAAGAAGTTGCGCTCCGAACCGAGCGAACTTAAGGGCTGTGAGGCCCAATAGTTACTCTGCTCGCTGCCCACATATGGCGTCGATAAATTAAAATTTTCGTTACACGGCAGTGGGAGTGGGAGTGGGAGTGGGAGTTGTAGAACTGCCTGGTAGAGCTATATTTTAGCCATGCCCTTGCATTTTGACAGCTAGCCGCCCAGTGACTACCTGACAATTTATTGTATTATACGGTTTGGCATTTGGCTGCCCACATTGGGAATGACCTCTCCGGGTGACTAAAGTGCGCGACGTGGGGCGGGAGAGATGCGAGTGAGAGTCATAAAAAATATGCCATAAACTTTGCACACACAGAGACATACACACACACACACACAAACCCCTATACATATTCACGTTGGCATCAATAATTCTTTCATAAATGTCCATTTCGCCACATATCGCTGAGAATCGCATAGAGCAGCGGCGCACATAACTGAGGTTGGCCTGACGTGTAGAGTAGAGTAGTGTAGAGAGGTGAGTTTAAAGTTGTCGAAAACATGTTAAATAAAGATAGGGATATATCAATTATGTATGTATTATATTATATTATATTATATTATATTATATTATATTATATTATATTATATTATATTATATTTTATTATATTATATTATATTATATTATATTATATTATATTATGATTTTTATAATAGATAGTAATTCCCATTCTTCATAACTTTTCCCAACCCAATAACAGATCTATACTAATCCTTACATTTGTGAACATGTTTAGTATTCTCCATCTGAAATATCATAGTTAAAAGGAAATCACAGACTTTATACTTATAATAAATTAATCCCAGGGTATCTCTGAGTCATATACCTCCTTCTGTTACTCACACTTTTTTCTTCAAATTTGAGCTGCGCAGGTGAAAGCCATCGCGGTGGCCATTATAGTTCTCGCTGGCCGCGTCCATTTATCATTCCGCGACGCCCACCCACCCTGGAATCTGAAATCTTCGAACCAGGGCTGGACTTGTCAGCCAGTGACCAATATGGACGGCGAAAGCCACGAGGAGCTGCTGAAAAAAAAACACAGTGGCAAGAATTTATCGGTTGAGAATTTCGTGAAAATATTTCTTTTGCCGTTTGCAAATTTATTTTTCCCGTTCGCTGCAAAATATAATGGAAGATGAAAAATCGGTTCGCGCAAAAAAATAAAATAAAACTAAAGGAAAATGCAAATATCGCATGAAAGAGGTAAAAAAAAAGAAACAGAAAAAGTAAATTTTACTCGACTCCAACAGAGCTACTCAAGCAGTCGATGGAACAAAAGACAAAAGCGGTAACAACCGAGGTCTAGCTCTTGGCTATTAGAAGCGCCGACTTGGGCCCAGATAGGTGTCGACTACATATATTTAAAATGCAGACGCGGTGCACCAGGTAAGATCGTAATTCATTCAAATTTACGACTGCAACAACAACGCGTCGAATGCAACTACCAAAGGAGTAAATGGAAAACAAACTCAACTCGTAATACCCTAACTTTTACTAAGCATAATATATATAGCATAAAAAACACTAGATTTATATTATATAAGACTATTATTATTAGAGTTACATTGCTTATAATCAGAGTATAAGACTTTCACAGGAGAGTGTGGATTGCAATTACCGAAAGCTTAAATACAAAACAACTCAACTTGAAATACCCTAACTTTTACTAGGCATAATATATATAGCATAAAAACCACTCGATTTATGTATAAGACAATTAATATTAATGTTACTTTGCTTATAATCTGAGTATAAGATTTCAACAAGAGCTCAACTCATAGAAAGAGTGAGTAAAAGAGAGACGGAGAGTGTGTGGTGAAGTCAGGCAGACCAAGTGCATGCCTCAACAATAATTTCCAAAGCCAAATGACAGGCGACAAAACCATATATCATTGTGCATGGAGACCCAGGCGATTTTTGTCTGGCTTTGCCACCCACGAGCTGAACTTTTGTCACTTGAAATGCGTCGCTGGCTGTCTTAAGCGATGTCTGCCTGTCTCCCTCCCTCCCTCTCTCTCTCTCACTCTCCCGCTCTCTCGCACTCAACATTTTAATTTCTTGCAAGACAAAAGCAAAAGCGAAATCTTTCTTATAAATTACCATGCAAGTGCCGCTATGTGTTTGCTCAGTTTTTAGTTCCACTTTGTGGGGTCTCCACGCACAAACGCGATCCCACCACAGCCCAGCCCAGTCCAGGCAACGTCCGATGACATTTCCATAATTAGTCGAGCGTGTCTCGGCTTGTCTTCTCTGCGTTGCATGTTTGAACGCTTGCGTTGATTTGATTTGATGCTCAAAGAGTGGGGAGACTGCGGAGACTGCATGCTGGAGAGTGAGGTGTGGGGAGTGGCGTTTGGTGAATGGTGAGCGGCAACTGCAGACTTATGTGGAGAGTTTGAGAGCCTGTCTGTCACACACGCACACTCACATGTATTTATTTATTTATTTATTATGCACAGTTTGCAATCGTCAGTCTGTGCCTGCCTGGCTACCTGCCTCTATCCGTGTGCGAATTGACGCCGCATTTATGGTGTTGAAATATTAATGCCCAGAGTCGGTTGCTCATGTCATTTTGATTTATGAGTCTCTTCGTACAACTCTGTTCTCGCACAATGCGTATATTAAGCTGAAGATAACGGGCCAAAGGGGTATTAGGTGTGCACAGTGCGGCAGCTTGAGGTATGCGAGTGAGAGTGAGAGAGAGCATTGAGATGTTGAAAGAACAAATCGCATAATCACGAACAGAATTGAATGACGACATATGTATGTAGGAATGACACCCAGTAAGAGCATTGATAACCTCATTTTAGATACAGGCAAGAGAGGTACAGATATATATTTATTTATCTGTAAGGCCTTCAAATATTGTAGTGGTCGTAGATAGAAATTAATAACATACTTAAACATATAATTATAATATATAACTTAAACATAACAAATAATGGAAATTTATTTAAAAGAAGATTTCTGTTCATATCATATGACACCCTATGTTCGTTGTCTTGCAGTGTAACTAACTGTAGATAAAGCTCCGATTGTACAGCACGCTATAATAGTACGGGTATGAAAGCTCGAACCATACATTTATATATACAACTAGGCTCAGCTGAAAGCCAATGCAAGCAATGATAAAATGGAATGAATTCAGCTAATCAGAGCGATCCTTGTAAAATGAAAATGATATGATTGGAGTTTAATTTGAGTTTGTCTTTATTTTTAAGACTCTAAATAGGCGAAATCAAATACCCTGTATTCCGTAATTCATGTATTTTAGGGCAATATTTATATGTGCATTCACATTTTTTTAAAAACTTGTGTTTATCCAAACGATTTAAGCCAAGTATATTTTTTACTTCTAGCCAGGGCCACTAACAAAAAATGGTGTAACAGTGCTTTAATATGTATTAACTGATAATTTATTAAATAACAAATGTATTTCGTCCTTAGGAATAAATCAACTGAAATTTGAATATGTATATCAAATATGCATTCTATAGAGAAAGAGAGATAATAAAATTATATATAATAAATAAATTCTTAGGAATAAATTAGCTCAAATTGAAAAATGTATGCTAAATATATTCTATAAAGATTGAGGGATACTAAAATAATATAGAATAAATAAATGTAAATTTATATTATTTG
This sequence comes from Drosophila meridionalis, assembly GCA_035045145.1. Taxonomy (NCBI): domain Eukaryota; kingdom Metazoa; phylum Arthropoda; class Insecta; order Diptera; family Drosophilidae; genus Drosophila; species Drosophila meridionalis. The sequence goes on from JAWNPG010000031.1 coordinate 11,791,566, forward strand.
ACAAAAGCTCATCTGTAACTTATTTTGGATTAGATATCTTAAACTGATATCCTATCACTTTATACATACATATGTATATATGTATATTACAAACTTAAATATTTCTCACATCTCTCATGTTATAGAACTTGGAATTCTGGAAACTCTATATTAATCACTTAAATTAGTGATGAATATAGAGTTGAGAACGATGGCTATAAATATATACTTGGAAACTAAAATTCTAGAATTTAGTTCTGTTCTCTCTCTCTCTCTCTCTCTCTCTCTCTCTCTCTCTCTCTCTCTCTCTCTCTCTCTCTCTCTCTCTCTCTCTCTCTCTCTCTCTGTGCTCTCTTTACACATAAACTTATAAATTATAGAGTCCGCCCAAAAGGCTTAGCAAATTCGAAGATATAGAGCTAAAATAAATTATTCTGGTACCATGAACAAATCTATATCATACCTATACCATATTATGCAGTCCATGGCATCCCACTGCAGCGATCTAAGCTGTTTTAGATTTATTTTCTTAAGACATATTTAACAGTTTCCTTTAATCATAAGAAAGCTTCGTATCAGAGTCAAAATACATTACCATTTTGATTGGCTGACCTTTGGCCGACAGATGCCAGAGACCATGAGAGAGAAGAAGTTGAGAAAAAAAACGCGACACCCAAAGCGACTGCAGTGCAGTCCACGATCCACGAGGCGTCGGAGGCAATCGCAGCTAACTACAAGCCAAAACAAGCTACTTACAAAGCTGGCTTCGGGTGCCTCGCAGAAGACCAGAAGCAGGTAGACAGAGGAGTTGCGGCTACCTAAGGAGGCTTTGGCTGTGACTGCGACTGCGACTGCGGCCATGTCTGGGTTGCGGGCAAATGCATTTTATCTTCTTAGCGCTTGCCGAAGCTCCGACGCTTCGGCCGGCGCGACGAAACGCGATGCGTGGACATTAAATATGCATGAGAGGACATTACATATAAATAAATTTAGCAACAGTTTGTATGCAGAGAACGGCAAATGCATTTATCGATGATGATGGTAATGATGATGCCCGCTGGAAGGTGTTGAGCCTGTGCCGGCACGACTCGGCCCCGCCGAGCACACGCAAATGCCGCAGTGGACCGCCGTGAAGCCATTTGACAGGCCACTCGCAGAGGTGGGAGAGGGGAATGAATATCTGTGTGTGTGTGTGTGTGCAGCGAAAAGTCTACACACTCATTCCCATAGCCCATTTCCATTCGTCTCGCCCTGCCCATTGGCTCATGCCAATTTGCCTCTCTGGCTCTGGTCACAGTGGTCAACGATGTTCTGCATTTTAAATATGAGCATCTGCCAGTCCCCCTCTCCTTCTCTCTCTCTCTCTCTCTCTCGCTCACTATTGTCAAGCATATTGCTGGCAGTTTGACACTCTCCACTCTTTACCCCGCCCATTGGCTGTCATCGACTGCGCTGTCGTGTTGCACGTAAATTTCAGGTACGACAATATATGCCACGATTTTATGGGTTCCACGTAGCACGCGCGCCTGTCAGCGATTCGATTTGGGCATTGTCCTCCCATAGCGAACATATTGCCTGGACAGGGGACAGTTGCTCTAGCATGTTCCGATCAATTCAATTAGCCATCAGCCTAACTATAATATATATATATATACTCATATAGAACAATATATGCATAATTTCTAGCACAATATGCCATCTTTTGATTTTCAAGCCAATAATCATTGTTTAAATTTCTAGGTTGACAAAATATAAGAAAATACTATAATAATTGGTTTTCAAACTAAAGTTAAAACATCATTAAAACAACATTCATAATCTAAATCCGTAGATTAAATTGAAGTTAAACAGAAAACTTTGGGACTTAAAGTCCTAAATGCTTTATGCCGGGAGGTGAGAGAAATCAGCTTACTAAAAGCAAGATTTTATTAAATTTGGCTGAATTCAAAATGGTTCGAGTAAACTTAAATACGGGTTGAGGCTATGCAAGCTTAGGTTATATATATATATATATATATATATATATATATATCAGATTAACTATATTATATAGATTATATTAGTTGAAATAAAATAGCTACTTAGCTAAAAGTTAACTTAACAATGTTTTCCATATAGTACATCAGTAGCTTAAATTTCTTTCTAGTTTTGTATTCATCAACATATTTACATTAAATTAACGCAATCATTAGTAATTCTCTGTGATATTTACATACTTATATATATTTTTCCAAAAAATTTACTCACAAAAAAAAGTTAATATTTTCAGAATGTAGAGGATATAATGTTATTACAATGTGTTGTTTTGTTTTGTTGACAAGATATTAAAATAATTTTCTAAAACTCTATGGCATAAAATTACGGAATCTAATTGATTTTGATGCAATTCTCTATCCGTATTAAATATATAAGCATTAGTATTAAATATTATACATTAAAGAATAATTCATTGTTATTAGATTATTTCATTCAGAATTTAAATTGATGTCAATTTTGCTTAGATTGAACAATTTTTAACTAAAAAATTATTATTAATAATTGATTAATTTATATTTCATTAATAGATTAGATTAATTTAAATCAGGCTAGAAAACTTCAGTTAGGCTGGGTTACAATATAACTAATCTAGTGTACCATAGCGTAGGTTAGATTAATTCAATTATTTTATCCGTGTCCATCCACGTTGTATGGCAAACTGTTATAATATTAAGTATACATATTTATAAGAAATTTCCAAAATATTTTTATTTCTAAAGCATTGAGAAGTGAAGTTTGCATTCAACTCAAATTATTGTTCTGTTAGAATGGGTTATGACAGGATAGATTCAAATTATTTGATCTATGTCTATTATATGATATTTAGTATATATATTTATAAAGAATTTGTAAATGATTTCTAGTTGATATTATATTTATATACTTAAAAAATATATATTTTTAATGTGTGGCTTATATATTTACAATGAATTTGTGAAAGATTTCTAGTTAAAACTGAAATTTATTGTCAGTAGTATTTTATTTAAGAACGAGTAAAAACTGATCTTTGACCAAATTGATAATGTTCTCAATGCAAATTATTATTCAGTTAGACTAGGCTATTACAGGATAGTTTCAAATTATTTGATCTATGTCTATTATATTGTATAATATTTAGTATATATATTTATAAAGAGTTTCTAAAAGATTTCCAGTTGAGACTGAAAGTTATTTTCGGCAATATTTTATTTAAAAACAAGTAGAGACTAATCTTTCACAATATTGATGATCTTGCTCAACGTTAATTACTATAGATTGACTGATTTATGGACATCGGACGAGGAGTGGAGCAGAGCACAAGGTCGATGCGATATGGGGTCTGTACTCAAATGGACACAAAGTGCACTCGCGAACACATTGTGACAGAGCCGATGTCACTTGGCTGGTGGGCAATCGTAAATCATCTGCATGCGGTGCTGGACTCGGTACATGCTCTACGGCGGGGCGGGCATAGCTCATTTTTAATATAATGTGTATTGTATCTGACTTGTAACGTAGATAATTTCCTCGCTATAAATTATGGCAACGGGCAATGGCAGCTGTACGGCTGCTGTTGATTTTTATCAACGTCATCAGCTTAATTGCCTCACTGTGCCTCGGCTTGAATGTTCCAGTTGTTGTTGTTGTTGTTGCTCTGTTATTGTTGTTGTTGTTGTTGTTGGCTTGGTGTTTGCAATTTTATCTAGAAAATGTTGTGTGTTGCGCGCGGTACTTGCAATTATTAATGAAATATTGCTGTCAGTAATTATTTGTTATAAATTTGCATAGATATTGCAATTTGTATACTTCACTTGCTCCCTCTCCCTCTCTCGCTCTCTCTCTCTCTCTCTCCCTCTCTCTATAGGCCAAGCCAGCGGCTTTATTAATGACAATGTAAGAGCATGATAAATATCGTTGACACAGGCGTTTGGGTTAGCTGCCTGCTCGTAAGACTATATAAACACATATCTAGTTCTACACCTATGTATGCTAAGTGTTCCATGTATACAGTAATATCTAACTAGCTAATCAATTAATTATTACGTTCTGCAACAAAACCGTTAATGTCGCCTTTAATATGCTAAGCAACTCGACTAACACACAATCTGATCTCGCTTAAATTGGTTCGGCTTTCGAATTAAATTGAAAATGTTGTGGAAATTGAAGCTAATTGCTGAATATCATAAATACAATATATAGATTATTTAGAAAAAATTTGAATTTACGTCATATAATAAAATAATGCACATCACTTATTCACAAAACAAGTAAGAGTGCTCTAGTGAAGACTGCTCGACTAGGAAGTACCCTGAACCCTATGAGGCATCAATATTCCAATCATTTTACGCTTCTTTTATGCATGCATACACACATATGCACGCACGCATAAGCATACGCTTACATTCATATGTTTGTATTTGCCTTTATAGTATTTGAAATAAGTTTTTTGCAATTTTGTGGCGAAGGAGGCGTGGTATCCAAAATCTAAACATAATCTCTGTATTCATTACACATACACTTTTTTTAAAACAATGTCAATGTAGCATACAGTGGTTTTAAAGTTTCACACTGAAATGAAACCTTAATAAAAATGTTATTTAGTCTTAAGAAAAAAAAAAGGAAAATTAAATCTATAGCTCAAACAATGTACTAACCAAACAACAAAAAAACAAATTCAAATGATCGATAAATTCCGATAAAAACATATGGAATGAGTTATTGAAAATTTAAGATACAGGTTCAAGATGTAAAAAATATGATGTATTTTTAAAAATATATTAAAACCTGTTTTGCAAAATGTTGCTTATTTCAATGTAGGCTATCCTTTCACTGAATACAATACAAATTTATAGTTTATGAAATATGGAGACAGTTTTTTATGTGAGTATTATAATGCATGGGGTCTGAATACATATAGACAGACATATGGTTGGTTTATTTGCCTCTGCGACCGGGCTAAAAAAGTCTTTATTTTCTTTTATAAAAGAAAGGCAAAAAACCAGCCCGAAGAGTAAGTTATGTATTTTACAAATATATTGAAACATGATTTTCAGTGGAATGTGCATAAACCACTAAAAAAACCAATATTTTATACAGTTTATATTTAGACACCTTTGGCAGAATAAAGAATCTGTAAATATGTATATACAATATGAATATACAAAACTATAGTTTCTTGACAGATAAGTAAGTTTTAAAATTACTAATCATTCATTCAAGTTAGTTAAAATAATTAAATTTTGAAAAGACACCAAACTGGTGCAAATTTAGCAATATACGTCTTATAAGCTATGAAATTTTTAAATTGAATTAAACAGAGTTAGTGTAAATGTATATATAGGTTAAATATATATATATACATATCTATGTCTAAATACCTATATTTATATGCACATATGCATATCAATAAATATAATTTATAGTCAATTTAATGAACCTCCAGAACTCGCATAATTCCTCAACTCACATAGCCATGTCTCATTGGCAGCCTTTTATAATTCAAATTTATTTGACTTGTAGTCTTTGCGAATGCAATTTCAATTTAATATACTTTCCCACTTGGATCCCACGACTAATTTATTCGCGAATTTTTCAAGTGCATTAATTAAGCTGACAACGTCTCAAGGCGCAGAGATCGCGATTTATGATCGACACCTGCGCGGATCGAGAAAAGGCGGCAATGCATCTAATTTGGCGAGTGCATGCGAGAACTGGCAACTGCCTGTCAAAATCTACAATTCGCATTGTAAATCCCGAACATGTTCCATGGCAAACAAATCGGGCGCACAGATTCCAAATAAATCCCACAATTTGCAAACAATTTGTGGCCATTTTGTTGGCTCTAATATTGTAATTACATTTCGCAAATTAGTCGGACGCATGCATCGCATCGTCAACATAATGTGGGTAATCTATCTGGGAGTTTATCTCCCGATTGTCATCGTGCCTTCAGCATTTGCATAATTAAAATGCGTTTGTTCATCTTTAAGCCCACACAGAGCATAAACACACAACTGATTACCTCTTCATGTGTGTGTGTGTGTGTGTGTGTGTAGAGATACTTGTAATTCGATGTCAAACATCAGTGTAAATGGGAGGTTGGGTTTGAAGTAGCAATAGTCCTGCAAAAGGTATGCCTGACTAGAAGATACTCTATTTAATTTAAACCCCTCATTATTTAAGTAGAGATAGCTGTAATACGTTGTCAAACTTTTACGAATACGAAGAAGATAAACTCATGCTCTCCACACGTAATCCACATAAAGAATGATGCGCTAGAGGATACCCTATATTATGTAAGAATACCTCCTTATGGACATATTTGTTATTGTCAAACAGCAATGTAATTTTGTGGTGGGATTGAAGTAGGAATTGTCCTGCAAATCGAATGACAGACTATATAATACCCTGTTTAATTAGAAATGCTCATTATATGTATAGAAAAACTTGTAATTCCTTGTGACGCTTGATGATGGTCTGAAGCAGATAGAGTGCTACATTCCACACAGATTCCATACAAAAAATTATATTCTCGAAGATAACCTGTATAACGTAACAATGCCTCCTTATGTATGTAGTGATGCTTGTAATACGTTAACAAACAGCAAGTCATACAAATTAGAGATGTGCCCAGATTTTAAGCCATGGATAGAAAATCACATATAAATGATGGACTAGGAAATTCCTTGTATTATTTCATATTACCGCTATTCGTGTAGATGCAGAAGTACAGTCAAATTGTTGAGGGGACTTAAACAGAAATAGACAGAGCACACATCAAGATTGATGGACTGGAAGATACTCTGTACCCTTGCAACGCAAATTGTTAAACAGCGATGCAGGTAAATTGGAACTGAGCATAGGACGGATATAGTTATCTCAGAGTACATAGACGGCATACAAATATTAACAGACTAATAGATACCCTATGTCATTCAAAATGCATTTTTACTTGTACACAGACACTTTTATTTCATTGTTAAACAGTAAGCATTCAAATTAGATATATCCTAGATAAATTGAATCAATGAATGACCGACTCGATGATATCCTATACCCTATTATAAACTTTATCTTTTAGTGGGTAGAGTCTTATATATAATTCATTGGAAATTAGAAATATGGCGCTATGCCATATATAGCTATAGCTATAGCCTTGGAGAATTAACACACAAAGAATGACCAACTAAGACATACTCTGTGTAATTAAAAATCTTTATACTATTTATACATTGTCAATGAGCACGTCATGCAAATTGAACCAGCCATAAAAAAGTTGTACAAAAATAATGACAGACATCGAGATACTCTTTACTATTAAAACTATTCTTTATGTGCGTTGACGTTGCAATATATTGAAATTTATGCAAATCGGAGATTCATGCAATACATAAGAACATATTGCATGCAAAGCATGACCGACTAGAAGATACTATGGACTGTTAAAAATGTTAAAAAAGATATGGGCCTCAAATATGTTTGAGCTCATAAACTTTTCATTCTATAAAATTAGTCAAAAGTGATAGGTATTCATTGGTTATTCAGTTGAAAACACGACTATTAGTGTAGTATATAGTAGATATGTGAGATAGCTGAGAGTTTATATGTAGTATGATTGATATTGATGATATGAAATAAAGAAAAAGTATTAGGGTGATTTACAGGAAATATTTATAGATAGTCTATAGGTAATGTATAGTCAATAAATATTTTAATATTATTTAATATTAATTAAAAAATATTTAATATATTTAGAATATGTGTATAGGGTAGATTAAATGTAAGCAATGGCATTTCCATATATCTATCGAATATATTTCATGCTAATGACCTAACCCAAATGCACACAATGAAGGGATCATAAAGGGTAATTGACAAAGAGATGTACGTGTACAGACATGTTATAAGTAACATGTATGCATGCAGAAGGAGGCACTGTTACGAACCTTGACGTATGGAGAACACGAGAACAGTGAGTGCTGACCAGTTTACCCGTTTACCCAGGGCTAATCGTCCAAAGTAATTCCCCAACAAGAACTGCCACTCAACATGCATAATTTAGGTAACAAATGATAACTCGAAGAAATGTGAAGCCATGCATAAATTCGCCTGGCTCAACTGCAACTACAACTGCAGCTGCAGGAACTGCTTGAACTGCTGGAACTGCTGTCAAGTGAGTGGGCAAGGACTTGCTGTCCGAGAGAGTAAGGAGTCTGACAGACGGCCAGACAATTGCAGACGAGCTTTTCCTTTTGATTTATGGCAGCGGAGTAGGAGTCGAAGTCAAAGTCGGAGTCGGAGTCGGAGGCTGCTCATCAGCAGCTGCAGTCAGCTTTGGCTTTGGTTCATAATTTATTAAGCAGTTGAAGGAGCAGCCACAGTGCTCGCCCCGGGCAGAGGTCGTCTATCAAATTGGGCAGGAGGATTGTCAATGTGCAGGTGAGACGCAGCTCAGTGTCCATTGGAACTGCCCGAACTAGACATACATACATTCAGCCAATCTATTGTTTTTGGAAAGCGGATCGCACATGGAGCTGGCTGATGGAGTTCGGGTCTGTTTGCTCCGCATGTTATTCAATTCAATTTATTTCAGTGTTTGCATTGGCCGGGCATTGCTATCTTTTAATTAGAGCAAATAAAATGCAACGAGCGTGCTAATTAAATGCATTATTAATTTGCAATCAATTAAGCGAATTACGCACCAGCGGCCTTTCTAGATAGCATGTGTTGGTAATTGCATTTACATAAATGCGGCCCGCGACTCGGCCGATTGCAGTAGGTTCCTCGAATTTCGAATCGAACTCCATCGAATTGACTCAGGCTATTTGAATTTATAATCGGATCACCTTTTACTGGGCTGGGTAAGTGTACATATAGTTATGTCTACATTATATATGCTGTTTAGCTCAATCAATTTGTCTTAATCAGACAGAAGTATTAACGTTGAATTTGCAGTATTTCTTAATCTGATAATAAATTACTAAGTTGAATGATATTCATATTAGAGCTGAATCGTATAGCTGTAACGACTATGGATAGTGAATTCGATATTATCGACTGATATTCATTTTTGCAATATATCGATATTTCTTAGTCGATATTGATGCATCGTTTCACTCAGAGGATCTGCTTCTTCTTCAAAACTAATATAGAGCAAAGCAGAAGGAACTTAATTCATAAAAATCCCTAAATTATAATATATTGATTATCCTAACAAATTCAATGTTCAATATCAGAAAATGAAACGATGATCTTAAGTTTTAATATCCAATTAAATGAAAATCACTTTTATGTCCAATTAGTATTTATCGTTTTTTTTTTTAATATTTTTATACCCTGAGCCCATTGAAAATGGGAAATCAGGGTATAATGGTTTTGTGAAAATGTATGTAACAGGCAGAAGGAGGCGTGCCACACCCCATAAAGTATATATATTCTTGATCAGCGCGACAAGACGAGTCGATATAGCCCTGTCCGTCTGTCCGTCTGTCCGTCCGTCTGTCCGTCCGTCCGTCCGTCCGTCCGTCCGTCCGTGTGAACGCTGAGATATTTTTAAGTACGCAACGTAGAGACTTGAAATTTTACATGAATACTCGATAATACCATACGCTGCACAAGTTTATAAAATTTTTCCGATAACTCATTCCATTTCGATTTTATGAGCATTTATCGATAATTTTAATGTGTTTTTAAGGCGTGGTTTGTACATCTTTTGAGCTAAAGACTTCAAATTTGCTGTGTACTTACGTCTAATGAATACGGAGATAACGTTGTCTTTAGTAAAAAGCGCAAATCAAATACTAGAGATTTGTGCTTTGGCACATATACACATATGAATGTCATAAATAAGTTGTGAAAGTTTGATGCATTTAGTCCATCGCTAAGAAAATTTATTAAACAATTAAGTTTCCATAGTAATGCCCACATTGCAGCCCAAGCGCAGTCGCTGCGTCAACTGCGCAGTTGGCAGAGCGCGCGCTTATGCGTGCGTGCATATGTATGGGTGTATGTGTTGTTTGTATGTATGCATAAAAAAACGTTGAATGATTTGATATTTGGCTCTTCACAGGGCTCAGGGTATCCCCTAGTCGAGCAGTCTCGACTAGAGCACTCTTACTTGTTTTAAAATAAAATTAAACCTTATTTATAATTTGTATATATAAAAGCTTTTCAGGTGTGAAATGATTAGATATACAACTAGACTTATTTGATCGTATAGTCGGGCTCTTTAGCTAAGGTGAGGCTTAACTTCAATATTAAGTTGAAAATTAAACGACGCGGTTCGGTAAATGTAATGGGCATATTCTCTTGAGTCTTAAACGTCTTTAACTCTGCAGCAGTTCTCTGTCAAGTATGTTAACTTGGAAGTCTAGTATGTAATGAGATGATGAGATAATCATATCTATCGCATCTTATGATAGCTTAGTTATCTCTCACCAAGGATACCTTGAAATTAGTTGCTAATTAAGTCTTGTCTATATTCCACTCACTCTGAGGAAATCGAGTAATCATTATTTAAATTCCTTAAACAAGCAATCCATATTTCCAAATTGAGCCCAATATACTTTTCTATATAAGTATTTTATAAAGACGTAAGAGTAAACTGATATGAGCTAGATGAATGAATGATTATGAAAAGAGAACGTGAATTATGGATGAGTACGTGGAATTCTCAATGGAAGTGTGCGATTTGGTAGGTGTTCAAGTTGTGCTCTTTTAAGTCTGTATATGGAAGGATAAAGAGTATCAAAGTTTAGTGACTGTGACTGGTCACACATCCCCTTTTTTTTCAAAAATTTTCCGTCAATGTATCATACAGTGGTTTTAAAGACTCTTCTGAAATAAAATCTTAATAATAATGTTATTTTGTCATATGAAAAAAAATATATAAGTATTTTATATTTGATTGAAAGTTTGTTGAATACTAACTAATTCTTATTTCAGAAAGTTTTTTCACTTCCATTAATAATATGTTTTTGTTTTATTGCCGACACGCAAGTCTGTCAAGTTTATTATCTAGCCAAGCATTTCGGAGGCAGCCCGACTTACGGTATGCGCTGATATGAGCGCTGGCGATTGGACTGCCAGAGATGCCATGTACATTACTCGCTTCCAAATGCTCGACATCGTTTAACATGTTCCTGGAATTCGGTGGGTACCTTTTATGCCGGCGGTGGTCACATCGACATCGACATCGACATCGGCGGCGGCAGCGGTAGAGGCAAAGGTAGAGGCAGCGGTAGAGGCAGCGTCTGGCTCTGATTTTGTCTGCTTTTGGAGTGTTCGGTTTGATTTTACTGGGCCAGCGACCAGTCCTGGATCTGGCTCTGGCATTGGCACTTATATTGGCGACATTGTCATCGATATAAAACGCTCTTTGTTTGCCCACTGGTCAAGCCAGCGGCAATGGCAATGGCAATGGCAATGGCAACCGCAATGGCAATGGCATTGGCATTGCCATCGAATCGGCATTGGCATCCGTTGCGCATATTTCGCATACTCCAGTGCCAGCTCCTCTCCTTGTCTGCTTGTTCAGTTTCAAGAGTCTCGGGACCAGGGACTCGGAACTGGGACCGGCACTATCAACTTGTGTGCATCAGTATGTGGTTTCGCGTGAAATTCACTCACGACTTGTAATTATTTAATTTTATTGTTTGTCTTTCGGTCCAGACTTTGCCGTTCAACAAGATTTCTATATCAGATCAGTTGTGGTTCGGCCTTACACAATTACACCGAACGGAGCTGGGGCGTCATAATCTCTGAATGCTCGAGCCCCATTAGGCTTCTAGAGATAATAAACGAGTTGTCGCCGCTCCGGCCGTCGTATTAGGTTGCAGAGCGAAACAAAATCTATCATATCATATGCTGCGACAGCCCTTGAGTATGTTGCATAAATTATTCAAATTCAGTTGTGCTTCGCACAGATGGCACTCAGACCTGTCCACGGACCGAAACAAAACTCAATTGTCTGTCAGCATTTATAATTTGGATATGCATTCGATGGAGCTGCAAATGAATTTGCCAACTTTTCAGAGCGCAACAAATACCTGCACACACTTCGCATATTTTAGCAATTCCATTTGAATTATTTACTGCTGAAAATTGTTGACCTGTGCGCAAAATGCTAAAATATTTAAAAACCAAACAACAAATTCCAAAAATATTTCCAATCTTTTTTCTCTTTCTCTTGCGTTTAGTATTTTTTGTCTTTCTTTTTGTATTTCATTTTTAAAAATTCATCAATTGCAAATTCATGAAATTGCAAAAAATGTGAATAGAAATTCGTATACAGAAATGTAGATAAATGTAGGAGATAACATGCGCATATTGGATACAAAACTTTGTGAAATAAGCGGAATGCAACAAGAAATTGCAGTAAAGTTGAAATAGTTTGATATATCATGATGTTCTCTGGTTTATATCGAAGCTATATCCATGAAATCATTTACAGAATAGAACCTTGGCTTTGCTGTCTGCACTTGAAACTTAAGCTCTTATTCTGTTTGAATCGACGCGAGGTTCGAAATTGAATTCTAATATAGCTTTTGGGGTAGTTAGTGTAAACTGAGGACTTGATGATACTGTATCAAATAACCTGAGCGCGTCAACCAATTGACGACAGTGATGGCAGAGCTGACAAACTTCTTGTTGTCAATGTACGGCGTAGCGTCTTTTGTTTGGTATGTAGAATGTGGCACACGTTCGACTTAAGAGTATTCATAATCAAATGGGAAATTTTATTAAATATTTCCATCACTGAATATTATCAATACATTAAATATCTGCTAAAATATAGTTATCTTAAATAGCAGTCTCAATGCTTACCCTTCATACATTAAAATAAGTAAATAAGTTGCAGTCGGGCACTACCGACTGCATAATACTCATTCACGGTTGAAGCTGTTGAATATTTGTTAATGAAGTAATCAGACAGAAGTCTGCAGTCAATAAACCATCACACAGCTCAAATTATAAAATGAAATATATAGTTATTCTAATATGCAACACCCCCAAATAATATACATTTATTGTTAAGTAAATCAATAGAGCTGTCAACAGTTACTTAGTAAAATTATAGAGACTCTAAAACTGTAATAAATACTGGAAATTTTGTTCACTGTCTCTTCTACAAAAACAACCCCAAATTTATATTGGGCCATCGCTAGAGGTGAGATAAAAGTCAACAGTTATTTAATCGAATATTTTAATTAATAGCTTTAAAACTGCAAAAGATATAAAGCTTTTCGGATTGCAATTCTCCTATGAGCATAAATATACAATATAAACTTCATATTTTTGATCTTAGGTATGCATTCCCAAGTCACAGTGTCTTGTACTTTAACATTTTTGTTTAATAAATAACAATAACTAGCGTTTCTGAGATAAGAGACTTAGTATTTCCCAATTTGCGACGCTCCTATTGGGCATATTGGGAAATCTTTACATTTTATAAGACGAGCAGCACTACGAGTATGTATTCTAAAATAATCTGTCTTCAATTTTTATAAATAAAAAAAATGTATAAATATGTATGTATATATGTATACATGTACGGAAATTTGAACTTCGAGGACTTTATCGATAAAGTAATAAGTTTCATACTAATTTTACATTTCTCTTTTACATTCCGTTTACAATTCTCAACTACTTTAAGTTGTCAACCTGTACAGGAATGCCTAATTTATAAACTAAATAATATAACTAGATAATCTTTTTTTATAATTTATTATTTAGTTGTTTATTATCATAAATTAAATATATTTAATTATTTATTATTGAAATTTAAATTAAAATATTTTTATATTCACTGTGTATAACGGCATTCTCAATAATATATAAATATTTATTTACACAAACAAGCGAAGCTCATTGCACTTGAACTGGATTGAAAGGGCTCTTAAATGCTTTATTATAAGCTGTTAGCGCATATGTCAAAATTAATTACTTGTGTCACAAATACAAATCATAAAACATAACATTTCAACATTATTTATCATAATGCAGACAATCAAAATTTCTTTGATCTGCGGCGACGTGTGGCCTTTTTTTGTCAATTTTTATTTTATTTTTTTTTTTGCGCTGCCTGTCAAAAGGGGGTAACAGAAATTTATGTGACACAAATATTTGGCCATCAAAACATCACTCAGAAAGCGATTTGATTGTGTGTCGAAGAGCGAGAGAGAGAGAGAGGGAGAGAGGAGAGACAGAGAGAGCGGAGGTTAAGACTCTTGATATCCGCAGACTTCACATTATGGTTGACGGAGAAATAATGAAAACAACATCTATTCCAGACATTATGATGTGTGAGCCATAAACATATATATGTATATAATTCCGATTTTCATTTTCAGTTGTTCTCAATTTGAATACTGTCCCACATGCATGCATATTCATACAGTGTCTATATAAATTCATAGCTGACAAATTGTTGGCACAGCTGTTTGTGTTTCATATAAGCAGCCGGATTTTAGTTAATGGCCCCCAACGGTTTCACTTAAGTTGTTTATGGCTTTTGTGTGTGGGAATTGAAATTCCAACCTGATCTCAGCCCCCAACAACATGCCCGCAAATATATATAAATTTATATATAAACACATATCATTCACATAAATTGCAATATATATATATATGTTATATTTCAAAAGACTTTTCAGAAAACTAAACTTGATAGATTTATAAATTTTTAACACGAATATTTACTTAAAAAACCTCATAAAATAATCGTAAATAACTGAATTTCACTTTGAAATAAAACGATTTTTTTGTTTTGACAAACAATTTGCAAATGAGCTTATGAAACATAATTGGTAAAAACAAATCGAGTTCGGTTTTCATTCAATAATTGTAAAATATTGCAGCTACTTGATTGAGCATACTTTGAGTATTACGAATCCATTTCGACTTGACGCGAACTCATATCTTAACAAAATAATGCAGCAATATTCATAAATCAAGAGCACTAAACACTTTGTCTTTCATCAAGCAATAATCCGTAGTGTTAAAATGTTGTGAATGCATTGAACAAGTTTTTCTCTGTTTGGATTGTACCCTGGAAGACATTGAAAATGATTGGAGAGGTTAGATTGGTTTTGGGAAAGTGTAGGTGATAGCTAAAAGGAGGTGAAGTTCACGAGAAATGATAGACAAATATGTTATTGATCGGAACTTACAGTGGATTTGATCTAGAAATATCCTTATATATGATAAATATATATATTTATGAAGTATATCATTTTTATCGATATCCCTTCTCATATATTATCATCATCATTTAAAAATCATGAATTTTCATCTCGAAACACTTTACACACTGCAATAGTAGAAGAGGTCGAAGTATTTGCTCGTCGTGCACTCCCCGTCTTTGACACTCTTATTTGTCTTTTGTTGAGAATTAGAAATTCTAGTCGTTTAGCTCATAAATAAAGCACGCGGAACAGTTCATACTTAGCATTTATGTTTAAATTTAGGCAGAGTGTAGTAATGTGTACGAAAACACATATTAGAAAAACAAATAAATAAGAATCTTAAGCTAAAGCCAAACGCCAACGACGCGTCGTGCCTCATGCCATGGCTAAAAGAATTTTCAAATTAATTTTTATTAGCGCACGGCTAATACTGAAAAAGAGCCCCCCACTCACTGGGGCCTCTAGAGCATGTCTTTAGAGCAAGCATAAATCAAGTCAACAGTAAAAATATATATATATAAATATATATATTTTTATTAGCATGTCGCGACATTTCTCAAGGAAAATAATGTAGTTGCCATTTACCCATTTCTCTCTGGTTCTATTCGTGTGTCTTTCAATTTAATTTATTAATCGAGCGTGAACATTTTAGTGGGTGCTGGGAAATGGAAATGGAAAACTGCGAAATGGAAAACGGAAAATGTGACCGATGAGGAATTTTGAAATTAACATTTTTCTTGATTGCTCAATGAGCACACAAATTGAGGTGTGGGCAGGGGCCGCGATTCGAATGGAACGCCTTGTGTGAGAGCGCGGCCATTAAGTGTGTCAGCTAATGAGTGTGAATGAATGACAACATCTGGTCGATTATAATCGATATTTATCGGTTGAACTCGTTGACAGCTTTTTCAAAAAATGTGACATGTCTTGAAATGTAAAATTGTAATTCAAAGAATTTTTCGACAAGTTTTAGCTTGTAAAGTTTTTATGGATATTAATTAACAATTTGCTTGATTGTATATGAATAAACATGATGAATGTTATATAATGTAGCTGCTGTGCTTATTCTTCTTCCTCTTCTTCTCTTACAAATGTAGACTATAGAAAATTGAATACTGTACAACTTAGTCATAAACAGAGATAAAACAGTTCTTGATTTATGCACAAAAAATATTTCAAAAAGCAAAATAATCGATTATTATCGATAAGAAAGAATAGAAATGAATAATCGATAAAACATTGAACTGGATTTGAATTTTAAATCATTGATGAAGTTGCTTAATTCGTATATATGTAACCTCTCTACCATAAACATTAATGTTTTTGAAAAAAATCAGAATATATGAAAAACTGTCAAAAACTTCGAGGAAAGTAAAGTATTATTGTAAATATCTGAGTAACATCAATCCATTTTGAATTTCCCATCCATCAAATAAGTATTTCAAGCAACTCCATATAGCTCATGATAAGTCGTTGATCAACCTTTATTATATTTATCATATCCATATTATCATTACTGTATTATAACTGGAATACTCGGCAGCTAAACGTATATAAATACATGTTGTATTTTTAATAATTGTGGCACAATTTATGTTTGTTCTCGAAATAATACAAATACGATTCTCTGCTCCGTTTGCTTTTTATTTGCATAACAAATATGTGATAATGTATATATGTATGTCTGTGTGTGTGAATGTTTGTATGATATATTAATGCACATACATTCCACTTAGTTCTAAATTACGTCAGTTTGTGGCACAGAGGCTTGATTCAAAGCCATAAATTATAGTCATCAAGTTTGAATTATGATTGCCAGCTAAACCAAAAGAAATACGGTTTCCAATTAAACACAATAATTTACACAAAACATTCAGACAATGATTCATATTCGCTTTAATGATTTGAACAAAAATTTCATTTCTGCCATAAACTGGCATAAAATAAAATAAATGAAAAAAATGTGTAACAACAATTTAGCAGGATTTATAAACAAAAGACCCATAGAAATTTTTACCTTGGAAAAAAAATTAAAAATGTTTGAGATTTTAAAAAAAAAAAATAAACTAAAAAATATATGTTCGCAATTTCCGTGTTTGCTAAACGATATTTATCAATATATTGCCTAACAAATATTTTATATAATATTTTCAGAATGTATGTAAATATACATGATAGAAAAATCTGTTAAGGATCGAACCGAAGTGAACCTTAAAGAGTTATGCAGACAGCTTGTTTAATTTATATGTGTCAAATCTGACTTATACATAACTTCATCTTGAGATGTGTTTCATTGCTTATAATTGTATAGAAAAAGTATTTTCTTGAAGTCTTACAAAAAGTTTTAAATAAAAAGCGCATAAAACTGGATTATCTATGATATTCACGTCCAATGGCTATTGATATATTTAAATATTGTAAACATTGTGCGAACTATGAAAAGCAAAAGACAAAAGCCACATATAATTATAGTGATTGGGTTCAAATATCTCATTATCCATTTTATAAGTTCAATGAGACTTTTGTATGTTTATTTTCCTTTTCATTTAGTATTTTCAATATAGAGAGTAAATATTTCTAACTTTCATTATATCTTCGATGCGTTTTGTTTTAAATATCAAAACAAAATATTTATAGGGTATCTACAAACCAGCCTGAATTTATATTTTCAATGGGTAGAGAACTTTAGTTTTTTATATTTATATAATATTCTACTTTGCCTCCCACACAGAAAATCAATTTAGATTTTTCTGAATTGTCAATATTATATTATATACATATATTGTATTATATTATATATATATATTTATTATTATGGTTTTAATTAAATGAAATGTTGTTTAGTCCATATAAGTGCGAAATATTTGCATACAAATTAATGCTTTAATATTCGAATGCGCATTTTATTTACATTCACATTCACATTTTAAGATATATGTCAAGCTCATAAATCAGTTCGACAACTCGCTCCGAGAGATTGAAGACTATGAAATACCCTAGGAAAGTCTTAAGGCAAATAAGAGAAGTTTTTCGATAATTATTTAAAATAAAATAAAATTTTTTTGGAATTTTTGGAATACAATTTATCTTTTTTTAAGACTTTATTATTTTACATGTAAGTGTGGAAAAAATAAATTAAATTGGAATCCAAATTTGAAACATTCCAAAAAGACTTTTGAAGACATTTCACAGCTGTTTAGGGTATATATAAATATTTATTTTTAATTACGTATAGCTATATATTTTGTTACCAAGTTTCTAAGACAACGCTCGTCAATCAGCTTGGCGCGCTCTGACTGGCTGTCAATGCGACGATTGATTGATTGATTGATTGATTTATGGATGCCATTTAGCATTGATTTGTATTTCAACAAACCCAAATATGACTTTATGGCAATTGTCTAAAAGCTACCAAAATACAATGCAAATGGAAAAAGGGAGAGAGAAAGAGAGAGTGAGTGAGAGAGATAGATAGCTGTGACAAGTATTTGCATGCAACTTCCGCTCTGTCTGTTTCCGGAGCAACAAAACTGTTTTAAGTCTAAACATTTTGTGCATAGCATAATAAATAAGATATGACAATGCATGTGCTCTTTCATACAGAATAGTAAATACTCTACAATTAGCTAAAGCCAAGCTATAGAGCACAGTTTTTACTGTAGTTATGTTATGTTTAATAAATGTAATATTTGAAAATAACAAAAGAGCTCAAATTCTTTAATTAGTGATGAGAAACGTATGTCATAATTTTTAGCTCTATCAGCCTTTTGTGTTTTTATCAAACTCTTTCTCCGTTTTTTTTTCTTCTTCTCTCTCACTCTACTATAAAAATGTTCTCTTTCTCTGTTTATCACTTTATCACACGCAGTGTATCACTCTCTCTCCTAGTAACACTGTCCATTCATCTTTAATTTTTCTCTCAAACTTTCCTGAATCCCATATATCAGAGAGTCCTTCTCGTTCTTCTTATCCTTATCTTTCACTCTTTCTCTCTCTTCTTTTTTCTATATCTTCTTTCAGTCTGTCTCTTTCTTCCTCTCCCTCTTTCTCTCTGTCTCGCATCTTATTTCCTTTCACTTTCTCTAGATTTGTCTCTTTATTTTCTATCTATCGATCTGTCTATCTCTTTATATCTTTCAAGTTCTCTCTCTGTTTCTTCCTCCAACTTTTACGATCGCTCTCACTTTCTTTCTCTCAATCTCGGCTCTCACACCCTTTATCTTTATATATATAATATTTTATCTTTATAACTATCTATATATATCTCTAATTTCAAATATTCTTCCTCTCTCTCTCTCTTTCTCCCTCCATCACTCATTCATTTAGTCTCTCATTATATCTCTCAATTTCGTAATCACACTCTCTCTCTCTCTCTCTCTCTCTCTCTCTCTCTCTCTCTCTCTCTCTCTCTCTCTCTCTCTCTCTCTCTCTCTCTCTCTCTCTGTATCCTACTCATGAAGGTATGAAGATACCTTCCCTTCTGCTCTCTCTTCCTTGCCCCCTTTCTCTCTCTCTATCCCACTTTCTCTCTCTCTCTCCCTCGCTCTCTCTCTCTCTCTCTCTCTCTCTCTCTCTCTCTCTCTCTGACTCGTTTATAGGTAGCTTCATATGCAAGTCAATGTATGCCTGTTTTGCAAGTGTATTAATATTATTTATGACAAAACATGGAATATGATATTCAGCTTTGGCTTTTGGCCTGGCACTTAATCATAATCAACTGTCGCGTAACTGGAAGTTAGCAGACCGGGGCATAGAGCCTCACCTATTCAGAGCCAAACTAGCTACCCAACTTGGCTCCGCAAGCCACTGTTGACTGTTATTTCCATAGACCCACGGCTGGGGCTGGCATTGGGGCTCCCATGAGCGTGCCCAAAAAAGAAAAAGAAAACAGAAAAAATAAAACAAAATTTGTTTGAGAAATAAACTGTGTGCATAAATCAAAAATGTTGACGCTATGATTACGATACACTTCGAGCCTCTTTTGCGGACCGAGGCAGCGGCTAGTCGTGTTTGGAGGTGTTGCGGCTCTGACAGTTATTCTATAAATTATGACAACTGACAGCTACATTTATAAGCCGCAGCTCTTGCATTGGCACCGAATTAACTTTGCATAAATAAATTGTTAGCACGCAACAGCAGAGACAACAAACAACAAAAACAACAACAGCCCCAACAATCGAGCGCCCACGCTAATTAATTCGACCGCATTTAAAATGATGCAAAGCAATTAACTAAAAATACGACGATAAAACAAGCAAAAAATAAAAACATTATCAATAAGCCATCAGGGAAACTATAAATGAATTAAAACTCCATAATATTCGTAAAATCCATTTAATTAGCCCTCTAGGTAATCCCATTTAATCATTCAACTGGAAAGTATTCTCTATTGACACAAACTGCGGAACTTAGCTAACCAATCAAATATCTACTAATTATGAAAATTAACTAGTTTAAATTGAAAGTGACTTAGGGTAAATGCGAATGCAAATAGAGTTATCTTTAACTTGAATCATGAACAACAAAAAAGTTCTATAAAATTTATTAACTTATAAACTGAGAAATAATGTAATAAAATATTATATATTATATTATAATTATAATTTATATTATAATATAATATTATATATTACCATGTAAGATACTAGAAATAAATTATTTTTTATATAAAAGTTTGTAATTTACTTAGAATAAGAAATATTTATTATAAAATACATGTTTTTATAAATAAATAAAATTAAAAATAAAATTAAATAAAAGCTCTAACTAGTTAAAGTCTTAGTTAAGTTACTCCGTCCACACTATTCTTATGGCTTCAGTAACTAGCTATATTTTAAATTCATTATTTATCATGATCTCATTTACCCGAAACGATTTCACTTTCGGAACATTCAAATATAAATTTAGGGCTCTAGCAATAATTGAGAAGCCGCAGAGCAAATACTCTGGAAGAGTTATATGACTTACTCCTAATTTTATTCAACAATATAAATTTCTAGGAGTAAGTCTAGTAGACTATTTGAAAGACATTATATTAAAGTAGATCCACAATGTACTTGTGGAAGATTTTAAGCATAATTATTAATTTTATCTAAATGATTTACACAAATACGCTGCTGCACATCTTCGTATTACCACTTAAAGGCTTCCACAAATTACCTATTATTATAATAAAAATCTTTTTACGGATTGAATCTTTTTCTTATTCTATTGATAACATAATAGTTACATATCGATGCCATTATACTTAATTATCCATAACCTTATAGTTAACTATCGATAGATAAAAAATTATAGTTAGCTTTTACCCTAAATCCTTGTAACCTACACAATATGGAAGCAGATAAACGAACAGATTTATATATGAAATCTGATGAGCATATGGAAATGGATATAAGTTCATCGAAGTCTTACAAAATCATCAAATAGGGGAAAAACACTCCTTGAATATATTTTTAAAATAACATAATCCACAAATATACTAAATATTTTAATATTTAAACAAAAATTAATAAACATTAGAAAAAAACTCGTTTAACCGAACAATCGTTAGTGCTTCTAAAAACAATAGACATGGAATTATATATATATATATTTGCCTATCAGATATTCGTATATATATGTATATATACGAATATCTGATTCGTCACCTACTAAAAACCACAAAGAGTGCGAACTTCTCGTGACCAAATTATAATTATACAATTCGCTTCGGTGTGCGTGAAAGACATTAAACAGATGCAAATCTGCATTGGGGAATGCCATTAAGGCGTGAAACGTTGAAGTCTGGAATATAAAGTCGTGTATATTCATATTAAATCAAGAGCTCAAGTCTACATTCAAAATGCACTCTTCAGATTTTTTGGTTTTATTATTTATTTTTTATTATAAGGAAGTTTTTTATAAGATGTTTTCATTATCTTTTCTTACTTGAAAAAAAAAAAAAAAACATTTTACAATTTTTATACTCGATCACCAATTGATAAAATATATTAGTTTTGTATAATGTGTGTGACTGCTCGAAATATGTTTCTGACTTGGACCTTGGAACTTAAAGTCCTGTGTATGCAAGTCTCATAAAGTGTAAAGAGTGTTTAGGACCCCTCAGTCAATCGTCAATTACTATAGATCGTCAATAACTATAGATCGTCTTTTACTATAGCGTCATAACTTTGCTGCTATTGAAGCTAGAGAGCATCAAATAAAAGTTCAACTTATTTAGCAACGTTCTCAATAGAACGTTAGGGGTCAAGGGGTCAATTATATATTCTTTGGCTTTACCAACCCCCAATATAACTAAATGCCCATTTACTTTCTCTATGGATAGATCCAAAATAATATAAAGACATGCATACTGTAAGCGTAGAAAATGATACATTAAATAGTCTTAGAATTGAGATTTATTGGATAATTGTGGACCTCAATCATGCGAAAATATCAATGATGTAAAACTCTCCGGATCATAAACGAGTATTATATAGTCAGTTGTCCCCGAGCTTTTGACTAGTTTTTGGTTCTTGGAAAGCGAAATATGAACAGCTCTCAATATATATAAGATATGCAGAGAAACTAGAGGAAATCTGAAGCCGACTTATTGTTGCTATTTCATATATGATTATCAGCAAAATGAACTCTAAGTTTCTACATACTCTATATGTGGGGCAGAATGAAACTCTTCAAACAACATGAACGATAGGTAAAGAGGCTTTTTAACAGCATTTAAATCAATTTAAATGATGCTCGGACTTTGTAGATTTCTGTTTGTTAGAAGCTGTCGTATAAGTCATTGTGAAAGCTTCCTTATTAATTTCCATTGTGCAGCGCCAATCAGAGTCATTGTCGTCTCGTTCCGCGAATACAAAGCAATAAAATGTATTCAATTACAAAGGGCAACAATGCCCAATGGCTCTCGCATTGAACTAAATGCGATCAAGTCGCAGACTCGACAAAGAACTCAAGACCACAATAAGCTTTAAGTTTATAAAATATGAAATCTTTTGTTTGCTGCCGGCTCTACGATATTCGTGAGCCGTGCCACTAATTTACAATTCGCAATCAATTAACATAAATTTTAAAGCATCTGCGATATTTTAGCCGAACTCAAATGACTCTTGACAGTCGGATCATGGATGTTAGTTTGAATAACAAAAAAAAGACAAAAAACAAATACAACGAGCGAGCATGTCATAAGCTATTGTCTTTCCACATTTATCTTTTCATATGCCCTGCACCCAGTAATGAGTTGACAAGGTTGGGTATGCTGGCTTAGAGCACCGAAATAGCTTCTGCAATCACATTGAACGATTTTCTGGGTTGAAGAAACAAACCAAAAATTAGACTTGGAATTTTTAATATTTATAAACTCGCGATTAGTATCGGTATTAAGTAAAAACTAAATGATCACTATTTATATTAATTATAATGTATATATATTATTATATTTATATTATTCATATAGATAGAACATAGGACTTATCTGTAATATATTTAACTTATACAACTTAGAAGATATTAACTTATATTTAAAACATCGATAAATATCGATTTTATTTATACTATAATAGAACGAAAATAAATAGAGACACAAATCAAACTTCCATGTTCTTAAATTATATAGATATATAATATAATCATACCTGAAGGATTATAAAAGACAGATACAAATAAAATTTACGAGAATAAAATTTTTTATAAACTCGATAAAATCGATTTAGAGCTCTGATTCCTCACATAACTTTAATATTGTAAGAAATTAAAACTCAAATCAAATTTGAAAGATTAAAATATAAAAGAAAAATAAATATAAATATAAATAATATCGATAAATATCACTTTTAAATTTAAGTTCTTGAAGTATACATAAAACATAAAAAAATTGCTCTTAATTTCGAATAACACAGAAAGTATTCAATATGAACGGAAGGCTGCGCTATTCTGATAGTACACAGTTTGTTTAAATATCGATATATTTATAATAATATAATAAAGAATTATATATTTTTTTATGTATACTGTATTCAAAATATATAGTTTTTGCCCTCATATCACACAGGGTAACCTCTAGTTCAGCTCCTATCATTTATTGCCATTTAGAAATATTATAACTTATTCAAAATGTCTTATGTGAACACATTTCAATTTGTCCAAAAACTTAAGACAGAAAATGCCGCTTCTTATAAATAAATTTCCATTTCAATTCGAATTCCTTGAAAACAAAAAAAAAAAAAACAAAAAAAAAACATTTAAACGCATTATTAAAATTGCGCATAAAAATATTTTAAGAAACTTAATGATTTTCGCAAAATTTGTTGACATTAAATATTTTGTTTATTTAATATTTAAATGTATTCGAATGAGAAACATTTCAATAAACAAGCTGAAGTGAACATTTATTTTATTTTCGAACAAGCGTCGAAATTTTAATACTCTGACATCTAATAAATTATAAATGTTTTTGCTGATCCATAAATACTTTATAAAAAAAAATTATTTATTAAATTAAGTTTTGCGGGACATTTTTGAGATATTTATTAATACAGTAAAAACCATAATTTAAGCAAAGTTTTCACAGGTTTTTTTTAGTATTTTTCCTATTTCTAAATATTTGACATATTATCATTATTTATTATTGTATCTACGATTGAAAAATTAATTTAAGTTTTTAAATTAAAATATATTAACATTAACAATGAAATAAAAAATTTATTAAAATATTGATTGAATGTAAAATAATCTTAATATAAAAAATATTTTTTTTTTTTATAATCTAAATATAAATTAAGTATTTGTTGTATCATATATAAATATTTTTAAACAAATGTGAAGGAAAAATTCTTAAAATATATATAAAAGTTAGACATGTTACTTAAGTGTTCTATAGTAATTCGTTAGTAGAGTAACTTCCATGGCTTATCTCATCAAGTTTCGATATTTCATTAAAAAGCGTCAAAGATAACGATACATTTGCTGTATTCGCATAAAGTGTGTGATATAGTATAGTATTAGTATGGCATAGAGACTCTCTAATGGGCATCAATTTTTTGAGATGTTTATTAATGATATTTGAATACGGATTCATCGCCCACTTTACATTTAGTGCGAATACATTAGCTGGGGTTTTTTTCCTTTTTTTAACTAATCATTAAAGCACAATATTTTAAGAGCGTCATAAAATTTTATAACAAACTTCATTAGTGGCGCCCCTGATACACACACACACATGCACACTGATTTGTATATATTTGCTTATAATGTTTTCGTTTAGGCGATAACAGATCTCGCACTATAAAGCCAAATATACACATAAATATGCACATATATATAACATATCTGCATAGTATACGCTTCAAGACGAGGTGTCTCTGTGACACTCAAATATTTAGTCATCAGCGGCACACCTTTGCTTGGAAATCATGAGATCAGATTTCTGAATAACTGAAACCGAAACTGAGCTGAATTGACAGCTGCAACGAGAGCTCCAAGAGTTTATGGGGCTGTTATCGCTTATTATTTATTAATCCGCAAGATCACAAACAAGCACTCAAAATCCTGGTCTATTAAGTCTTTATCTAAAGACACCCATGCAATGAATCGCCTTTTAAACGAATGTCGTTGATTTGATTTGCAAATTGCGAATGGCCTAATGGACGCCGGGCCCCACGTCCCCCAACCCAGCCTCGGGGGGCCTTGAGCCGCAGACAGCTGCCGCAACATGGTCAGTTATTTGGACCGCTATCTATATCGAATGTCTCGGGCCAATCGACAGTTGAACAACCAGATGACAAGTGCCCCGGCAAACGACATCGTTACCATAGCAGCAAACTGCTCTCTCTCCCTCTGTCTCTCTCTCTCCTCTCTCCTCGCTCCTCTGGCGATGTCCATGTCCATGTCCGTGGCTGTTATTAACATTTCCAAATGCCAAGAGGGGCCAAAAGTCTGATGGACATTGATGCCGCATGCGAGCCAAACCGAACTCTGCATAGCTAATTGGACCTTGTAAAGCAAATCAACTATTAATTGAGTCCACCTTTTCGGGCAATAAGATAAACTGCATTCGCATACACTCACACGGCCGGGTGATACACAATATCGACAAAGAGTGTGTACGTTTCGAAAAAGATATTTGCGAACTCATTGAATGAGAGTATAGGGTATTACTACATTGCTATAAATGCAGTTGAATAGCTTTTGTTGATGGTATTATAATCATATAATTGGTTTTGTAATAGGTAGACTTTATAGAGATTTATAGACAATAATTCCTAATAGTTGTATCATAAATACTTATAGAATAAAATATTTGAATACATATTTTAAAAAAATAATTTTTTTTTTTTTAAAGACTATATAACATTTTATATTTCATTTCGTTATGAAACTTTAAAACCGTTGTATGATAGATTTACATAGATCCTTTTTTTTTTTAATTTAAAGTTTCTAAATGGTTATATAAATTCGACTGATAGATCGAAATTGAATTTGGTACTCATGATGTGTCTGACTTTTGCTATCAAATTTAATAAAGTAATGTAATAAAAGGTAAATCTAGAACTTATAGAGAGAATGAAGTATAAAAGTATTGTAAAAGTAAACTCCTATAATAATTTATATATTGTACTACTTCAATTATTATATATGTATATCATAAATCTTAAATGCTCTTAAATTTCCAATCTTTTCTATAAGGTAGAATAAAATAATATAATATAGAATAAATGTAGATCTTATAATGAGAATGAAGAATTTTATAAGTGAACTCATCTAATTATTATATATCAATCTATTTTGAATTTTTTTTACATTAAGTTAAATGTATTCGATCGTAATTCACATTCTCAAATATGAAAAATCAGATCTAAATAAAGATGTAAATATTATGAAATGAGACTTTAAATATTGAAATTTTTAAACCTAAGATTAAGTCTAGAGCAAGACTATATAATAAACACTTAAGTGAAATCAATCTCTATAGAAATAGAGAAAGTTAAATCTAATATATTCCCATGTAATATTATAATATATGTAATACTCATTCAGGTGGTTTTTTGTAATGTCCATTACCTATAATGTTTGTCTTCCAAAGTTTTCGAGTTTCAGCTGAATAATGTATTGTAGCATTTAAGTTACTGCAGGACCTAAAGCTCCATATTGTAACAGTTAAGTTACTGCAAATTTCTTTCTGAGTTCTTTACCGAAACAGAGTAATATGCAGTTGGTAGCACCCGACTGCAATGTTCTATATTGCTTTGATTATCATTATGTTCATATTAAAGTTTTGCAACGAAAATAAAATTAAGTTAACTTAAAATGCTAAAAAGTAATCTAAAATTCCTTAGTCAAATATAAAAGAGATAATGTGTATACACATAAAAATATATAGATATATCCAATTCTAAATGGCAGTGAAGCTCTCTAATTATCTCAAATACATTTTCAATTATATCTAATTATTAATAAATCTAAAGAAAATATACTCTAAGTCACATTTGCTTTATATATTTATTCTAAATTAGCTTTCAATCAGTTTCTATTCTACATTGTAGACTACCAATTCGATAATGCCTTATATATATATGTTTGTCTAATCCGATTCCATATACGATGTCTGACACATGTTCATCTCGATAGAGCGCTGCGTGACTGGCGATTCGTGGCTATCTTTGCAGTCGACATCAAAACCATCTACGTGTTGATATTGTCTATGAGAGCTGTTGACTATTTGAAGCCAGGCAGAAAGGCAGCCAGGCGGCCGTTGGGGCAGATGTGGAGCTGGAGCTGAAGCTGGAGTTGGAGCTGGGCTCCACAGCTGCAGCATTTGGAGCGTCTGCCATTCATTTGGCGTGCCTCAGCCGCAGTTTGTGGCAGAGGGTTCGCTTCAAATGCGATACGTGAGCCGTCATCAACGTGGGCAGCGTGCGGTGCCTCTCAGTGTGGGGGGCTGCCCCGTCCTCGCGCCCTCCCCTACCAGCTGTCAGCTTTGCAAGTGTGTGTGTGTGTGTGTGTGTTGGCTCATATTGTAGGTTTGTAACGTTTTTATGATGCCTGGCGGCATGTTAAAATTGAAAAACGCATTTGCGTGATAAATTGCAATATTTAACACACGCCGCCACACACACACACACACAGACACTCACACGCATACACATGGCAGCTGTAGCATGTGGTGTCCAGTTGTAATTGCAACAACTGCTCGGACTCTGAGCTCGAGTCGTACTAGCCAACTCCGGCTCCGGCATCGGGGCATGAGTTATGGCACCCGTCAACTCTGCAGCGCTGTTGAATGTGGCGAAATACGAGCGTATAATGCAAACGCCATTGCACACACACACGCACACACCAACACACACACGCACACACCAACACACACACACACAGTTGCAAGAAAGCAGTTAACATGTTTCTCCTTCAGCTTTTTTCTTGTTGCAAGCCAACGCGACGCCGCCTGACGATATGAGTTACATGCCGTGCTTAATGGCATAATTTAAAGCTGCAAATTTTGTCATAAATTTTAAAATTGATTACCACAACGGCAGCAGGCAGGGGCATGTTGTTGTTGTTGTTGTTGTTTTTGCTCGTTAGTCGAACATTGCATGCCGCCTGATGGCTACATTGGCAGCGGTGTTAAATTGTGTTACCTCTGAGAGTGCTGGCTAAGAGAGTGTATGTGTGTGTGCGTCTGTGTTGGCCATAAAAATTACACACTTTGCCTTTTGTTTTAGCCATTTTTCTTGCTGCTAATGATTTTGATAAGCCAGCGCCAAGAGAAAACTTTAAAATTAACCTGTCAAACACATCAATTATAAGAAACAAAAACCCAAAACCATCTTAACAGCAGATCATAATGATCACATACTAAATGAAGTTAATCATGGCTGATCAATTAAAGTATGAACATTAACTTCCTATATGAATATAAAGGGCCTAAAAATATATATACAGTATATTTAGATATAAATATCATTGTTATCAACAATATTTATATTTTTATTTCATTTATACAAATTTTTTTTTTAATTATGAATTGAAATTTATAAGAAAAATTAAAGAAAAAGAATTTAAATTTAAACTAAAATTATCAAAAACATAAAAATTGCAATTAAAATTAATTTATAAAATAACTAACATAAAAATACATTATATATTATAAATTCATTTTCATTTTTATATTTTTATTTGTGTTTTAATCTAAAATAATTATTTAAAAAATTGAAGTTTAAATTCTCATTTGCTGATCAATGTAATTTCTTATTAGAGCTACTCTTATTATCTAATAATCGATATCTATCGAAATATTGAAATTCAATCCTCAATTTTTTATTACAAAAAATTTTGTTATTTAAATCTTGTTATATTTTAAATTTTATGTCTTTATTAAATATCGTGAAATTTGTTTATAATAATTAGTTACTTATTTAAAATAGATTTCACATTTGAAAAACTCTTTTCAGTTCAATCAGATTTGTTTGTCATATCCAAATATCTTCATAGAAAAAGGTTTTTTTTTTTTGACTGAATAAAATATATATCCAGATAAAATATTCCTCATCCATATCAACACTAAGTAGTTTTATCCCAACATCTTTGCTTCAATCATGATCCATAAAACTTTCTTCGACTACGTTTATACATGTCTAGGCTCATGTGTCAAGTCATAATCCTACTTATATACATATTATATAGCTGTCATTGAAGCACTCACTCCTAAACTAAAGTATAAATAATTTTTGTGCCTATTAAAAATGAGAATTCAGAATATATAGATTTTGTTAAAACGTGTAAGGCAGGCAGAAGGTCGCTTAGACAATCCTTATAGACATTCCTGATCAAGATTTACAGTTGAATTACTCGGGATCTGCCTGTTTGTCGTCTTCTGAACAAGTTTAATTCAGATAATTTCTGATACATCAATCAATTAAACATTCTATTTAAATTGAATACTCATATAATATATAGTTGAGCAGATAACTAAGCTAAGATTTAACTCAGCTCTATACTAAAGTCAAATCTCTTAACTACTGTAATCAGAAAATTTTGGTCAAGTTATCTTAACGAATGTCTATGCTTGATCGTATAACTACCTTACGAACTTTTTAATTCATTTCACGTATATTTACATTGTAAGATTTAAAGATTTAATTTGTTCTCTTAGATACAGAGCTCACCTAAATTCTTTTTATTAACCCACCGAAATATATACCCTTTCTTTAATACTTAACATAATATCTTTAGGCCATTTTGACTAATGAAATAGAATTTTAATTGAAACTCTCTCTCTCTGTCTCTCTCTCTCCCTCTCTTTCTCTCTTTCTCTCTCCCTCTCTCTCTCTCTTTCTCTCTCTCTCTCTCTCTCTCTCTCTCTCCCTCTCTTTCACTCTCTCTCTCTCTCTCTCCCTCTCTTACACTCTCTCTCTCTCTCTCTCTCTCTCTCTCTCTCTATCTCTCTCTCTCTCTATCTATTACTCTACATGATCAATCAACGAAAGAGACAGAAAGCTCGCTCATTTGCTCCAGTGAAGACGGATGTTTCTCTTTGCATAATTGCAAAACGGGAGATAATTGACGATGGAATATTTATCAGTTGCAAAGCTAATTGTTAGTTTATGGCCAATGTTTGTGCTGAATGGGCTGCATCATCATTGAAATCTTGTATCATTCTGAGCATTCTGTTTAGCTGGCAGATGCGCCAGCCGCAGCGGGCCATATAATTACTGGCCATATCGGGAGTGATGAGCAGAAGCCGACAAAGCATGCGAGATGGTGTGACTGGGTTTGCTCAAGAGCTGCCAATTACGGACAAGTTGGTATACCCGTCTGATTATAGACTTTAGACTGTAACCGCAGAGAATGAAACAGAGACAGAGTGAGACAGAGAGAGAGAGAGAGTGAGAGAGAGAGGGCACGACATTATACTAATTTAATTTTAAACGAACACAAATGCCGTACATATAATTTAAATAATTGCATAGAGGCCCGGGGCGAAGACTATTGATGATGTTATCATGCGACTCTTATCAACAATTTCCGCCGGCAGCTGCATTCCGCTCGGAACTGGAGTCGGCCCCAGCTCCATGCCATAGCCTTGTTCAGTTAATTATTATGTATCGCTTAATGGCCACACTTTGTGCCTACAGAAACGTTTCCTTTCTGCCTGCTTATAGAGCGGAGAGCGGAGCTCGGAGATCGGACTGGGGCTACAACGAGGCCCAGCCCCGGCCAGAAACTATCGACTGATAAAACAATTTACTCTCCTCATCTGTTTCGTGTGCTCAACTAAATTATGGTTACAAAATTTTATGAAGCCATTTATTTCACTCACAGCTCGCACCACTCACACCACTCGCACCACTTGCACCACTCGCACATTATACTTAAAGCGATCGCCTTTAATCAGTGGGCAGCGCTTCGCCCTGCACTTCTTTTCAATTTCGAGCAAAGGGAGCATCTTGCAGATTATTCATAAGAAGAAAATTACAAAATTATACAAATTAGCTGCAGCTTTAAATGAGAGAAGTCACTTAGGCAACCAGCGATTGCAGCCAAGGCTGTGCGGCGAACCAGTTCGCTAAAGGAACTACAATTTATTTCATTAAACAAGCTGAGCAATCGAATCGATTTGTTTATGTGTGCAAAAGTTGTGTTAGATTCATAAATGATTCAATTCTGGTTCATAAATGGAATCATTGATAAACTCAAGCGAATCATAGCTTAAATCAGGCTTGATAATTGGTTCAGGTTGGAACTAGTTCCTTAATTTTAAATATGCCAATTCGAAAGAAAAATGAACAAAGATACTTAATTGATTTGACAACCTCGTCGCAGCTTGAAACCAGTTCAAAAGGTGAAAGCAACTTATGAACTTGTGAACTGAATAATATAAATCTTATAGAAAATGAACGTTAAATAAAGGCAAGATGCTAGGAATATAGAAGCAATCAAATACATACACATGATAGAAGAAATTTAAAATGTTTGCTGTTGAGCCGAACTAGCTCAGTGGTCGGAATAGGTTCAAAGTGCGAAAAGTTCAAAGTTCATGAACCAGTAATGTTGTGTAGCAAGTAATGTTGTGTAGCAAAGTAATGCAATGTAATATGAAAGAAAATTAACGATTAAAGAAGATATACATAAGAATAACTATTGGTGTCAAACTAGTTCGCTAGTCATATCAGTCTTAAACTCTGAAATCAAGTTCATGAACTAGTGACTTAAAATGAAATTAACGATAATATAACACATACACTTGGATATGAACTGTAGTTCCTGAACTAGTGCCCTATACAAAACGAATATACAAGACAAATAATGATAAAAGGTTTTCTTTTATCATTATTTGTCTTGTATATTCGTTTTGTTTAGGGCACTAGTTCAGGAACTACAGTTCATACTTTAAACCTGTTTTAAATAACGAAGTAGATATCCAAGTGTAGTAGTGAACTGGTTCGCAAGACGAATAAGATCAGGGTGTGAAATGAAGTTCATGAACTAGTAATTTTAAGAAAACTTGAGCTTGAAAGAATATTTTCTTTTCAAGTTTTCTTAAAATTACTAAAAGAAGACATACACAGAAGAAAGGAACTAGTTCGCATGTGGAACAACACTTTCTTATATAATAAACTACGTAAAGTGAATCGAAAACGTTGATTTAAATTGATTTACAGTTTGGCTCATGAATCGAACTGTCTTTCCAGCCTGTTCAGAGTATAAACCTCACCTGACATATGGAGTTTATACAGACATCACTCAATATTGTTTAAGAATATGTATTATCCAGTCAACTCGGCTAAAAATGAGTGAATCAATTGACATGCTATGAAATTTGCATTTTACACGTTTCGCTACTTTCGGCTTTCCAATGGCAGACAGCTGGACTTAACATGTGTATGATGGAGTCAGAGTTGTCTGTGGATCGGTGCATAAGCACACAATTATGCACATAAACGTACCAGCCTACTCGAACGCTCCATCATTAAGTCTAACAGACAATTTGTCAAAAGGAAAACAAGAAAACTAACACGAAAATTTGCATAAAAAATAACAAACAACTAATATTAGACAACAACAACAAAAGTAACAACAACAGCAACAGCACAAACATAAAAATTTGCATGTCTGAACGACTAAGTTGGCCAACAGATACAACAACAACAACAACAACAACAACAACAACGGCAACAAGTTAGCTACCAATAACAATTTTCTATACAGGTAACACAGAAGCACAGGCCCAACTGCAATTACCGAAAGCCAGCCAAACGGCGGAGAGCTATCAGAGGAGGATCGTCCAGCTGGTGGGATGGGGAGGGAAGCTGGGGGAGAGAGAGGGGAGTCGTGGGGGACGGGCGGTCGGCATGGGGCAGCTGCCAACTGACAACAGCAAGCGGCAAATGTTGTTGCAAGCAACATGTGCGTTTGTGTCTGCAACGATTAAGTAAAAACAATTTAC
Source organism: Drosophila meridionalis (assembly GCA_035045145.1). Taxonomy (NCBI): domain Eukaryota; kingdom Metazoa; phylum Arthropoda; class Insecta; order Diptera; family Drosophilidae; genus Drosophila; species Drosophila meridionalis. Next base: position 11,825,187 of record JAWNPG010000031.1, read on the forward strand.
ACGCCTGCCAACCCGAGAGCCAGAGCCAGACCCAGAGCCACAGCCACAGCCACTGACAGAGCGACAGTGGAGCCAAAGGGCAGGAAAGCTGATAAAAATCAAAATGGAAATGGAAGAGTTTTGTTGATATTCAAATTGCTCAAGAAATGTCTATAAAAAAGTTTGAAAATTTATTATATTTCAAAAGAATATATTTGATAAAAAAATATATATAATTCTTTTGTATATTATTTTATTAGAGACAGACTGTTTCTGTTAACTATATTTATATATAGATAGTTTTTGCAATAATTGATAACATTTAGTTAGCTGTTAAAATATTCAATAATGTTTGTCATTTAATTTGAAATTATTTTAATTCAATTGAAATTAATTTAAAAGAACATTTTGCCTAAAAGCCACCTTGGTTAGTAATATAATTTTAATTTTCTTTTTTTTTTCTTTTTTTTTTTTTTGTCAACTCAATGCATAGGCAATAATTCGAATTTGCAGGCATTATTTTATTATTATTTTTCGAAGCTCTACAAACTCTACAAAATAGTAAAACATTTGATATATTTATATATATATACATTTGATATATAGTAATAAGTAATTATAATAATAAAACATTGACTTGAATTGGATTAGAGCTTGAAGGTGTAAGAGCGGGATTATCGCTCTCTCTCTCTCTCTCTCTCTCTCTCTCTCTCTCTCTCTCTCTCTCTCTCTCTCTCTCTCTCTCTCTCTCTCTCTCTCTCTCTCTCTCTCTCTCTCTCTCTCTCTCTCTCTCTCTCTCTCTCTCTCTCTCTCTCTCTCTGTGCTTGCTAAGTTACCGAATAAAGGGATTATTCAACTTATTTATAAAGCGAACGGGAGTTGTAGACATATTTGTGAATTCCTAAATCAGAAGATCTAACAATTGGAGATCCTATTGTAATACCAAGTTGACTCTTTGTAGCTCTAAAATAAAACCAGAGAGAACGAAGCATGCCAAAATGTATACCTAATGCAATACCTTTTCCAATTCTCCATATTTCGGAAGTTTGGAGTATATGTTGCGAATATTGTAAGCCATAAAATATTGATAATTTATCCAAAATTTGAGGAATATGAAGTGAAAACATGCGAGACTAAATATAAAATATTCAAGGATTTCAGATGCAATTGTGAGATATGTTTATATCCAACTTTTTTCCTGAGAATTAAAGACATCAATAAATTGACTTATTTTTTTTAAATGTTAATTGAATGTTAGATATCATTTAATCCAGTCAAACACACTAATTTAAAGAATATTAAAAGATCGCTTTAACTATAAATAGAAAACGCAAAGAACGTCAAAAATATTTATATTTGATAGCTAAACTTGAGAATATATATAATATAATAATAATTTTACAACGTAAACTTAGCAATGTGCCCCACTGTGGAACGCGAATGTGAACGGAACGTGGGCAAGATCGAGTGTCCGTCCCAATGCCGGTCTTTGGCCAGAAAACGTGTGGCGTTAATATGCGTCGCTCTGGCTTAGCTCGTTCATGTTAGTGCTTCCTTTTTGCATCGCCAACATGTCAATTATATCGTATCAAATTAATAATTGAGCAAACAAAAAAAAAGTAAAGAGAAATATTATATATATATATATATCTATCTTTATGTATGTTGCCTGTTAAAATGCTGCACGTCTTCGGCCCATTTGCCAGTAGAGTTGGCTTAAGGAGCTGCCAGTTGTGGGCAGGAATTGTGACAGACAACCACGAGCTACCTATCATATCGCAGGCCTGTCTGTTCCGTGGTATACTACCTTAATACCGGGACTCTTTCAATTTATGCAACTCGGGTAATTATTGTAGTATCAGTTTTAACGACATCCATGTCAAAAATATTATAAGAGATCTTTAATTTTAAGTAAAGCTGCGGAAAAAACCAAAGAAAACATTCCCTCAAACTAGATATATGTATATGCAATAAAAATCCTAGATTCGAATCCCTTTTCCGTGCACTGTGATTCGAAGCTGATTAATGTTGGACAGTTTATTCAGACATTTAGCATTAACAAGCTTGAAGGACTTCCATCGCACAAAAAGAGATTACAGATCGGGTCATCAAATCATATATTGTCGAAGTCCCATAAGCTCGAGCTGTACATATATTTAAAGGATTTCAGTAGCAAATCAAACTATCCTGATTGGCGAAGACGAAGAAAAGCTTAACCATAAGTCAATGGATTCTATTTTGAAAACACAGATTATTCAATGGATTTCCCATTCAATATATTATGGAGAAAAAGGTAAATATTCAATTCTAGTTGAATGATTAAGTTTTCAATGTCAATTTTCCTCTCGTAATACATGAAGAACTTCATATTCAATTTGTATAATATCTGTAAAGATCTTTTCAATAGGAGACGTAGTCAATCGAAAATCTATTAAGGCACTCGGAAGGTATGTATTGGAAGCGTGGTAAAACTTAGATCTTTAAATTACAAAGTTACCAGTTACTTTTTTAAAAAATTCTATATCTTTATAAGATGGAATCTTCAACTTCACTCTACTTAGAGCAAATTTATAAAAAAGATTCATCACAAAGTCTATAGCTGGATTTCAATGAGTTTTAGATACCTGTATATGAGTTATTACATTCCCAGAAGATTTACAAAACTAATATATTTGAGCATGAATAAAGTGAAGTTCAATGATGAAGTAGATGCAATTGAGAGAACTCACAAAAACTTGAACCAAACAAGAATTAACTTAAATACATACGCAGCAATTGCAGGGTATCTCGTAGTCAATATACAGCATATTGAGTTAGTTATTCATTCGAAATCAACTTCTGTAACAAAATCTTGCAAATTAATCAACATTTTTAGTGGTTTTATTGAAATGTACCAAGATGACAAAACACGAAACTGGTTAACAACATTTTTCAGAGTTGTTGTTGTTGTTGTTGTTGTTGCGTCGGCGTCATTTGTGGCTCTCTGTGTGTGTGTGTGTGTGTGTGTGTGTAAAGAGCCGAAACGGTAATTATCTTTTGACAGCACTTTGCTTGAATTTGGTATTGACATCCAGCTAAAGATCGAAGGCGATGGCAGCGGCGACAAAAGCAACGCTTTAGCCAGGCCGACAACTGAGGTTAAAACGTGGCCGATTAAACTGACAGCCAGACAGATAGACAGACAAGCAGCCAGCTAGTAAATTGCCATTCAGGCGCACCTCCGACAGCGACTGATGCTGGAAACGCCACGAAACTGGGCTCCGATATTGCCAATGCACAGATACATATATAAGTATATATAAGTATATATAAATACCTATCACCATGTGGAGCTTAGCAGAATGTAGAATTACTTGGGATCGCAGCGATCTAAGTGATACCCCACAGCATAATTAAATATTCGAAATTGTTCGAAATGTATTATTTTAATTTTTCATTTATTATTTTTTCTGATAATAAAAAATATTCGATCTTAAGTCATATTAAGTCAACAAATACTTTCATTTCTTAAGATTGTCAAAACATCAAATTTTGTTGGACACAATTATTTATAGAGACCTGTAGAGAAATGTAGTAACCTGTCAAGAACTAAAGTTAAATGTAAACAAGTAAGAGGGCTCTAGTCGAGACTGCTCGACTAGGGGATACCCTGAGCCCTGTGAAGAGCCAAATATTAAATCATTCTACGCTTTTGTTATGCATACATACAAACAACACATACACACATACATATGCACGCACGCATAAGCGCGCGCTCTGCCAACTGCGCAGTTGACGCAGTGAGCATTACTATGGGAACTTAATTGTTTAATAACTTTTTTAGCGATGGACTAACTTCATCAAACTTTCACAACTTATTAATGGCATTCATATATGTGTATTTGCCAAAGCACAAGTCTCTAGTATTTGATATGCGCTTTTTACAAATAGGGGGCCATTGGGGGCGAATGGGGCGTGGCATCAAAAATCTAATGATTACGTAATGTATTTATTCAACGCAATTACAAATTTGAAGTCTCTAGCTCAAACGATACACAAACTACGCCTTAAAAACATATATTCGATAAGCATTAAAATCGATAACATTACAACAAAAATAGTTATCGTTCATACGAAATAAACTTGACCTGACCGTGCTATCCACGTACCCAACAAAAAAATTCAAGCCTCTACCTTGTCTAGATGCTTCAATCGACGCGTTCAAACATACGGACAGACGGACGGACAGACAGACAGACAGACAGGCGGACAGGGCTAAATCGACCCAGCTCATCACCCTGATCAAGAATATATATACTTTGTAGGCTCTGACACGCCTCCTTCTGCCTGTTATATATGTACAAATAACAAAACCATTATACCCTGATTTCCCATTTTCAATGGGCTCAGGGTATAAAAAGTGCAGAGGACAATAAAGAACTATTGAAAAGAAATTCACAACAACAGATTTCGATTTTAATCAAAGGTATAAAACCAAAAAATCGGCAGTAACTCAACTCACGTCTACATACATAGTTCATCTGCTGAGAGTGTATTCACAGCGAGAGTTGAAGAGTTAAACATATAGCCCAAGTCTCCATTTGCTTTCGATTTTAAGACAATTTTCTAAAAATAATAATAATCCCTAACTTACGCATATTCCACGCACCTATGTAAAGATATAAATTTTGTCATTCTATTTCCCTAATGTAATATTCAATTTATACAATCCTTACTCCATCCATAATTTCTTTGGAAGCACGCAAAGTAAGTCACAATTTTTGTTCATCGAAAAATCGATCTATTATATCAACACATATCGTCAGAAATACTTTATTTATTTAGTTACTATCTAA